>CM055826.1:630969-706131 GCA_029582265.1 Zoroaster sp. YZ-2022
TTATTTTTTTTTTATTAATTACTAAACAGAAAACCAGGTATAAGACCAAAATCACCATTCTAGGTTCAATAGTAACAGTGTTATGAGGCGTAATGCGAAAAGCTGGAAATTTGGGCAGCCATCTTGGATTTTGGGCGGTCATTTGAATTTTTTATCTGACTGTTTGACACTCGAACCCAAAAAATTGTTGTGAGGACCTCTTACTTTCAAACGGTACTGAAAAACGAAACTTTGCATCAATTTGAAAATGACTGAGTGCCTGGCACCCCACTATTAGTGACATCTGTTCATATTTTGTTAAAAAAGAGGGGGAGTTGTTTACTGTCCAAAGTATGTTCACATAACTAACGTTAACGTTAAGTTAAACACTAAACAACAGTCAATGCAACCACATTGTTTAACGTTACACCAGCCAACCCAACGCTTAAAAATGGCTTTTCTTGTATAAAAAATGACAAGATAAATACAGGAAACTTTCTAATAAATTAAATTCAAGATACCCACCCTTTTATGACTATGTTATGATCCATTTTTACACCTCAATTTCAGAAAGAATTTTAGTGGGCACCACACGCAAACACCGTCGATTGTATTGTACATGTGCACGTACGATCACGATTGGTTGGAGTACGAGCTGGTTGGAGTACGAGTTGGCACGAGTTCATCATTAATATCACATATTTCACACCTTATTTTAAAAAAACCCAAAAATACAATATAACCAGCACCCGCTAAAATGGACGTTAAAAATATGTCAGTATCTGTTTTCAGCCGATTGAGGGCGACATACACATTACAGTTCCTCCGGCCCGGGACTGTTTTATATGCCCCGCCCAGTCGATTGAGTATTGCGGACGTAGTGGAAATAACAGATTGCGCTGCAACTTTCACGAAAAGTGTGTTTCTTTTTTAAAACAAAATGTCGTTTTCAGTACAAATAAATAAACTCAAACATATCCTTGTCTCTAATACACAACACATATTTCACACTTTACACTATGATAAACTATACTTTTCCCCTGACTAAATCAGTAATTTTATTGATTTTTCAGATCCCTCGATATGATTGTTTTAAATTATTAAACTCTTTGAATTATCGTATCTGATATCTGATATCGTAATTGATATCAATTCATCCGGAGAAGAAGAAGAAGAAGGGAGAAGAAAGAAAAAACGAATGAAAACAATAGGTTTCTAAGTATACCAAACACCTAATAAATATGGTACTTATTCAATGTTACGAAAACCAATCATAAATGAGCACCCAACTAGCCAAACACATTCAAAAACCGTTTCAGTGAAATGTTTACAAAATGGCTACTTTTTAGACATAATTTTTTCCCCTCTATACAACAGTCATTTTAGTCTGTACATTATAGTATGTTTATTTTTTTTAAAACGTGTTATGACTCAACTAGTTCGCCGCGGTACACGGCAAAAAATGGTTGTCCACGAGTGTGCATTCCGCTGTTTTTTCACAAACGGTAGAATTAACCGCTATTGGGAACACAATACCTGGTTGTTTTGGGAGACAGGGGAAATATGCACAAAACAAGCTTCCCGTGAACAGCTTTCAGATTCACTGTTGTGGTGTGTATTGCCGTTTGTTTGCAGAGGAGTTATGCACCGGGAAGAAACTTGGTGAAGACTGGATAATCATGGAAAGTCTAAGGTTTCATAAGATTAGTCAATTACTTAAAAAAGATCACAAATTGTTGACCCAGAATTACAAGTACTAGTTAAATCAATAATTGGCAGATAAATGGAAGGTATTGTTTTTCACACATCGTCATTGAAGTACACTTGCAAAGCAGTAACCCCGAGGGTTGATTTTCAAACGTGCGTTTAATTTGGAAGAGACCTGAATGGGCATTTTTGTTTCAGTAAGTGTTGTCATAGGTCATGATAATCTATATGCAAATTATGTTCTTTCCTGTATGTGAAAACAGTGCATTATTGTGCTTTTTAATATGCATTCGGATGTTCACAAGTATCGCTTGCAGACCTTACAGTACGTAATAATACTTTTGTAATGCACGTTTGTTAATAGGCAAATAGTTTTCAGCATATTCCTAGATTTAGCTTTTTGAACAAATTAATACAGTTAATTATTCTTCTGTCGAAAAAATCAGACTCAGGCATTAACGCGAATGTACCTGGCTGCCGCCCCCCCTCACCCAATTGTTCAACAACTCTTTTGGTGCACTATTGGGCATCTCCTCCATTAAAATGGTTTTTTTCAACGGAGTAAATTTCTGTTGATTTAACGTTTGCTTATCTATTTGTCATCCTGACATCAATTTGTCTTCGGTATTTGACCACGGAGCCGTTTTAAAGCTACATTTCATTTTGTTACTCGTAAGGGTAAAGCATTGTTCACACTACCAATGAACGGTCGTAGATGCAATTGAGCATTTGCTACAGCTATATGCTTGGATACATATGTACAACAGCATGTTACTTAAATGGAAAGCCCACTGACTGCACTGTGGTTGAGTGGCAATTTTCTGGTGCAGGTTTGGATGCATATCTGTTATAATGTTCATTGTACACAGGACAATTACTGTGTACATGTACTTTGGGAAAAACTGAAAGCATGTTATCTCTTTGCATTAGTAGATTAGTAGCCATGTTGGAAAAATATTATGATTATCAAATAAATATTAATATTTCTAAGAGTTTGGTACATTTTTGTTTAAAGAAGTAGCCCTTTTCGCACAAAAATGAGAAAAGGCCTGAAAAGTGCAGACACCTTCTGAATATTTGCTCATTTTCAACTCGGTCTAATTAGGACACTAATTAATTTGGGCCCAAATTTTGGCTCTTTAACGGAAATTATGTGGACAATGACATGTTCTTTATGATTATCAAATAAACAAAAAATCATATTTCTAAGAGATGTTTACATTTTTTGTTTTAGTGAACCCCTTTTCGTACACAAAAATTAGAAAATGCCTGGAAAAGTGCAGACACTTCGAATATTTGTCCTTTTAAACATGGTCTAATTAGACACCAATTAACTGGGCCAAATTTGCCCTAACGGAAACCAAGTGTGGACAATGACATGTTCTTGCAGATTATCAAATAAAAATAATATTTATAAGAGTGGTTTTGGTACATTTTGTTTGTAAAGAACCCCTTTTCGTACAAAAAAAAGAAGAAATGCAAAAAATGTTTGTTTAGCCAAATTCCATAATTGTCCCTGTAAACACGGGTCTAATTAGACATCAATTAATCGGCCAACGGCTTTGGTTCTTAACGGAAAATAAGTGTGCGGGCAATGACATGTTCTTTATGATTATCAAATAACAAAAATTATATTTATAAGAGTACGGTTTGCACATTTTGTTTTTACAAAAAACAGAAGTAGCCTGAAAAAGTGCAGACACACCTTCGAATATTTTTCCCTTTAAACACGGGCTCAATTAGACACTTTAATTAATTGTCAAATTCTGCTCTTAACGGAAATTGGCGCGGTACATTGACATTTTCTTTATGATTATCATAAATAAAAATTATATTTCCAAGAGATGTTTGGTACATTTATTTAAAGTGAACCCCTTTTTCGTACAAAAAATGAGAAAAGACCTGAAAAGGTTTAGCAAAATTCGACAACTGTCCTTCAAACACGGTCTAATTAGACACTAATTAATATGGGCCAAATCGCCTTAACGGAAATTAAGTGTAAGCATTGGACATTCTTTTTACGATTATCAAATATAAAATTAATATTTCTAATAGATGTTTGGTACATTTTTTGTAAAGTGAACCCTTTTAGATAAAAAACAAGAAAATGCGTGAAAAGTTTATTAAATTGACAATTTGTCCTTTAAACACGGTTCATTCAGACTTAATTAGACTCTAATAATTGGGTCAAATTTGCCTTAACTGAAATTAAATGTGGGCATTGACATGTTCTTTTATGATTATCAAATATAAAAATTTATATTTCTAATAGATGTTTGGTACATTTTATTTAAAGTGAACCCTTTTCGTACAAAAAAAAGAACAAATGCGTGAAAACGCATAGCTGTCTCCTGAAAATTGTCCTGTTAAACACGGTCTAATTCGAGACACACCAATGGGCCAAATTTGTATTAATTGAAATCTAATTGTGGGCATTGAGACAATGCTTTTTACGATTATCAAATAAAAATAATATTTATAAGAGTGGTTTAAGCATTTTGTTTTTAGTGAACCCTTTTGCAAACAAAAAGAAGAAATGCGTGAAAATGTTTAAATAATTTCGAAAATTGTCCTTTAAACACACCCAATTAGACACTAATTATCGGGCCAAATTTGCCTTTAACGGGAAATTATGTAAGGAATGACATGTTTGCCTTATGATTATCAAATTAAAAATTATATTTATAAGTGAGTTTTGGTACATTTGTTTCTTACAAAAATGAGAACAGGCCTGAAAAAGTGCAGACATACCCTTCGTTGGAATATTTTCCTTTAAACACGGTCAATAATTAGACACTAATTAATTGGCCAATAAATTTGCCTTAACGGAAATTAAGTGTATTGACATTTTCTCTTTATGATTATCAAATAAAAATTATATTTCCAAGAGATAAGTTTGGTACATTTTTTTTATTTAGTGAACCCCTTTTCGTACAAAAATGAGAAAAGACCTGAAGTGGTTTAGCAAAAATTCGACAACTGCCCTTCAAACACGGTCTAATCTAGACACTAATTAATGGCCAAATTGTCTCCTTAACGGGAAATTAAGCTGTGGGCATTGACATGTTCTTTATGCGATTTATCAAATAAAAAATTTAATATTTATAAGAGTGGTTTGGTAACCAATGAACTAGTTTCAAGAACGGACGCATGTAGTGTGAGCTCCTCGACAATCACAGCAAAACTTCGATTTTTCTCCATCTCTTCATTTTTATTCATCCATTTATTAACGCTTTCCACAATCATTTTGCCAATACACTCTTCTTGTGTGAAGTTTTTAATAACATCATGCCTCCAAGAAAGGGAGAAAAAGGGATTCCAAAGTGTCAGCTGAACTATCGAGAGTTCCAGTGTTTCAGCGCAAGCGCTACAACAATACTCAGGTGACCATCTGCTCTACCGCCCGTTCCCCAAGCTCTTCGACAAGCGGAGATCGCTTTGTATGCGATGCAGGATATCATGGGCATGCAGCAGCCGATCATCCATGCCGGTAAGCTAAGCTGACAAAGTTATCAATCAACAAGATATTTCTTACCAGAATGGAGAAAAATGGAAATCCAATCATTAAGAGATGGAGAAACTCAGCCTTACATCAACGATCCATCGAATATATCAAAAGAAAACGCTCATTGTCCGGATGATTTATCCAAGATGGCGTCCTTAAAAGAATGAAGCCCAAAACTAAAATCGTCCAGCTTAGCAGAGAGGCTAATCTAATCACCTTGAACCGCTATTCCGAAGCTTCACTTGGTGACGGGGTATACCGAAGCTGTTAACGAGAACCCGTCATACCCCCCTTGAGAAGGTGAGAGAGATCTTATCCACCAAATTCAACATGGTGACGTTATAGACAGAGAACGCACATCGGTCTGGTCACCGCGCTCCCAAACCAGCTCTCTGAGATGTCGTTGAAACCTGAAACCTCGCTATATTCTGGTCAAATTTCTATACCGACCTGAACGTCTTGCGATTTTGACATGCCAAATCTTCTAAGCAATACTGGTGTGTTTGCACCAGCAAGATTTGCACAGCCGCCGATCTTATGAAAAAAGAGATCTATGAGAGACATCATGAAGAAGGCATATGATTCAGGGCACAAGGTCGTATTCCGAAACGGCGATCTCTTCATTGATGGAAAAAGGCACCACGTCTGCTAAACTGTCGTCTACATGAACTAATCGTCTTCATGGACAGTTTGGACATTTAGGCCCAGATGTAAATTAATAACAATCTTTGTGATTCTTCTTTGAATTGCATTCATTCCATTCACATTGCCTCTTTTTCATGTCAAATTTAACTTGTATATCTGTGTTTTCATTGTACCTTGTGTCTCATTGTAGTGTTTTTGTGTTTACAATCGTCATGGATACGTATACTACCACTGACTTTAAATGTAAATATTACAGCTGTAGAAAGCTTGTCATGCGATGAGGGTTGTTTAGCACTTTCAATTGATTCTCCTGTGTATGGCTGGTATTTGAATTATGTAATAACACAATCCGTGTTTTCCACTGCACTGCCGTTCAATCATTTGGGTGACGATCAAGATTTCCTCTTGGCCCTTCTTGAATTGAAAACTGATCACAGAATCGATACTCAGAGACTCTCAAATATGCGTTTCAATCCCTCATTTTAACAACCAATTTAGTAATTCGGACATTGATCCTGATGCAAACTTTTTACCCAACATACATAATTACTCTTCTGACTACTTGTTTTGTGATCAGTTTAACGGGAAATGTATAACAAAGATATTAACCAAAGCAACTTCTCTACCTTTCATTTGAATGCAAGAAGCTTCTACAAAATGTTGATGCCATTGGTGACTATCTTTCTTTTGAACTATGAATTGTCTATCCTTTGGTTTTACTGAAACTTGGCTATATAAGGATATAGTCCAACATGAACTTAAAGGTTACAGCTTTCTTGGTAAAAAATAGAGTCAAAAGAGGTGGAGGAGTTGCTTTATGTACATAATTCCCTTTCTTTAAAAAGAGGGATGATTTATCCTTAAACAGCGATATCTGTGAGTCACTTTTCATCGAAATATCTTCCCCAGGGCGTAAACATATCATTGTAGGAGTGTTATACAGGCCACCACGGTCCACCCTGTTGATTTTATTGAATCTTGATGACCTTCTACATTTAATCAATCAGGAAAACAAGCTCACGTTTTTCATGCGGTGATTTCAACATAGATCTCCTTCAATATGAATCGCATCAGGCCACCCAGGACTTTGTAAATAGTTTGCTCAGCAATTGCAACCCCATTAATAAACAAACCCACCCGCATCACAAAAACCAGTGCTACTCTTATTGATAACATTATTTCGAATATAAGTTTTGAGGCTTTGCATGGTGGAATATCGATATCGTTTCGGTTTGCGGTAACACCATGTGTTTATCTCAACTAACATTGAAGTTGAGATACAGGTTCTGAAAAGAACCTGTATCGCACAATCGTATCTCAACCTTCGTTAAGTGAGAAAGGTTCAAGGAGAACCAATTTTCGGCAACTCGTTTTTTTTCTACTGTCTATGAGAAATATGGTTCAGGGAGAACCATGGGGACTTCACGGGTTAATATGGTTCAGGGAGAACCATGACTTCATTGCCGTGCTACCGCACATCGGCCACACTTCACAATATTCAGCGTATCCTGAGGGAAGCTGAGACATTAACTACTACCGGACTCGAAACAAGTTGGAAACGAAGTTACACACCCAAGGATGAGACATGATCCCAGCCGTCAAGCTGGGGTTTACTGAATTCCTCAAACTTGTGGGAAAGTGTACATTGGCGAGACCGGCAGACCTTTACGACCAGGATCAAGTGAACACAAGGCCCACGGCCGCAGAGGGGAATGTGACAAATCTGCGTTCATCAAACACTCCACCGATTTGGACCATATCATTGACTGGCAGAATGCAAAGATCATAGCCCCGAAAGCACTGGTACACCCGTCGTATCAGAGGCTATTGGAGATTCATAAACATGACACTGTCCCCCAGGACATCGGCTATTTCATCAGCAACATTTGGCATTCAACTTACCATCCACCAACACCCACACCCACTGTCAACTGATACGCCCCAGCGAGCAGGCAACTCAATACGCAGGAAACACACACAACAAGAACAATGCCACGGTGGCAACCAATCACAACACATCACACAACTGTAGCACCAATCGGAACACTTCCCATTCTACACATAATCCCAGCAAATACTACTTAAGGAGTTGCATCGGCAAACCCTTCATTCTCCTGAAGAAGATTAGAGCAGGCTAATCGAAACGTTGAGAATAACCCGTGAAGTCCCTTGGTTCTCCCTGAACCATATTAACCCGGTAAGTCCCCATGGTTCTCCCTGAACCATATTTCTCACTTGAAGCGACAGTAGAGAAAACGAGCGTCTGAAATTGGTTCTCCCTTGAACCTTTCACTTAACGAAGGTTGAGATACGATTGTGCGATACGGTTCTTTTCAGAATCTGTATCTCAGCTTCACGTTAGTTGAGATAAACACATGGTGTTACCGCAAACCGAAACGATATTATTTCGAATAACACTAATTGCAATATCTCGCGAATCTTGTTTGCTGACATCACTGATCATTTGCCAGTTTGCCAAATATCCACATTCAGTACTCATAAAACTCCACCGAGTTGGTTGGGAAATCCCAACCGCGAATTCGCGGCTGCCAATTGGTGGATGGCTTTTCTGGCCCACCTGCGGCCAGCTTCAGTCTGGCGTATCAGACTGCATTAGCTATAAAGAACCAATGGCCATATCGACGCCCCGCACCATTGGTTCAACGAACGAGGCTCTGGACCGTAATAGTTCGGTATATCGCACTGTCATAGATCGGATTGAGTCGCACAGATATCATTCGGAAACGGACTTCCCCGAGATCAGGAATCGTGATTATATAGAAATCTGGGGCCTAGGAATGAATAAAACATGCTTCCAGTTTAGTTGTCTTAACTAATGAGAAGCTTACCTGCATCTAAGGGTAGAAACGTGCAAAATCAGGGTATACAACGGGTCCTTGTTCCATATAAGGTAAGGTATTTAATGGAAAGTGAAGTGATCGACAACTTAGAAAGGAGGGCGTGATCAAGGAAAATGCTTACTAGGCATGTTAAGCTATTTGCTTCGGATGCTAAGCTATTACTGCATGAGGGAACAGCGGCTGTGCTTGGTTAGAGCACTACACACACGGGCCACGGCTAATGACTGAGCGGGTCAGTCACGGTGACTGTTTGGTCGTGGCTCACCCACGAACCGTGGACCTGCGGAAAGTATTCGGAAAATAGACTAAGTCCAAAGGACGGCTCCAAGCCACGTGGCAGGAGGGTGTGGCACGCACGCAAGGCCTGCTGGTGTTCACTCAGCTGCCACTCTGCTTAATTATCATTAGGTGCCTGGGTATACCCTGAAACACCTATTGTTAGGTGTTCGAGCTACAGCGCGAGCACCTATTGTTTTTGTTTGGTTTTTTTTTTCTTCTCCTTCTTCTTCTTCTCCGGATAGACTGTATACAAAAAACTTGCAAACTTCACATGAACTTGAAACTTGGCATATACTTAGAACTTAACACGTAGATGAAATATAATTTGTGACGTCATGATTAGGTTATCTGATATCGAATTACGATAAATCAAAGTTAATAATTTAAAAATCATATCAAGGGATCTGAAAAATCAATACATTTCCTGATTTAGTCGGGGAAAAATATGTAGTTTATCATGAGTGTAAATAGTGTGAAATATGTGACATTAGAGACAAGGATATGTTTGAGTTTGATATTTATTTTTACTGAAAACACGACATTTTTGTAAAAAAAGAAAGACACTTTTTGTGAAAATGTACGCGCCCAATCTGTTATTTCCACTACGTCCGCAATACTCAATCGAGTGGGCGGGGCATAGAAAAAACAGTCCGGCCGGCGGAACGCTAATATGGATTGTCGCCCTCTATCGGCAGAAACGATTGTCTACAAAAACACATACTTGCAAACTTCACATGAACTTGAAACTTGGCACATACTTAGAACATAACACGTAGATGAAACATAATTTGTGACGTCATTATTATGTCATCAGATATCGAATTTCGATCAATCATTCTTTATTAGTTAAAACGTTTTGATTACGTTGCAAATTAAAGATCTGCTAACGGCTTTTTCAACGCTAAAAAAGTGCGTTCTCTGTTGGTGAATGTAAATCAGCTCTGGTCGTGCTCAATATGTATGCATGTAAAATCATATCTCAACAACCACAACAGGTAAATTGACAGTTTTGCACCATTGTAGAGATTGTTAATTGTCAACAAATATTTATAAAGGTGACCCCTACTCCTGACCTACTCTGTCCAAACCGGAAGTCAAATTTAATGTTTAAAAAATCATATCTTCAACAACCACAACAGGTAACGATTGTTTTTTGCCCATTGTACAGGTTGTTAATTGTCGAAAAAATATTAATACATAAAGGTGATCCCAATTTGACCTTACTTCCTGTCCAAACCGGAAGTCAAAGTTTAATATTTAAAAAATCATATCTCAACAACTACAGAGGTAATTCACAATTTTAAATTAATAATAGATCGTTAATTGTCAAAAATATATTACAAAAGGTGACCCTAATTTGACCTTACTTCCTGTCCAAACCGGAAGTCAAAATTTAATATTAAAAATCATATCTCAACAACCACAAGAGGTAAATTGACAGTTTTTGCACCATTGTACAGATTGTTAATTGTCGAAAATATTTACACAAAGGTGATCCTATTTGACCTTACTTCCTGTCCAAACCGGAAGTCAAATTTTAATGTTTAAAAAATCATATCTCCACAACCACAAGAGGTAAATTGAAATTTTGTATCATTGTATAGATTGTTAATTGTCGAAAAATATTTACACAAAGGTGATCCCAATTTGACCTTACTTCCTGTCCAAACCGGAAGTCAAAGTTTAATATTTAAAAAATCATATCTCAACAACTACAAGAGGTAATTCACAATGTTTGTAATAATAATAATAATAATAAACAGTTTTTATAGCGCAAAATTACAATAAAGTCTCAGAGCTTAGAAAAGGGGAAAAGAGAAAACCAGAAGTGAGGTATACAATGAGCAAAATAGCCCATTGCAATAGATCGTTAATTGTCAAAAAATATTTACAAAAGGTGACCCCACTTGACCTTACTTCCTGTCCAAACCGGAAGTCAAAGTTTAATATTTTAAAATTCATATCTCAATAACCACAAGTGTAAATTCACAATCTTTCCACTATTGTACAGATTGTTAATTGTCAACAATATACAAAACATGACCCAATTTGACCTTTACTTACTGTCTAAACCGGAAGTCAAATTTTAATATTAAAACAAATAATGATGCAAAGTTTCTTTTAAAAACATTCTGACGTCGTCATCACTGCCCTGACAAAACTCGAACACCTATGTGTTTGTATTATCACAAACACTGCCATCTAGTTTTTGTTCGGTTTTTTTTTCGTTTTTTTTCTTCTTCTTCTTCTTCTCCCCATCGACTGTCTACAAAAAAACACATACTTGCAAACTTCACATGAACTTGAAACTTGGCATATACTTAGAACTTAACACGTAGGTGAAATGTACCCAGACGTCATGATTAGGTCATCAGATATCGAATTTTGATACCTAATTTTCGGTTTGTTAAAACGTTTCGATTACGTTGGATAATCAAAGTCTACACGGCTGTTTCAACGCTAAAAAGTGCGCCCTCTGTTGGTGAATCTAAATCAGCTCTGGTCGTGCTCATTATGTATGCATGTTTAAGGAATTGAGCGTTTACGCTTCGGAAATGCAATTGACTCGGCTATCGTGGACCCCTGGAACAAATTGTGTTTCTTGATCAATTCGTTTCGCAACATGTATTATGTGATTGACTAAAATCCTTTTAGGTTATTTTTATGTCAGCATAATCTATTTATTCTGAAAGGTCACTTATCAGCTCTTTTCGAGGTCGTTGAATCGATTAACTGCCACATGTTTCAACAGTTGGTCCATGCAGACCTGTGGAGAAACTCTCCATAAAAGCGAGTTTTCACTATTTTTGAATTTTTCCTATCACCAGTGGATGTTTCATCGTTGAAAACAGACATTATTATGCACACTTAATTGAAGGTGAGTCTGGGCAATGACAAAATTACGAGAATCTTGATTTAAAATATGCATTTTTAACCGGCTTCAGACATGTCAGATGTGTTGTAACGCATTGGTTGATGCATGCATGCAGATAGATTGATGACAGTGCAGTCGGTAATGTGTGCAGTATGGGCGCCAGTGAATGGTACTAGTACTTTAAACGTTGGGACTAATTTAGCGGGTACCCGGGTTTTATGTAAACAAAGTGCTTATACGTGGGTTTTTCCTCCATGACTCTTCTGGAAATAATAGTACTATAGTATTAGTGGTAAATAGTCTGTAAAGTTAGGAGAGTGAAGCCTAGAGCATGAGTATGTTAGCTCTGGTGAAATTAAATAATTGATTTTAAATGTAAACAAACAAATGGTCTGAACAGTGAACAACAAAAGGGCTGAAAACATTAAAAACATTAGTACAGCTGGACATGTCTCACAATGTCATGCATGTATAATACATGGAGGTACTTTGTAAATCGTCCTCATCAGGATTTACTACTCAATAGAGAATTTCACATGGTGTCACCGTAATTAGTCTTACTTAATCATGAAATTTAAAGAATATCATTTATGATACTTTTTCAGAATTTGTGATCACGTGAAATCATGAAATGGTTTTGAATACAACAAGATAAAACATGCTTATTTTCAGTTTAATTTTCTTTTCACGGCTGATCTTCCTAGATGGAATTCCCTCAATTCTGGTGTGGCGATGGTTTGATCACTTTTGTAGAACATTGCAAACAGTAGGATTAGCTGCAAAGGTAAGAGTTATGTCATATTAGGAAACAGTCCGGCAGTGGGTTAGAAATGAACAGACTTTACAGATATTTTTATTGTTTTAAGTAGTAAACTCTTTGTATGTAAACTGTACCATGAAATTGCTGTAAAGGAAGTTACAACAATGGTAAATCTAAAACCTATAAATCAATCATCCTGAGAAATGATTTGGTTTTCATGTTAGAGAAAAGAGGAATCGTTGTCAACAACGTTAAAAACATGTAACAGGTTTTGTTTATATTTTTTACAAGGATGTGTTAGTACCATACCAATGTACATGTACATTCCTTTATTTTATATTGCATTTTTAGATACATGGACCCCCAAAATGTAAGTAAATAGGCCCTAAACTATTTGACCAATGAAAGATTTTCTAGAGATTTGATGTAACAATGAAAACCACAAATACACGAGGTAGTGTATCCCATGTGTGTATGTATACATTCATGTACATATGTGTAAAACAATGTTGTTTTTCTTATTTTTGACAGATCTTTATGCATGCCCTTATTCCTGGTATTGTGGTGGTGTGATGGTACTGCATGATGCTTAACAACTTTTGCAGAGGATCTTTCATTCCGTGAACTTCACATCCTGCCATGTTGAATTCAGTATATACCAGCTTGCCACCTTATGGCACCTCCAATAGACCAATTTCTACTTTATACATACATATAATGTAGCTTTGGGCTGATGTTGATTCCAGAGAAACTTCAGTAAATTCAGTAAATCAGAGTACAATGTCTGTGTCAAAACAGCATGGAGTCAAGGAGTTGAACAATTGTAATATCTTGAGTGTAGGAAAAACTGAACAACATCCGTACTATTGCGCAGGATTTCTGTGTAAAAAGAGGATGAATGATAAATCTGATGTCGCGTACATCTGCAAACATTTGAACTAAACCTGTCATAAATCAGTGCACTATGACGTTCAAGTTAATCATCATTGCCAAGGCCTGATTTGCATCTAGTGCTCTACCTCTCTTATTTGTCATCCTTTTTGAGCTAAACACTGTTCTTCAGTACATCATTGTTATGATTCAAAATATTATTGAAAATATTTTTCTGTGTACTCACCTAGGCCCAATATCAGTGCTGCTTAGTTTATAGTTATACCCATGAACTTGTTTTGTGGGCTGGGTGAAACAACATTTGTGATATCAAAAACGTAAGCACTTAATGTGATTAAACTTGCATAGCCAGGTTAATTTATGATGTATTATTTGAAAATAAAGGGTTTTATGCACTGTTCAGTACCTGAAACTTATGTTCGAATAAAGACTGCAGACTAGATTGAGGTAAACAAAGACAGATATGCTATGTGAATATAAAGATTGTACCCATCTCTACCAAACATCTCAAAATTAACATGTGACAATGTTGCCAGAGAAAATATTATGGGGCTGTGATTCCTTTTAAAAATTACTATTTTGTGATAGTAAAAAACAAAACAACTGAAAGTTAGGAAAAGAACATTTAAATAAATGTTAATATGAGGAGATAATCAGAGATAATTGCATCAAATGTGTATGCATATAAATATAAAAGCAATCTGACCACTCGTGTAGTCACCAGGGGGCCCAAAATGGCAAAAGAGTAACCTATGTCGACTCAATTGTGGGTTTTGAAGGACCCATAACTTGAAGAGATGTTATGTACTACTTTGACAGCAGATTGGTGTCATTCACCCTGTGTAACAATTTGTAGAAAAATAACCTCACCCAATTTTGAGATATGCATGTAGGCTTCTGAAAATGCCAAAAATCAGACGAAAATTACAGGGAGAAAAAGGGCGTGGCTATATTTTTCAAGGCCCAGATCTCAGAAACGACTTGGAGTTGGGAGCAAAAAATTTGTTAGTGTCTGTTACTCCCATAGAGGTATGTTGAAAAAATCATGAAAATCTGAGTCAGTCACCTAGGTGATTTGGCATGGAATGACCCTAAAGGTAATTTTCTATCAAAATTGCATCTCGTTTGCAGTGACATAAAACACACAGGCAAATATTTTTTGCATCCACGTTAGCAGTTTTTCCAATGGTTGTTATTTATTTTTTAACACCTGAAACCGACCAAAAGTGTTTCAACATGTGAATGGATATGCAGGCTTATACTAGAACTAATTTGAGTTGATTCATTTATTTTTGTATTTTTAAATTAATTTTGACCTCAAATTTCCATAAAAATTGGACGGAAAAAGTTACCCTACCTTTTCCGTCCATTTGTTGATGGAAATTTTAGGGTAATTAAAAAATAATAGTAATAATCAACTCAAATTATCTTTAGGATAAGCATGCATGTCTATTCAAATGTTGAAATTCTTTTGGGTGGTTTCATATTTAAAAAAATACAACCATTAGAAAAACTGCTAACGTGGACGGAAAGTGGCCCCCTTTATTGTGTTTTATGTCATGTACATGTTGTACATGTGTGTACATGTATGTGCACTTTTAATATAACAAACACAGCGCAATTCATGTACAATGTACTGTACTTCCAACAAGTCTAAATAGACAATTTTGCCATGGGGAGACTTGTCAGTTTGAGAGCTTGACATTTGGTGGAATATATTGCAAGAACTCCGTAACTGTGGATGGACATCAGATAGAGTTGCATCAGTGCTTTGAAAAACTAGCGGCCACTAGAAAAGTGTTCTGTAGTTAATATTGCGATGACCATCAACTATGCAGCAATTATAAGGTCAAAGGCCTGCCTTTTCATGAAGTGATATAACTTTCAGATTTAGATTATTTAGAAAGATTCATAAAAAATAATTGTTTTAAGGTAATAATAAGTAATACTGAATCTTCCAAATTACAAATGAGTAGGAAATGAATAAGGCATATGCTGATAAACTTATTTATTAATTTTTTTTGGTTTGTTTTGTTGTTGCATATATTCGCCCCAAACAAGGCTTAAAGCCACTCAAGGTACAGGGCTACAATACCATAGAAGAAAATAAAATGTAAAAGACTCGGAGGAATGGGTCGTTGTCAACTAGGTACTCCCAGGCAATCTCATCATGTACCCAGGCTATCTCAATCCCATGTACATGCATGTTAGACGACTTCTATGATTGCATGGGTACCATTGGGGAGTAGTACCCTGCGTGACAATGATGACTCTTTGACTGAGGTCAGTGCATCTATAGACCATGGGATGAACACTGAAATTGTTTCAAACCGTGATACCCTCTTTTGGATGTATAATTGAGGAAATAACTATAAAAATGTCAAAACACGATGTTGGGGGAGGCTCATAAAGCACCCCTCTGTATGTTCCAAAGTCATCGGACGATTCTCATGAAACTTGGCAAGAATGTTCCTTCCAGCAAAACCTACATGGCGACGTAAAAATTATTTCCAAAATCACCACTAGAAGGTGTGTTTAAGTGTTTTTGCCCAAAAAGCGTATTTCTGTAATATTTTCTGTATTCTCTGGCCAAATTTCCTAAAGCTTGGCAATTAAAGATAAAAATATCATCAGATTCCCTGGGGTCATTGTTGGGGTGCTGTAATCCATTATTTCCCCAATTTGAGGCGAAAAAATGATAATATATATTTTTGTCATTGAAAATCAACATGCCTGTCAGCTTTTTCGGGCATGGAATGCATTTCTAACGATGAAGTGCCATTTCTATATCCTTCCTTGGCATGAAAAGTAACAAGCATCCATTGAGAAAACTCAATACGTTTTACCCCAACATTACAGAATAAAAAGACAAAATCCAAGATGGCTGTCGGCTGTGGTGTCCATTTTGAATTCCCATAATGCATCTGATATGATAATGTGACAAATACCCATCACATGTCTTAAAAAAAAAAAAGATTAATAGAAAAAAAATGCAAAAGAATACCCCTCATAGGGTTAATCAGTATTAAAGTAATAATAATTTATCTTTAAAATGTGCAATTTTACGACTTGGCAACAATCATAATTAGATTCAGCACCATTGAAACCCCCTTTGTTCCAAATTTTATGTGGTCCTGTGGTGGGGATCATGAAATTTTAAAGTTCAGCACATGGTCTATCAGTGTCATATTGGCACAAATACACCCTTCAGTTGAATGCTGTTTTTAGTACAAATTCAGTAAGTGGATTGCTGCAGTTATTTCTTGTCAATCTGGGTGTAAAACATTACAACGCACACCCACAAATATGTGGAATTTCACTTCAGGATTCTTGAAAACATGCCTTTAAAGAGGGGCTCTAAGGTCAAATTTAGTTTTGTGATTTTCCAATAACTAGAGTCCTTATTAAAGTGTGAACAAATTACCAAAAAATTAGTCTCTACCCTCATGTTAAAGTGATGTAAAATGTCATTTTATTTGATAACCTTCCTGTGTGAAATTTGTTAACATCCAAAGACAACAGTGACGTCACATTTCAAATAAATGGATCTCTACATTTTTGTACGGTGAATTTGCAGTTCATTCCTGAATCTCCACAATATTTGATCAAATCGGCGTTGAAATTGACCTTTTGACAAACAACAAATTCCTGTATGGAATGTTACAGACTCATTTACCGTAAGAAAATAGTGACGTCATGTTTCAAATATCGCTCTGAAAGGGTATCAAATAAAATGATATGTTACACCACTTTAAAGTGAAGTTAGAGACTTAATTTGACCTTAGTGTGCCTCTTTAAGTTCTGGCTAGAAGAAGAACAAGCACATTTTAGCAATAAATCTGGTCTGTGGCCATCTGCCAAATACATGTACCTAATTTTAAATCTTAAGCAGAATTCCTGAAAATAAAGAGAAAATTGAAGGAGAAAGGTATCCATTGACTAACTTGAATGACACGGGTCTTACCCAGGTTGATTCGGGGAAGATACTCAAATGATCCAAAGTTCTCCACCACACAAGACTCATTTGTGTACATACACAGGCATTAAATACTATACAAATTGTACATACAGGTAAAATGTACATTAATACATTACGAGCTAACTCTGATCACATTCTAGTCTTGAGTCAAGACGTCTGTCATTTGCTTTGTCCAACTCAATTTAAAAATGCCATAAGGCACGCAGTGGTTAATTTAGGGGTGTGCGTTTTCGGAAATTTTTGGAACTGGATACCCGAAATCATGAAACTTTGGATACCTGGATACTCATTTTCATTTTTTGTTGAAAGCATACCTCGTGTACAAATACATGTACTGTAATTGGTAACAAAATTGACCTCCTGTATGTGCTGCTGGCTTGATAAGTTGCTTGAAGCAGCTGCTGCCAGGCTCTTTGCAGCCTTAACGATTTGATACAATGTATCACAAACAGTTGGAGAAAAGTGTATGAAAAATGTCCGTAAAATACTACAAAGGCTTTATTGGAGTGTAATCTCTTGAATTTAAAGATAATTGTCTGTAAAAGTGTAAACATTACATTGTTCTTGAGTGTGGCAGATTTCTGTTCACTCCGCTCAAATGTTAAGTTCGAATTTTAAAAAGTCGTTTACGTGTAATTGGAACTGAAAAATCAAACCGGTTAATTCATTCTCACAGATGTCTTGGCCTGTGATCACATGCATTACACATGCTTGCCATTTCTGTATTTGGAAGCCAGAAGTGTCAATTTATTTGCCAATTTATTTTAAGGGTAGGGAAGGATTACTTTAATATTTAGTTATGGAAATACAGTAAGACTTAATGCAAAATAGTAGTTAATGGCTGTACGTGTTCCTTTCACACCCGACCACTCTTCCCATTCCTGTGTTACATTAAGTTTGTGTGCATTTCTGTATATTGTCCATTTTGCCTTTGAGAAAGAACCTGCTAGGTTCAAAATGTAAAGCCATTCATTAACTACTATTTTGCATTTATACTATACAGTAGGTCCTAATTCTCTATTTACTTAAATGTCGTGTACATTTACATGTACGTACATTACAAATAATTATCTTGAAAAAGGGTACATTAAGAATAGTTTTCCTAATGTTATAGGTTATATTTAGTCAGTGCCAGGGCTATAAAGTATACTTTTTGGATCACCTATCTACATGTAGAATAGAATAGGCCATCTTGCAGCCTTTTATTTTTTGACAGGATAACTTCACTTAGAAGGTAAAGTCTTACTACTAGAAACCCAAAGAACACAGAATACAAACATTTATGAAAAAAAATAATTTGAGAAAACTTAAAGACTCCTCATATTCACTGGTCTGATTTTGATAATAAACAGTCTGTATCGGCTATTAATGCACTCACATATTATTAGGTCTTGACCAATCAGATTTTCAAAACTAACGGTATATTGTAATTATGTTTTCAGATCAACAACTAAGTGCTGTTGATGATCTTATCACAAACATGGACCTCATGGAAGCACACATGTAAGTTATTCTTCATTATAAGTGTTACAAACACTATATTGTAATCAATCAACCAAATTAAATGCATAATCAAATAAAGTACACTTAGTGTTGAACTTACCAGGTGCCATGGTCATTGTTTGCATGCATTGAATTGGAACAGACTTTGGAGTATACATGTATGAGCAGAAGGAGGAGACTGCATTTTGGAAACCACTTAATACATGTACATGTATTTATGCATATTCCTTGTGTTTTATTATTTTACCTGCAATTTTTGTTACGGTTGGTAGACTTCTTTATTTTCCTCATAAATGAGTTAATTTAAAACAAGATATTAATTTCACAAAATAAATGACAGATGCATTGTTAAACAGTCAAAAGGTGCCGATATTTTACAAGCAATAAATTTATCAGGCTGTGTCATACATTACGAGAGTTATTTTGTGAATTAACTTATTTGAATGTAATTTATTTCCAATCTACTAAGATGAAAGTAGTGGGTAACCCACTATGACCTAATCCATGGCATTGTACACCAAATGTGTGTACGCACAAGGAGCACAATAACTTGTTCAGCTATCCTGCTTCAGGCTGAAGGCATTATGAGAGTAGCAATTGACACTGCTACACTGTACATGTAGCTAGTTCCAAAACTAAATTTGACATGAAAGTTAACATGCTACACTGTACAAACAAGACGTTACTGTGCTACAGTACTGCTTCTTTTTTGAGACCTTGCGCATTGATGTGCACTATGTGGAATACTATGTCATAAATGACTAAAATTCATTGTTTGTAGAGTCACTGCCATAGACTATTATATAGGTTATAAATGTGGAAGAATTATCTGCTAAATCGGCTATGGTTTTGAAAATACTGAAATATCGGCATATTGATGGCAATATTCCAAAAATATAGCCGATATCAAATTTATATCGCTCTTTTTAGTTAATATATTGCCGGAGTGATACATTTTCTCAATATTTCATGTCAATATATACGGTAATATCAACGAAGTTACGGTACAGTGAAGAGCTAAAAACAGTTAGAAATTGCGGCGCGGCGCCACTCAGGTTCCCAGGACCGTACCATTAAGAAAATGCCATCATTTTGAAATGGGGAAACATGGGGTACGTTATGAAAGGGTCAATCAAAAGTTGCTGAGAATTTCAGACACAGCACCAACAGCACTTCCATCTAGAACTTGCATGTAAAAGTAGTTCATATTTCGGTATCCAATGTAGTTAATGTACGATACATACATTTTTTTCATGAATTAAAAAAATCTGCATATTGAGACGATAATATCGTATATCGCCGATATCATAGCCGTCGATAATCAACTATAAAAAAAATTCAATATCGTCACCCCTAACATGAAGGTAACAGACTTTTTGTTACTTTGATCTACATTAATGATTTGCACGCATAGCCAACGAATGAAGCCACCGAAATAAATTATATAATCTTTGCCTGTCATTACCTTCCCTTCCAAAAGTAATGGATCCATAGTCTATTTTATAATAAAGAGGTTGTTTATGATGTTACCTCACTGACTCACATGCATGTGGGCGCATCCCCCATTTTAGAGATATACAGTAGATGTTAAATTTTGAACTGTTATGAATGTCTTCCATGGAGATTTTAGCTGCATATTCACAGTGTAAAACCATGTTGCTGAAGCCCAACTTCTGCTAGAGAAAAAAATACTTGGTCAGTACTACTGAGTGAACAAATCTAGTAAAAACAGTATTTGTCATTAAAATGTCCTCTTTGCAGAAGGGGTTGCAAAATGTACAGACTGGATATCAAATTGATGATCATTTTTGATAAATTAAAGTTGAAGTAAAACCTTCAAACAATTTCTTGAATGTTATAATCAAAGGATTAATAGTCAAATTTTTAAATGCAATGTGAATATTTCTTTATATCTGGTTATTTTGAATTGACAGGGATGATAAAGGAGACTGCCAGGAAGCTGTGAAGCCTATAACTGAGCTTCAATCCTTACTATCAGAGGCTCTGCCAGGTACGTGAAGGCTAAAATGAGCTTCAGTCCTTACTATCAGAGGCTCTGCCAGGTACTTGAAGCCTAAACTGAGCTTCAATCCTTACTATCAGAGTCTCTGCCAGGAACGTGAAGGCTAAACTGAGCTTCAATCCTTACTATCAGAGTCTCTGCCAGGAACGTGAAGGCTAAACTGAGCTTCAATCCTTACTATCGGAGGCTCTGCCAGGTAGCTGTGAAGCCTAAACTGAGCTTCATTCCTTAATGTCAGAGGCAATGCAAGGTACATGTACGTGAAGCCTAAACTGAGCTTCAATCCTTATTATCAGAGGCTCTGCCAAGTACGTGAAGGCTAAACTGAGCTTCAGTCCTTACTGTCAGAGGCTCTGCCAGGTACGTGAAGGCTAAACTGAGCTTCAGTCCTTACTGTCAGAGGCTCTGCCAGGAACGTGATGCCTAGACTGAGCTACAGTCCTTGTTGTCAGAGGCTCTGCCAGGTACGTGAAGGCTGAACTGAGCTTCAGTCCTTACTATCGGATGCTCTGCCAGGAAGCTGTGAAGCCTAAACTGAGTTTCAATCCTTAATGTCAGAGGCAATGCAAGGTACATGTACGTGAAGCCTAAACTGAGCTTCAGTCCTTTCTGTCAGAGGCTCTGCCAGGTACGTGAAGGCTAAACTGAGCTACAGTCCTTATTGTCAGAGGTAATGCAAGGTACATGTACGTGAAGCCTAAACTGAGCTTCAGTCCTTACTATCAGAGGCTCTGCCAGGTACGTGAAGCCTAAACTGAGCTTCAGTCCTTATTGTCAGAGGCTCTGCCAGGTACGTGAATCCTAAACTGAGCTTCAGTCCATACTGTCAGAGGCTCTGCCAGGTAGCTGTGAAGTGAAGCCTAAACTGAGCTTCAGTCCTTACTGTCAGAGGCAATGCTGGGTACGTGAAGGCTTTGTCAAAAATTGTCAAATTTATAGCCGTAATATAAAGGGCTCATTCAAACGTAATGTGCATTTATTATTGCTTTTGAGATAATCTCTTGATGCACATAATCACAAATCTAATATTCCCTGTGTTAGCAATATGTGGCATGTTTGTTAGATGAGGGCAACCATGGAGCAAGAAATTTGATTCACAATCACTGTACTTGTTGATTATTGATGACATGCCCACAGAACATCATCTTACAGATAACACCAACATTGTGTTGATTATTGACAGTGTTTAATGCATAGAGCTCGGTATCCTGATGCATCATTGCCAGCCCTGTCAACTGAAATTGCTGAGTATTTACAACCTCCTAAGGCATTGTCTGCAGAATGCTCTACATGTGTTCACAGGATCAGTGACTTGTTCAAATTAGAAACATTGAAGAAACAAGAAGTATCAACAGCTGACAGCATTTGGAAAGACAGGTACATACACAGCATTAAACTTAATCTTAAAACAGGTCATATCATTTATTAAACACATTTATTAAATCTGTTGTCACCGTTGTTTCTGTGCTGAGGTAAAAAGTATTAACATGTACTGTATGCCCCACTGACTACATGTACTGTATATAAAGTCAGCAACACATATTCACCGTGTTTAATTCTGTACAACACATTGGTTTCAGGGAGATAATAATATATCTTGAAATTGATTCAATGTACCTTCACCAAATGGTTTGGATTCCATTTGAAATACTGCAAACATGCTGATTTTGAGGTTAAAAGGTATATGTGTGTAATTCCCTACAAAAGTTCACTGAACTGAATGGGCTTGTTGCCTTTGAAGATATTCTTATCTTAAAAATCAAAGTGCCAATGGTCAAGATCAGCATCCTCAACAAAAAAACGACAGTTTTAAAGATAAGGTACCCTGGAGGATTCTAAGAAGCATTAACAAAGAAAACAACATACCTTCATCACTATTCAAAAGGTTTATCAACTTTAAATTAAACTCGGCACTGTTTTTAGCTTTTTTTGACTAAAGTTTAAATCATGCAAAAATATTTGGTGAAATCTGTCTAAATATCTGAGTAATGAATGCTGATGATTTGGGCATTATTTTTTGGGGTTAAAAATGTTCCTATTATACCCCACCTGAAAGTGGCGGCCATTTTGAATACCACATTTTTGGGTAATTTTAATGCTTTTTTGTGAGTTTTAGGCAAATAGTATATGAAGCACTATGGTTAGGAGTAATTTGAATGGATTCTCATTCCATGCATAAATATAAAAAAATCCAATTGTATTTATTTTTCATACTACAATAGGCAAGAATAAGATTTTGGAGCAAAATTTACAATAATGAGTAACTCACTGTATATTACAGTTGTAAACATTGGAAATGTACATGTATATGTGTATTCATGCATTGTAAAACTTCACATGAATTTCTGAGGAAAAATCTCTTTCTTTGATGATCTGTGTCATCTGCATTTGACTTACACTTTCCCATGGGTATTTTACTGGAATACGACAGCAGGAATATAACTCTCACATCTAATCTTAACGTATGAAAAACGTGAGACTGAATATTTACGAAAAAAGGTCTGGTGTCCTTTTCGTATCACCCTCAAGACCCATTACATTCAATCACAAAACAAACTTGATCATTGGAAAGCCAGACTAATCAGCTAAAAATTGGTATCGAACAAAAGCAAATAGAGGGCAGCAAACAAAAAATGCAAGCTTTCAAAAAGTTGAAAGGGTTAAGTTTCAATATTACTCATACTTTTTGTACTAACATTGTTATGATGGATTTTGTGCACAGTGTATGGTAAAATGCTCACTTGTTTAATTCAAATGCCACATTTTCTATACTTTGCATTTGACCAGTGAAGCTGCTAATTCACAAGATTATATGATTTAGAAAAAATTTCAATGAATGTAATTCTATGAGGTGCCGTATATGACTAAATGAGCATTTATAAATATATAAGACCAAACTAAATATAGAAGAGCAAATCCATATATTTAAGAGCAAATCCATATATTTAAGAGCAAACTCATATATTTAAGAGCAAACTCATATATTTAAGAGCAAACTCATATATTTAAGAGCAAAACCATATATTTAAGAGCAAACTCATATATTTAAGAGCAAATCCATATAAGAGCAAACTCATATATTTAAGAGCAAACTCATATATTTAAGAGCAAAACCATATATAAAGGATCACAGACAAATATAAAAAGGATCAAAAATATATATATAAAGTCAAAAACAAATTATATAAAAGACCAACACAAATATAAAAGTTTTGAACAGCGCCCTCTGTATAATGGACGTAACTTCAAATATTGAAGACATGGACATTTCATATATTGAAGACATGGACATTTTCATATATATTGAAGACATAAGTTTCATATAAAGGACGTCAACAGTCGTCAACGAAGATCGAGCCGATTTTCGTCCTGGCCGAAAATTGAGCTTTAGTCTTGTATACCTTGTCTATAAATTGTACATGTTTGGCGGGAAAAGGGTGACTGAGCGTACGGGACGGCACGCTAGTACTACTTATATACTAGTAGTACAAGTAGCAGCCGCGTCGCGCCGGCGGTATTCCAATCCGAATTCCACTGACCCGCTGATCCGTTGTGAATCGAATGTCGGTGCCTATCAGAGATGTTGTTGAGGACTTGTTGTCTCATCACCGGTTCCGTGAATTAATGCAACATGAGACGAGGGAGGGAGCACGGCACGTTTCTAGCGGTAGTACTAGCGTTACTACTACTTACTAGTCCTTCAAGTTCAAGTGCAACAACACCGTCGACATACCTCAGAAAGTGACCTTTTAATAATTATCTTTAAGGTTATAATATCCAGTCTGTTGCTTATTTTAGCTGACATTTCAGGCAATATTGATTGTGTATGCCGAAAAGAATAGGTTGAATGCTGAACATCTTGCCCCCCACTCAAAGTCACCCCTGAGATATGTAGAGAGATTCTCAACCTGTGAAATGTTATTATATACATGTGGAAGCATTGAAGGTAATGTTTGCAGAAATTTAATTTACTACAACTATGGAGGTTTCCACAACAAAATTGTTTTAGAAAGAATTACACTATTTATACTTTATTTATTGTCTTGCTCCTTGTATAGTAGTGGGGCGACTTTGCAAGTCATGCAAGAGAGTGACATTGCTGATACTACTTTGTATTAAAGATGCGACTTTAATAAAACGAGTGAGCCAACTTTGCCAGGGGCGACTTTTTGGAAGGTTACTTTGTGAGGGACGAGATGACTGATTTCCTATTTGTGGGCATTATTAGGTGAACAATGTAAATTTAGCAATGTGTTTAAATTTTCTGACCACTCAAAATTAATGTTATATTTAGTTTTTTTCAGTGTCTTGTAATATAAGACACGTAATTTCAGGCAGTTCAATAGTTAGACAAAATTAACAATGGCTTAATTAAACAATATTGTGTTGATTCAGGACCATAGGTAATAGATGTAGCATTATTAGTTACTTACAATGTACATGCATGTGGTAAGGAAGTCAACAAAACGTATATTATTCATGCATATTAAAAAAATAATAATAATTATCTTCATGTTTCTCAGTGGAGGGCATGCCTCCATGTAATTCCAGACCTAACCTGGTTACATTATTACTAAGCATTAATAAAGCATCAAAACAGCATCCATAACTTAAGGTAGTGATTGTTTAGTAACAACCAGTACTGCAAAACCCAAACAATTTGTGATTTTTTTTCATGTAAAACTGAATACGTTGTTTCTTGTATAACATTTTTAAGATTTGCTATACTCTTTTAGTGTTAAATTTTTGATATACAAAAGTTGCATGTGTTATTATATATTGTATTGACTTAACCCTCCTACTATTGCTGCACTTTAGTGGAAAGTTGCTGTAGAGGTCAAAACCAGTCAACTGCCTGTTTTGACTGGTTTTTACTGTCATTTTGACCAGACAATGCTTTTACCAGTCAAAAACAGTTGACTGATTTTGACCTTTAAATGTACTTACTACACGTAAAGTTTGACAGTGTTTGACAGATTTTGACCCTTGTGGAAGTAGGAGGGTTAATAAATGCATAGCATTGATATGTTTATGCATTAAATGTACATGTGTACTTTCCTCTATTGGTTAACTGTTGTTTACTGCAAAACTTTTAATCTAGCCAGTCAGCAAATCCCAAACAGTTTAAGTGCAACTTTTGTTTTACTACTGTGGAACTTGTTTGGCATACTTTCATGTAAAACTGAATACATTGTTCCTTTTATAGTTTTATATTTGCTATATACTCTTTTAGTGTTACAGTAAACAAATTATATTTTTGAGATACAAAAGTTGTGTTATTATATATTTTATTGACTTAATAAATGCGTACTTTCCTCTATTGGTTAACTGTTGTTTATGTCTCTCAAAAGATTCAGCCCTTTTTCTCTGTCATTATTTATTATTATGAAACAGCGGTATACAAAGATAATTAACAATTACAAATAACTCCAGTGTGATAGTTTAACCTATTGTTTGGCATTGGTATAAAACAATACCACCTTATGTTAAACGCACATTTGGAAAACTTAGACACCCAAAAATTATTAAACAAACAACCTAACAGGTTAGTAATAAACAATAAAACGTAAATGTACAATCGGATCAAAAGCTGAAGAAATACATGTTGACTAAATGCAGTTTTATGAGCCTTGTGAGCAGGGGTAATAATATAATGCGCCTTGACCACCACTAAGTTGGTGGATACGTGCGCTATATAAGTCCACACATTATTATTATTATTATTAGAAAGTAACACCTGTGAGGTTGTGGGAAACCATGTCAATAAATAAACATTGGAAAAGCCAGTACTGCATCTTGATTAAAATCAGAATACATGTAGGGGGAGATCCAGGAGAGTTGAGCCACAAGGAGAGTTGAGCCACCCCCTAAAACTCCCACTTGCACTAGAGTGATAAAGCCCAAACGCCCTCTGTTGGTAGTGTGTAGCATAACTTTCATTTTAGTTAAAGCAGGCACATGCATAGCAGCTCCATACAGATGAGGTGGACCAAAAAAGCTAAAAAGCACTAAAAAGTGGATTTTTGAGTTACAGGTAAGACCCTTTCTATTACTCACATGTTAACAATTACTTTCATGGTAATGTTTGCAATATGTAGCCTATACATTGTAGTTTCATTATGGTGATTTTGATTGAATTTGATAAAACCGCTATAATGGAAATTAAGTCACATGTCAAAATGGCCGACCTAAGGAGAGTTGAGCCACTGATCATAAGGAGATTTGAGCCATGGCTCAACTCTCCCCCAGTGGGTGGCTCAACTCTCCTGCTTCCAATTAAATCAATGATTGCTTATGATTTTTTTTCTAGACCACAATGCCGCAGGAATACAAGAGAAAAACACACCGTGGGAGTGATCCAGCATTGCTTCAACGTGCAGCACAAGCGGTGCAAGAGGGGAACAGTGTTCGAAATGCCGCAGGAACATTTGACGTAGATCGTATGACACTTAAGCGATACATAGATAAGCAGAGAGATGATCCTCAGGGAGTTAGTGGATACAAGAACTGTAAACTCCGGAACATGATATTTCGTCCAGAGATGGAAACCGAGTTAGCACAGCACATCAAAGATTTGGCAGCAAGTTACCACGGGTTATCCAAAGAGAAGTGTCGCAGCTTAGCTTATGAATATGCTGTGGGAAATGGAATTGAAGTGCCTGAAAACTGGCGAGCCACCAAATAAGCAGGGGAAGCTTTCTGGTTGGGATTGAAAAATTAAAGTTTACAGACTAGTGGTTGTTGGGATTTTTAACCACAATTTGGGCCCTGATGTACATGTATACAGCAAATTGGCCACCTGGCAAATATAACAGAATATGACTGCAAGCATTGTAGTTGATAATGTTATAACATGTTTGATTGTTAACTGCATCAACATTTAATGGGACTAACATAAACTGTTTCATTAAACATATTAAGAAATAAGCTACAATCTACAATCAAGGATGTAATACCTATGACAAAAGATTCCTCTGCATTTGGTAATCTCTGTAAGATTTCGTGTACCACTTCACAAAGTTGAACAGAGTCAATATTACTGTATTGCACCCTAGCTCCATGCGGTGTGCTTACAGCTACCTCTGGGCCAGAAATTATATTACAATGTACATTGTACACGGTTTAACATGAAAGGATGCTTTGTGGATAAACCACAACTGCTGGACGTGTCCAGCTTCTAGTGTACTGGCACAATGCTAAAATAAAAGGCCTGGGGTCCAGTGTAAATTTTGAGCTCTGTACATGTTCTGTGGCTTATCCACTGAGATGTCATCATACAGCCACTGTGAAAAAATTGTAATAGATTTAAAACATAACCATTCAGCATTCTCCTTCAACAGTGGTCCACACTAGCCAAAAGCTAGTTATACACCTAAGTGGTCCCACTGGCTAGGTCAGTTTAAAAACAATTTGTATGAAACAAGGACTAGTGGAAAGCTGGCGGCCTAGTAGTAGTAAAACAACAAGCTAAACTGGTCCTGCTGATAATTACTCAAAAAGTTAAGGACAGAGTTTTTCATTTGACCTGTATTTGACCTGTATTAAATGTATTAGTTAATGTTATTGTTTCATCAAGTTTAAATGGTAAATTTGATTGTGTTTAATATGCAGTATTATATGCATCAATATCTTTAAGCTTAAAGTCACACTCCTGTCCCGACGAATAAATTTGTGCCACAAAAAGTCACCTTTGTGTGAACCCTTGATGTCCAGCTCTTACAATCCACAAGGGTGCGAGCAAATTTGTCTGTCATGCAACGACAAGATTGTACCTGTAATGGTTGCATGATGTGTGTTTGACATGTTTCATCAATTCAACATGTTTCCATTGCATAGGTGCATTGCGTAGACGTGGGCTGCATGTCCAGCGTCGTCGAATCAGAGAGGCTATACAGACTGTGGATCCACTGAGCCGTGCTATGAGGCGGACAGTTGGTTATCCGTCGTGTGTACAGTGTGCTTTGTCCAAATGCTTTGTGGTATGACTTACAAAGAGATAAGGCCCCTCCTCTTTCCTCCGAGATTGCTTTCCATCAAAATTGATTCCCATCTGTGTTTGTGCCCCAGGTACATGGACAGCTCTCGTCCATTCCCACCGTCTTTCCGATTTATGGAATTATTTTCATCAAAGTGTCTTGCAAGTTTGTTCATTCTTCTGATGGATAATTAAATTTGTTCTTTTTCTTTTTTTCAGGCACATTGATGGACACCACAAGTAGATCAGATGGTGTATTGTGATACATGGAGGAATAGATGGATATTCTCGATGCATTGTTTATCTGAAAGCATCCCCCGACAACACAGCAGACACACTTCTTCAGCTATTTATAGCTGCTGTTGAGGAGTTTGGCCTACCTTCTCGTGTACTTAGTGACTGCGGTACAGAAAATGTGGACGTAGCTAGATACATGCTGTCACACCCAGACCGAGGATTTGACCATGGGAGTTTTATAACTGGGAGGAGTGTTCATAATCAGAGAATTGAAAGGTTATGGGCAGATGTAAGACGTGTTATAATGTCCTACTTTCAGAACCCGTTTTACAATCTGGAATCTTTGGGCCTCCTTGATCCTCTTGATGAATTGTCGCTGTTTACTTTACATTTCATTTACATACCTCGGGTAAATCTTGCAATAAGGGAGTTTCTGGAGGACTGGAATCACCATCCCCTTAGTTCTTGTCACAACAGAAGTCCACACCAAGTGTTTCATGAAGGAGTGTGGCTAAACAGAGAGAGCAACAATGCAGCAATCACTGGCCTGCAGGCTATAACCAACCATGTATGGGCAGAGCATGGAATTGATGAAGACGTGCCTATGCCAGCAGTAGAAAGTGCCAATGATGTGCAAATCCCACCCTTTAATATTCCGCATGCAGAAGCAATATTGCAAGAACTGACAAGATGCATTGACCCTTTGCAAGATGATGGAAATCATGGATGTAATCTGTTTCAGGAGGCAGTAAACATTGCCAGAACAATACCAATTTGACAAAGTTCTACTATGTATACCACTTGTACATGTATTCTGATTTTAATCAAGATGCAGTACTGGCTTTTCCAATGTTTATTTATTGACATGGTTTCCACAACCTCACAGGTGTTACTTTCTAATAATAATAATAATGTGTGGAATTATAAAGCGCACGTATCCACCAACTTAGTGGTGCTCAAGGCGCATTATATTATTACCCCTGCTCATAAGGCTCATAAAACTGCATTCAGTCAACATGTATTTCTTCAGCTTTTGATCCGATTGTACATTTACGTTTTATTGTTTGTGACCTAACCTGTTAGGTTGTTTGTTTAATAATTGTTGGGTGTCTAAGTTTTCCAAATGTGCGTTTAACATAAGGTGGTATTGTTTTATACCAATGCCAAACAATGGGTTAAACTATCACACTGGAGTTATTTGTAATTGTTAATTATCTTTGTATACCGCTGTTTCATAATAATAAATAATGACAGAGAAAAAGGGCTGAATCTTTTGAGAGACATAAACAACAGTTAACCAATAGAGGAAAGTACGCATTTATTAAGTCAATAAAATATATAATAACACAACTTTTGTATATCAAAAATATAAAAATTTAACTGTAACACTAAACGAGTATATAGCAAATATAAAAATATAAAAGAAACAATGTATTCAGTTTTACATGAAAGTATGCCCAAAAAGTTCCACAGTAGTAAAAAAAAGTTGCACTTAAACTGTTTGGGATTTGCTGACTGGCTAGATTAAAAGTTTTGCAGTAAACAACAGTTAACCAATAGAGGAAAGTACACATGTACATTTAATGCATAAAAATATCAATGCTATGCATTTATTAACCCTCCTACTTCCACAAGGGTCAAAATCAGTCAAACACTGTCAAACTTTACGTGTAGTAAGTACATTTAAAGGTCAAAATCAGTCAACTGTTTTTGACTGGTAAAAGCATTGTCTGGTCAAAATGACAGTAAAAACCAGTCAAAACAGGCAGTTGACTGGTTTTGACCTCTACAGCAACTTTCCACTAAAGTGCAGCAATAGTAGGAGGGTTAAGTCAATAAAATATATAATAACACATGCAACTTTTGTATATCAAAAATTTAACACTAAAAGAGTATAGCAAATCTTAAAAATGTTATAAAAGAAACAACGTATTCAGTTTTACATGAAAGTATGCCAAGAAAGTCCCACAGTAGTAAAAAAAATAAAAAAATAAAAAGGTATTTTTTTAAAAATTGCACAAACTGTTTGGGTTTTGCAGTACTGGTTGTTACTAAACAATCACTGCCTTAAGTTATGGATGCTGTTTTGATGCTTTATTAATGCTTAGTAATAATGTAACCAGGTTAGGTCTGGAATTACATGGAGGCATGCCCCCCACTGAAAAACATGAAGTGATTATTATTATTTTGTTTAATATGCATGAATAATATACGTTTTGTTGACTTCCTTACCACATGCATGTACATTGTAAGTAACTAATAATGCTACATCTATTACCTATGGTCCTGAATCAACACAATATTTTTTAATTAAGCCATTGTTAATTTTGTCTAACTATTGAACTGCCTGAAATTACGTGTCTTATATTACAAGACACTGAAAAAAAACTAAATATAACATTAATTTTGAGTGGTCAGAAAATTTAAACACATTGCTAAATTTACATTGTTCACCTAATAATGCCAACAAATAGGAAATCAGTCATCTCGTCCCTCACAAAGTAACCTTCCAAAAAGTCGCCCCTGGCAAAGTTGGCTCACTCTTTTATTAAAGTCGCATCTTTAATACAAAGTAGTATCAGCAATGTCACTCTCTTGCATGACTTGCAAAGTCGCCCCACTACTATACAAGGAGCAAGAAAATAAATAAAGTATAAATAGTGTAATTCTTTCTAAAACAATTTTGTTGTGGAAACCTCCATAGTTGTAGTAAATTAAATTTCTGCAAACATTACCTTCAATGCTTCCACATGTATATAATAACATTTCACAGGTTGAGAATCTCTCTACATATCTCAGGGGTGACTTTGAGTGGGGGGCAAGATGTTCAGCATTCAATATATAATGGCAGCCCTATTCTTTTCGGCATACACAATCAATATTGCCTGAAATGTCAGCTAAAATAAGCAACAGACTGGATATTATACACTTAAAGATAATTATTAAAAGGTCACTTTCTGAGGTATGTCGACGGTGTTGTTGCACTTGAACTTGAAGGACTAGTAAGTAGTAGTAACGCTAGTACTACCGCTAGAAACGTGCCGTGCTCCCTCCCTCGTCTCATGTTGCATTAATTCACGGAACCGGTGATGAGACAACAAGTCCTCAACAACATCTCTGATAGGCACCGACATTCGATTCACAACGGATCAGCGGGTCAGTGGAATTCGGATTGGAATACCGCCGGCGCGACGCGGCTGCTACTTGTACTACTAGTATATAAGTAGTACTAGCGTGCCGTCCAGTACGCTCAGTCACCCTTTTCCCGCCAAACATGTACAATTTATAGACAAGGTATACAAGACTAAAGCTCAATTTTCGGCCAGGACGAAAATCGGCTCGATCTTCGTTGACGACTGTTGACGTCCTTTATATGAAACTTATGTCTTCAATATATATGAAAATGTCCATGTCTTCAATAATATGAAATGTCCATGTCTTCAATATTTGAAGTTACGTCCATTATACAGAGGGCGCTGTTCAAAACATTTATATTTGTGTTGATCTTTTATATAATTTGTTTTTGACTTTATATATATATTTTTGATCCTTTTTATATTTGTCTGTGATCCTTTATATATGGTTTTGCTCTTAAATATATGAGTTTGCTCTTAAATATATGAGTTTGCTCTTATATGGATTTGCTCTTAAATATATGAGTTTGCTCTTAAATATATGGTTTTGCTCTTAAATATATGAGTTTGCTCTTAAATATATGAGTTTGCTCTTAAATATATGAGTTTGCTCTTAAATATATGGATTTGCTCTTAAATATATGGATTTGCTCTTCTATATTTAGTTTAGTCTTATATATTTGTAAATGCTCATTTAGTCATATACGGCACCTCATAGAATTACATTCATTGAAATTTTTTCTAAATCATATAATCTTGTGAATTAGCAGCTTCACTGGTCAAATGCAAAGTATAGAAAATGTGGCATTTGAATTAAACAAGTGAGCATTTTACCATACACTGTGCACAAAATCCATCATAACAATGTTAGTACAAAAAGTATGAGTAATATTGAAACTTAACCCTTTCAACTTTTTGAAAGCTTGCATTTTTTGTTTGCTGCCCTCTATTTGCTTTTGTTCGATACCAATTTTTAGCTGATTAGTCTGGCTTTCCAATGATCAAGTTTGTTTTGTGATTGAACGTAATGGGTCTTGAGGGTGATACGAAAAGGACACCAGACCTTTTTTCGTAAATATTCAGTCCACGTTTTTCATACGTTAACATTAGATGTGAGAGTTATATTCCTGCTGTCGTATTCCAGTAAAATACCCATGGGAAAGTGTAAGTCAAATGCAGATGACACAGATCATCAAAGAAAGAGATTTTTCCTCAGAAATTCATGTGAAGTTTTACAATGCATGAATACACATATACATGTACATTTCCAATGTTTACAACTGTAATATACAGTGAGTTACTCATTGTAAATTTTGCTCCAAAATCTTATTCTTGCCTATTGTAGTATGAAAAATAAATACAATTGGATTTTGTTATATTTATGCATGGAATGAGAATCCATTCAAATTACTCCTAACCATAGTGCTTCATATACTATTTGCCTAAAACTCACAAAAAAGCATTAAAATTACCCAAATTGTGGTATTCAAAATGGCTGCCACTTTCAGGTGGGGTATAATAGGAATATTTTTAACCCCAAAAAATAATGCCCAAATCATCAGCATTCATTACTCAGATATTTAGACAGATTTCACCAAATATTTTTGCATGATTTAAACTTTAGTCAAAAAAAGCTAAAAACAGTGCCGAGTTTAATTTAAAGTTGATAAACCTTTTGAATAGTGATGAAGGTATGTTGTTTTCTTTGTTAATGCTTCTTAGAATCCTCCAGGGTACCTTATCTTTAAAACTGTCGTTTTTTTGTTGAGGATGCTGATCTTGACCATTGGCACTTTGATTTTTAAGATAAGAATATCTTCAAAGGCAACAAGCCCATTCAGTTCAGTGAACTTTTGTAGGGAATTACACACATATACCTTTTAACCTCAAAATCAGCATGTTTGCAGTATTTCAAATGGAATCCAAACCATTTGGTGAAGGTACATTGAATCAATTTCAAGATATATTATTATCTCCCTGAAACCAATGTGTTGTACAGAATTAAACACGGTGAATATGTGTTGCTGACTTTATATACAGTACATGTAGTCAGTGGGGCATACAGTACATGTTAATACTTTTTACCTCAGCACAGAAACAACGGTGACAACAGATTTAATAAATGTGTTTAATAAATGATATGACCTGTTTTAAGATTAAGTTTAATGCTGTGTATGTACCTGTCTTTCCAAATGCTGTCAGCTGTTGATACTTCTTGTTTCTTCAATGTTTCTAATTTGAACAAATCACTGATCCTGTGAACATATGTAGAGCATTCTGCAGACAATGCCTTAGGAGGTTGTAAATACTCAGCAATTTCAGTTGACAGGGCTGGCAATGATGCATCAGGATACCGAGCTCTATGCATTAAACACTGTCAATAATCAACACAATGTTGGTGTTATCTGTAAGATGATGTTCTGTGGGCATGTCATCAATAATCAACAAGTACAGTGATTGTGAATCAAATTTCTTGCTCCATGGTTGCCCTCATCTAACAAACATGCCACATGTTGCTAACACAGGGAATATTAGATTTGTGATTATGTGCATCAAGAGATTATCTCAAAAGCAATCATAAATGCACATTACGTTTGAATGAGCCCTTCATATTACGGCTATAAATTTGAAAATTGTTGACAAAGCCTTCACGTACCCAGCATTGCCTCTGACAGTAAGGACTGAAGCTCAGTTTAGGCTTCACTTCACAGCTACCTGGCAGAGCCTCTGACAGTATGGACTGAAGCTCAGTTTAGGCTTCACGTACCTGGCAGAGCCTCTGACAATAAGGACTGAAGCTCAGTTTAGGCTTCACGTACCTGGCAGAGCCTCTGATAGTAAGGACTGAAGCTCAGTTTAGGCTTCACGTACATGTACCTTGCATTACCTCTGACAATAAGGACTGTAGCTCAGTTTAGCCTTCACGTACCTGGCAGAGCCTCTGACAGAAAGGACTGAAGCTCAGTTTAGGCTTCACGTACATGTACCTTGCATTGCCTCTGACATTAAGGATTGAAACTCAGTTTAGGCTTCACAGCTTCCTGGCAGAGCATCCGATAGTAAGGACTGAAGCTCAGTTCAGCCTTCACGTACCTGGCAGAGCCTCTGACAACAAGGACTGTAGCTCAGTCTAGGCTTCACGTTCCTGGCAGAGCCTCTGACAGTAAGGACTGAAGCTCAGTTTAGCCTTCACGTACCTGGCAGAGCCTCTGACAGTAAGGACTGAAGCTCAGTTTAGCCTTCACGTACTTGGCAGAGCCTCTGATAATAAGGATTGAAGCTCAGTTTAGGCTTCACGTACATGTACCTTGCATTGCCTCTGACATTAAGGAATGAAGCTCAGTTTAGGCTTCACAGCTACCTGGCAGAGCCTCCGATAGTAAGGATTGAAGCTCAGTTTAGCCTTCACGTTCCTGGCAGAGACTCTGATAGTAAGGATTGAAGCTCAGTTTAGCCTTCACGTTCCTGGCAGAGACTCTGATAGTAAGGATTGAAGCTCAGTTTAGGCTTCAAGTACCTGGCAGAGCCTCTGATAGTAAGGACTGAAGCTCAGTTTAGCCTTCACGTACCTGGCAGAGCCTCTGATAGTAAGGATTGAAGCTCAGTTTAGGCTTCACAGCTTCCTGGCAGTCTCCTTTATCATCCCTGTCAATTCAAAATAACCAGATATAAAGAAATATTCACATTGCATTTAAAAATTTGACTATTAATCCTTTGATTATAACATTCAAGAAATTGTTTGAAGGTTTTACTTCAACTTTAATTTATCAAAAATGATCATCAATTTGATATCCAGTCTGTACATTTTGCAACCCCTTCTGCAAAGAGGACATTTTAATGACAAATACTGTTTTTACTAGATTTGTTCACTCAGTATTACTGACCAAGTATTTTTTTCTCTAGCAGAAGTTGGGCTTCAGCAACACGGTTTTACACTGTGAATATGCAGCTAAAATCTCCATGGAAGACATTCATAACAGTTCAAAATTTAACAGCTACTGTATATCTCTAAAATGGGGGATGCGCCCACATGCATGTGAGTCAGTGAGGTAACATCATAAACAACCTCTTTATTATAAAATAGACTATGGATCCATTACTTTTGGGAGGGAAGGTAATGACAGGCAAAGATTATATAATTTATTTCGGTGGCTTCATTCGTTGGCTATGCGTGCAAATCATTAATGTAGATCAAAGTAACAAAAAGTCTGTTACCTTCATGTTAGGGGTGACGATATTGAATTTTTTTATAGTTGATTATCGACGGCTATGATATCGGCGATATACGATATTATCGTCTCAATATGCAGATTTTTTTAATTCATGAAAAAAATGTATGTATCGTACATTAACTACATTGGATACCGAAATATGAACTACTTTTACATGCAAGTTCTAGATGGAAGTGCTGTTGGTGCTGTGTCTGAAATTCTCAGCAACTTTTGATTGACCCTTTCATAACGTACCCCATGTTTCCCCATTTCAAAATGATGGCATTTTCTTAATGGTACGGTCCTGGGAACCTGAGTGGCGCCGCGCCGCAATTTCTAACTGTTTTTAGCTCTTCACTGTACCGTAACTTCGTTGATATTACCGTATATATTGACATGAAATATTGAGAATATTTATCACTCCGGCAATATATTAAATAAAAAGAGCGATATAAATTTGATATCGGCTATATTTTTGGAATATTGCCATCAATATGCCGATATTTCAGTATTTTCAAAACCATAGCCGATTTAGCAGATAATTATTCCACCTTTATAACCTATATAATAGTCTATGGCAGTGACTCTACAAACAATGAATTTTAGTCATTTATGACATAGTATTCCGCATAGTGCACATCAATGCGCAAGGTCTCAAAAAAGAAGCAGTACTGTAGCACAGTAACGTCTTGTTTGTACAGTGTAGCATGTTAACTTTCATGTCAAATTTAGTTTTGGAACTAGCTACATGTACAGTGTAGCAGTGTCAATTGCTACTCTCATAATGCCTGAAGCCTGAAGCAGGATAGCTGAACAAGTTATTGTGCTCCTTGTGCGTACACACATTTGGTGTACAATGCCATGGATTAGGTCATAGTGGGTTACCCACTACTTTCATCTTAGTAGATTGGAAATAAATTACATTCAAATAAGTTAATTCACAAAATAACTCTCGTAATGTATGACACAGCCTGATAAATTTATTGCTTGTAAAATATTGGCACCTTTTGACTGTTTAACAATGCATCTGTCATTTATTTTGTGAAATTAATATCTTGTTTTAAATTAACTCATTTATGAGGAAAATAAAGAAGTCTACCAACCGTAACAAAAATTGCAGGTAAAATAATAAAACACAAAGAATATGCATAAATACATGTACATGTATTAAGTGGTTTCCAAAATGCAGTCTCCTCCTTCTGCTCATACATGTATACTCCAAAGTCTGTTCCAATTCAATGCATGCAAACAATGACCATGGCACCTGGTAAGTTCAACACTAAGTGTACTTTATTTGATTATGCATTTAATTTGGTTGATTGATTACAATATAGTGTTTGTAACACTTATAATGAAGAATAACTTACATGTGTGCTTCCATGAGGTCCATGTTTGTGATAAGATCATCAACAGCACTTAGTTGTTGATCTGAAAACATAATTACAATATACCGTTAGTTTTGAAAATCTGATTGGTCAAGACCTAATAATATGTGAGTGCATTAATAGCCGATACAGACTGTTTATTATCAAAATCAGACCAGTGAATATGAGGAGTCTTTAAGTTTTCTCAAATTATTTTTTTTCATAAATGTTTGTATTCTGTGTTCTTTGGGTTTCTAGTAGTAAGACTTTACCTTCTACGTGAAGTTATCCTGTCAAAAAATAAAAGGCTGCAAGATGGCCTATTCTATTCTACATGTAGATAGGTGATCCAAAAAGTATACTTTATAGCCCTGGCACTGACTAAATATAACCTATAACATTAGGAAAACTATTCTTAATGTATCCTTTTTCAAGATAATTATTTGTAATGTACGAACATGTAAATGTACACGACATTTAAGTAAATAGAGAATTAGGACCTACTGTATAGTATAAATGCAAAATAGTAGTTAATGAATGGCTTTACATTTTGAACCTAGCAGGTTCTTTCTCAAAGGCAAAATGGACAATATACAGAAATGCACACAAACTTAATGTAACACAGGAATGGGAAGAGTGGTCGGGTGAAAGGAACACGTACAGCCATTAACTACTATTTTGCATTAAGTCTTACTGTATTTCCATAACTAAATATTAAAGTAATCCTTCCCTACCCTTAAAATAAATTGACAAATAAATTGACACTTCTGGCTTCCAAATACAGAAATGGCAAGCATGTGTAATGCATGTGATCACAGGCCAAGACATCTGTGAGAATGAATTAACCGGTTCCATTTTTCAGTTCCAATTACACGTAAACGACTTTTTAAAATTCGAACTTAACATTTGAGCGGAGTGAACAGAAATCTGCCACACTCTTGAACAATGTAATGTTTACACTTTTACAGACAATTATCTTTAAATTCAAGAGATTACACTCCAATAAAGCCTTTGTAGTATTTTACGGACATTTTTCATACACTTTTCTCCAACTGTTTGTGATACATTGTATCAAATCGTTAAGGCTGCAAAGAGCCTGGCAGCAGCTGCTTCAAGCAACTTATCAAGCCAGCAGCACATACAGGAGGTCAATTTTGTTACCAATTACAGTACATGTATTTGTACACGAGGTATGCTTTCAACAAAAAATGAAAATGAGTATCCAGGTATCCAAAGTTTCATGATTTCGGGTATCCAGTTCCAAAAATTTCCGAAAACGCACACCCCTAAATTAACCACTGCGTGCCTTATGGCATTTTTAAATTGAGTTGGACAAAGCAAATTTGGACAAAGCAAATGACAGACGTCTTGACTCAAGACTAGCATGTGATCAGAGTTAGCTCGTAATGTATTAATGTACATTTTACCTGTATGTACAATTTGTATAGTATTTAATGCCTGTGTATGTACACAAATGAGTCTTGTGTGGTGGAAAACTTTGGATCATTTGAGTATCTTCCCCGAATCAACCTGGGTAAGACCCGTGTCATTCAAGTTAGTCAATGGATACCTTTCTCCTTCAATTTTGTCTTTATTTTCAGGAATTCTGCTTAAGATTTAAAATTAGGTACATGTATTTGGCAGATGGCCACAGACCAGATTTATTGCTAAAATGTGCCTGTTCTTCTTCTAGCCAGAACTTAAAGAGGCACTCTAAGGTCAAATTCAGTTTTGTGATGCACTCATTTTCCAATAGATAGAGTCCTTATTAAAGTGTGAAAAAAATTACAAGTCTCTAACTTCACTTTAAAGTGGTGTAACATATCATTTTATTTGATACCCTTTCAGAGCGATATTTGAAACATGACGTCACTATTTTCTTACGGTAAATGAGTCTGTAACATTCCATACAGGAATTTGTTGTTTGTCAAAAAGTCAATTTCAACGCCGATTTGATCAAATATTGTGGAGATTCAGGAATGAACTGCAAATTCACCGTACAAAAATGTAGAGATCCATTTATTTGAAATGTGACGTCACTGTCTTTGGATGTTAACAAATTTCACACAGGAAGGTTATCAAATAAAATGACATTTTACATCACTTTAACGTGAGGTTAGAGACTAATTTTTTTTGTAATTTTTTCACACTTTAATAAGGACTCTAGTTATTGGAAAATCACAAAACTAAATTTGACCTTAGAGCCCCTCTTTAAAGGCATGTTTTCAAGAATCCTGAAGTGAAATTCCACATATTTCAGCCAGCCATAATAGCTCAACTAGACAGTGGGTGTGCTTTGTAATGTTTTACACCCAGATTGACAAGAAATAACTGCAGCAATCCACTTACTGAATTTGTACTAAAAACAGCATTCAACTGAAGGGTGTATTTGTGCCAATATGACACTGATAGACCATGGGCTGAACTTTAAAATTTCATGATCCCCACCACAGGACCACATAACATTTTGAAGAAAGGGGGTTTCAATGGTGCTAAATCTAATTATGATTGTTGCCAAGTCGTAAAATTGCACATTTTAAAGATAAATTATTATTACTTTAATACTGATTAACCCTATGAGGGGTATTCTTTTGCATTTTTTTTCAATTAATTGTTTTTTTCAATTAAAGAAATGTGATGGGTATTTGTCACATTATCCTATCAGATGCATTATGGGAATTCAAAATGGACACCACAGCCGACAACCATCTTGGATTTTGTCTTTTTATTCTGTAATGTTGGGGTAAAACGTATTGAGTTTTCTCAATGGATGCTTGTTACTTTTCATGCCAAGGAAGGATATAGAAATGGCACTTCATCCTTAGAAATGCATTCCATGCCCCAAAAAGCTGACAGGCATGTTGATTTTCAAATGACAAAAACATATATTATCATTTTTTCGCCATAAATTGGGGAAATAATGGATTACAGCACCCCAACAATGACCCCAGGGAATCTGATGATATTTTTATCTTTAATTGCCAAGCTTTAGGAAATTTGGCCAGAGAATACAGAAAATATTACAGAAATACGCTTTTTGGGCAAAAACACTTAAACACACCTTCTAGTGGTGATTTTGGAAATTATTTTTACGTCGCCATGTAGGTTTTGCTGGAAGGAACATTCTTGCCAAGTTTCATGAAAATCGGCCGATGACTTTGGAACATACAGAGGGGTGCTTTATGAGCCCCCCCCCCCAATAAAAAATGCCTGACCCTGATCTATCATCTACATGAAGGTAAATTAATAAAATGCAAAGTCTTTATTCTTTATAAGTTATTGTAAGATTTATTTACAGCAAATCCATCTGAATGATATTCTAAAACATAAACAAAAACTGATTTTACATTTTCAATGGTCGGCGTTGTAATATTCCCAGTTTCGTCTTTATAAACATGCATGCAGCAAAAACTGGGCTAAATTTCAAGCGATGCCGCCATGTTTGCTTGTATTTACCACACATCATTTTCGGAATATATGAACGAGGCTGATCAACACGGAATTTCATTGGTGGATTCTGGGTCTCGAAGATGACGTAATGCATATATTTCAGAGCTTTCTAATCACAAAATTGTCGTCAAATTCAAATACATGTATATTTAGAGATAATGTGCAACTTATATGACAAGCAACATCGTGTTTTGACATTTTTATAGTTATTTCCTCAATTATACATCCAAATTTCGTGGTCCAAAAGAGGGTATCACGGTTTGAAACAATTTCAGTGTTCATCCCATGGTCTATGAATGCACTGACCTCAGTCAAAGGAGTCATCATTGTCACGCAGGGTACTACTCCCCAATGGTACCCATGCAATCATAGAAGTCCTCTAACATGCATGTACATAGGATTGAGATTGCCTGGGTACATGATTGAGATTGCCTGGGGAGTACCCTAGGTGACAACGACCCATTCCTCCGAGTCTTTTTACATTTTTATTTTTCTTCTATGGTATTGTAGCCCTGTACCTTGAGTGGCTTTAAGCCTTGTTCGGGGCGAATATATGCAACAACAAAACAAAACCAAAAAAAAATAATAAATAAGTTTATCAGCATATGCCTTATTCATTTCCTACTCATTTGTAATTTGGAAGATTCAGTATTACTATTATTACCTTAAAAAACTTTTTGTTTTATAAATCTTTCTAAATAATCTAAATCTGAAAGTTATATCACTTCATGAAAAGGCAGGCCTTTGACCTTATAATTGCTGCATAGTTGATGGTCATCGCAATATTAACTACAGAACACTTTTCTAGTGGCCGCTAGTTTTTCAAAGCACTGATGCAACTCTATCTGATGTCCATCCACAGTTACGGATTCTTGCAATAATATTCCACCAAATGTCAAGCTCTCAAACTGACAAGTCTCCCCATGGCAAAATTGTCTATTTAGACTTGTTGGAAATACAGTACATTGTACATGAATTGCGCTGTGTTTGTTATATTAAAAGTGCACATATACACGTACACACATGTACAACATGTACATGACATAAAACACAATAAAGGGGGCCACTTTCCTACCGTCACGTTAGCAGTTTTTCTAATGGTTGTAATTTTTTTTTTAATATATGAAACCACCCAAAAAGAATTTCAACATTTGAATAGACATGCATGCTTATCCTAAAGATAATTTGAGTTGATTATTACTATTATTTTTTTAATTACCCTAAAATTTCCATCAACAAATGGACGGAAAAGTGAGGTAACTTTTTCCGTCCAATTTTTATGGAAATTTGAGGGTCAAAAAATTAATTTAAAAAATACAAAAATAAAATGAATCAACTCAAATTAGTTCTAGTATAAGCCTGCATATCCATTCACATGTTGAAACACTTTTTGGTCGGTTTCAGGTACTTAAAAAATAAATAACAACCATTGGAAAAACTGCTAACGTGACGGATGCAAAGTGGCCCCCTTTATTGTGTTTTATGTCACATGCAAACGAGCTGCAATTTTGATAGAAAATTACCTTTAGGGTCATTCCATGCCAAATCACCTAGGTGACTGACTCAGATTTTCATGATTTTTTTTCAACATACCTCTATGGGAGTAACGAACACACAACAAATTTTTGCTCCCAACTCCAAGTCGTTTCTGAGATCTGGGCCCTTGAAAAATATAGCCACGCCCCCTTTTTCTCCCTCTAATTTTCGTCTGATTTTTTTGGCATTTTCAGAAGCCTACATGTATATCTCAAAATTGGGTGAGGTTATTTTTCTACAAATTGTTACACAGGGTGAATGACACCCAATCTGCTGTCAAAAGTAGTACATAACATCTCTTCAAGTTATGGGTCCTTCAAAACCCACAATTGAGTCGACATAGGTTACTCTTTGCCATTTTTGGGCCCCCCTGGTGACCACACGAGTGGTCAGATTGCTTTTATATTTATATGCATACACATTTGATGCAATTATCTCCCCCAAACAAACATGGACCAATCATACCTTCACTGGAGGTTTGGCTGGGGTCTGAAGAAAGGTTCGCAGGCAAAAATGTCAAAACCACCACCTCCTAATGGATGGTTGACCAGGTGGGCCACTACCCATGTTACTGAAACTTAAAATATTGTATCCTATCTATATATTTAATACAATCTATATATCTTTTCTCCTTCATAATATTTTCATATAATAGGTATTTTGCCTAATATACAGTATACAATGTACATGTATGTGCATGGCCCAACCACTATTTATTTAAATTATGCACAACATCAAATCATCTTAATCAACTATATCCAAAAGGGGTCCATGCCCCCCCAAAAAAAACTAAAAACCTTGTTATGATTTTTTTAAGTATACATACCATCATATCATTTTAATAAATTGTTAATTGAAACTTTCAAATATTGCACCCTGTCTATGTATGTACAAAATTCAGTTTGGTATCTTTTTCCTTCATGGTCAGATGAAATTTTCATATGAGTATTTTGCTTTAATTACAGAATACATGTACATGTGTGTAAAGTACCACATGTGTGTAAAGTACCACATGTGTGTAAAGTACCACATGTGTGTACTGTACATGTATACCCCCAAACACTTTTTTTCAAATACGCACCATCAAGGGCAGATAATTATATAGAACAACCGATTTGGGGATCGAGGAGCGAACCTGTGAGCACGAGGAGCGAACCTGTGAGCACGAGGAGCGAACCTGTGAGCACGAGGAGCGAACCTGTGAGCACGAGGAGCGAACCTGTGAGCACGAGGAGCTCATTCATTGCAAGGGATCTGGGGTCTGCTTAAGGGCATTGGAATTTTTTTTATTTTATGCACTCGCTAATAAATGCAATATTAAACATTTTCAGGGCCAAGATGCAAAATTGTATGTAGCTCATGATGCAGTTGTGAGTAACCTTTTTAATTTCTACTTTCAACAGACGACAATTTAGTTATATAATTATTATTTTTTCATTTCATATTAATTTACAATGTATATGTTTGTTTATTTATTTCTTTACTTCTTTACTTCTTTATTTATTCATTTATTTATTTATTATTATTATTAATTTTGTTGGGGGGCATTTTGTCAAAAGTTTGAGGGGGGTAATTTTTGGATACATTGATTAAGATGATTTGATGGTGTACATACTGTTACAAATCTTACCCTTTGATTTTGATAAATATTAGCGCCCTCTATTTCACTCCTTTCACTATTAAATATTTTGCTTACGATGCAATTTGCGCTATGAATATGCATTCCTTACAAGGACGCTACTTTTGCTCATGCATATCCAGCGTCAACGCAATGCATAATGCAACACCAGCGAGAGCCTTGCATGTGTGCCACACGTAGCTTGGAGCCGTCCTTTGGTCCACCCTACACACCGAACACAATTCGTGGGTGTAGCACGGCCAAACAGTCACCGTGACTGACCCGCTCCGTCATAGGCCTTGGTCTGTGTGCCGTGCTCCCATGCGCAACCGCTGCTCCACTCATGCAATAGCTTAGCATCCCCAGTAAGCATTACCCCTTGAACACACCCTCCTTTCTAAGTTGTCACTCACTTTACTTTTGTCAAACACCTTTCCTTATATGGAACAAGGACATGTTGTATACCCTGATTTTGCACACGTTTCTACCCTTAGACGCGGAAGGCAAATTTCTCATTGGCTAAGACGCTAAACTCGGCTAATGTTTTATTCATCCTTGGCCCCAGATTTCTATATAAACCCAGAGATTTCCTGATCTCGGAGAAGTGCGGTTCCAAATGATATTTGTGCGACTTCCCCAGAGGGGCCTAAAATTGGCAAAATGTAACCTACGTCGGCTCAATTGTGGGTTTTGAAACACCTCTAATTTGAAGAGGAGGTGTTACGTACTACTTTTGACAGCAAATTATATCAGATTGGGTATCATTCACCCTATGTAACAATTTGAAGCTAAATATCTTCACCCAATTTTGAGATATATGCCTCTGAAAATGCCCAAAAATAATCACTGGCGCAACTTAGAGAAAGAAAAGGGGGGGCATGGCTATATTTTTCAGGGGCCCATATCTCGGAAACGACTTGGAGTTGGGAGCAAATATTGTGTGTGTTCAATACTCCCATAGAGGTATGTTGGTTGACTTGTGTGGTCCAAAAAACAGAATTTTGGAAAAAACAGAGAAATCACATCCCTGAATACACATGCAGACAAAGAACACACACACACCAACAATAAATGGGGTGGCAACTATGACACATTTCTGTACAGGATTGAATAATAACCAATCCTGATACAGTGCAGATAACATTCAGTGTGTACCTCCTACATGTAGGTACATGTAACTCTTACATGTACATTAGTCAACATTGTATATTATTTGAAATTACTACTCACCAGACAGCTGGTTCTTTTTATTGGTATTGAGAGAAGAGAATGTATACTGTCTGATATCTTCCATAAATGGCAGTTCTATATACAGCAAACTCTGCAGATGTATAAATAATCAATGTGATACCAATTAAGGGGCAACTCATAATTATCAATGTTTTAAAATTTAGATTTTTTGTCTTCGAAAATGTGGGTGGGTGGGTGGGTGGGTCAATGAAAATAACTGAAAATCAAAATTTAATTTTCAATTTCAATGTTGTAGTCAACCTTGTCCCGATAGTCGACCTCGTTCCAACGGTAGATACATGTAGATGGGAAGATCGAGCACATGGGGACGACGTTATTAGCATAATCAGTGAAGTAGACTTGATTTCAAGTTGGTAATTGGTCGGGTACGAACGTTTCGTCTGTGCATCCTGAAGAAGAAGAAGAAGAAGAAGAAGAAGAAGAAGAAGAAGAAGAAGAAGAAGAAGAAGAAGAAGAAGAAGAAGAAGAAGAAGAAGAAGAAGAAGAAGAAGAAGAAGAAGAAGAAGAAGAAGAAGAAGAAGAAGAAGAAGAAGAAATGATATCAGAAGACGAATATACGCCAAGACAAGAAGAACCGAGAAATGAAGAAGACTATGAAGATTTGGTTCCCTATAACAGACATGGGGTACAGCGTTTTAGAAAGAAAAGAGGGGCAGGGGCTATGGCCCATTCGAGAAGAAACCCATATCCTGCTAAACCGCCGAACACAACAAAAGGAAGAGGAAGAGGAAGACGCGAGGATATTTAATTAATTGTTTGTAAATATTTAACTCCACCAATGTATAATGTTTTACCTCAGTGTGATTTTCCTGATGGCATGCGCAATAGCCTCACTTAATGTTAACGGTTTGAGATACTATCATAAAAGAGATTTACTGTTTAATTACCTAGCAAGAAAGAAAATTGCTGTGATATGCCTTCAGGAGACCCACAGTGTAGAGGCTGACGAGATGGTTTGGCGACAACAATGGGGAGGGGACATTTATTTTAGCCACGGCACGACAAATAGTCGAGGTGTGGCACTATTAACGTCGAACAAAAGTGGTATATCATTAACTAACTATCAGGGTGATAAAAATGGAAGGTGGGTCAAAGGGGACATCCATATTCATGAAAACACAATTTCTCTCTTCTCAGTGTATGCGCCAAACTTGATTGTCGAAAGAAGCCTCTTCTTTAAAGAAATTGAAAATGTATTTCATAAAAATCAATTAAATGATAATTGTATTATAGCCGGTGATCTAAACTGTCAAATTGACAATACAGAAATACGTGACAGCAGTAGAAATGTTTTACTTAATTTTATACAGTCATACGGCTTAATTGATCTAGGGAAAACCTTCCATGAAACTACACAAAGTACTTTTTATCATAAAGGCCTAAGGAAAAAAAGTCGAATTGATTACATTCTGGCATCCGAAAACATTGCACCAAAAATAAAACAAATATCAGTTGAACCAACCAGTTTATCCGATCATAATACAATTATTGTTCGAATTGAAAATTGTCTAATAAAAAAAGGACCTGGAATTTAAGGTGGATATGTGGAAATGACCTGCTGACAGATGAAATTTGTAAACAAAAAATACAGTGGTTTTGGAATTTTTGGAAAACACAAAAAACTAAGTACAAAGATATTATGGAGTGGTGGGATCTTGGAAAGAATCGACTTAAAGAAATTATGAAAGCAGGGGAGAAGGCAAAATATTTTGAACGTAGGAAGGAAAAGTATCAACTAGATCAAAAATACGAATTTCTTGTCAGTAATCCTGATATTACAAATAAGCCCGAACTGGACGATATTGAAAACAAATTAAAAGCATTTGAAGAAAAAGAATGGGAAAAAACAAAACTCCAACTCCATACAAATAAACAAATACACTGTGAAAAACCTTCCAAATACTTCTTTGAAGCAGTTAAACAACAGCGACAATTTAACTATATAAATATTTTAACAAATGAAAAAGGAGATTTCTTAGACAATACGACATCAATTATAAAACATGTTCAATGGTATTAAACGGAGCTTTTCTCTTCTGACAAAACAAACAACCATCATATGCAAAAGATTTTGCGAAATTTTAAACCAATTCAGTTTGAAGAGGAAATGGTTGCAAACATTGAAAAGGAAATTGGGGTGAATGAATTGCACGAAGCACTCCTTGAAATGAATAGAGATAAAGCTCCGGGCTTAGACGGACTAACCGTAGAGTTTTATGTAAGCTTTTGGGAAGTAATTAAAAACGATTTTATAGAATTGGTAAATTATTGTAAATTAAAAAAGAGACTTCCAACTTCAATGAACACAGCACTCGTTAGAATTATATATAAGAACAAAGGACAGAGGGAAAATTTAAAAAATTGGCAACCAATAAGCCTTCTTAATGTAGATTATAAAATTATAACAAAATGTCTTACAAAGCGTCTATGTAAACTTATGCCTTACTTGATCAATGAGAATCAAACTTGCGGGGTCAAAGGTAGAAATATACATGACAATTTAATGGTGGTAAGGGATGCCATAGATTAAGTAGTATGTCAGATGAGGGAACCGGACCACCTACTCAAAAACGATATTTCTTCAAATTCTCTGGGTAGTATTAGGGGGTTTTGAAAAACTAGCATTTAAGAAAACATTATTTTCTTCAAATTCTCTGGGTAGTATTAGGGGTTTTTGAAAAACTAGCATTTAAGAAAACATTATTTTCTTCAAATTCTCTGGGTAGTATTAGGGGGTTTTGAAAAAAGCAGTTTCCCACATGTTTTAAGCATAAAATAGATACTTCACGTTTTTTTAATTTTTTTTTTTACGTTTATATTTTCTAAATATATATTGATTACAGAGACGATGCAAGCTCAACAACAATTTTTATCAAAATGGACAAAGGAAAAATTAGAAGATTTTGTAAGAGAGAAACAGCTTCATATAATTTCAAACAGAACAGGTAGATTTAATAAACGTGTTTATTACGAAGCTGTAAAAAATTATTTTAAACATCATAAACCAAAACCATTGTACAAATTAAATTTGGTTGAATTGAAAAGGCGTATAAATGTTGAAAATATAAATATTCCTACTCGCGGCTCTGGTAAAAAAGCGCAGTTGATTAAAAAAGATTACGTAGCCGCTATTGAAAGGTTTTACGGTAAAGAAACTGAGTTGAAATTTAATAAAACGATCGTTGGTGGAAGTTATTTACGTGAACATGTAATGATTGTTCCGTTGAACCACAGCAAAGGAAAAGATTTAAACATTTTTTCCCAAGCGGTAAATTTAAAGATTATTGACAAGTTGCGAAAAGACTTGCAGGAATTTAATGCGTTAAAGTTTATGATATACATACGCATTAAATTACTTAAAGAAAACTTGAGTAGCTCAACCGACGAAGCTGAACCAAATTTTCACAACAAAAACCAAATTGTTTTATTAAATTTAAACGACATTGACGATATGCTAGTTGTTGTTTTTTCGCAAATTGCTGAAACTTTAGAAAAATATACTCGAGAGGGTAGTGGATGGTTAGTAGATCGTATCGTAGATATGAATCTCAGAATCTCTAAATATCAACCATTAATAGGAGGTAGTTATATCGAGCTATGCGACTATATTAAAAATAAAAAAGCGTGCATCAACGTTAAAAACAACGATGACAATTGTTTGCGATGGGCTTTGCGCGCTCATCGTTTTCCCGCGGCCGATCATGTTGATAGAACTAGTAAATACCCAATAGATGATGGTTTTAATTTTAATAATATTTCAACACCAACACCGATTAATCAAATTAAGCTAGTAGAAAAACAAAACAATATAGCGATAAACGTTTTTGGTTGTGAAAAAACAACTATACTAGTTTACAAAATTAGCGATCAACCAGCAAATCTAGATCGCATAAATTTATTATTGATTCACAAAGACGCTAAATCTCACTACGTTTATATAAAAGATATGAATAAACTACTTTACGATCAAACGAACCATCACAACCGTAAACATTTTTGTTTACGATGTTTACAAGGTTTTTCAACGAAAGAACATTTAGAAAACCACGTAGAAATGTGTAAAGGAATAAATGACAAACCAACAAAAATTGTTTTACCAATAAAGTTTAAAAACGACAAGGTAAAGTTTATAAATTTTCATAAAAAGATGAAAGTCCCATTCGTGATATACGCAGACTTTGAGAGTGTTATTAAAAAGATTGTAGACGAAAACTCTACCAATACTAAAAAACTACAAGAACACATCGTTTGCGGTTATTCGTACGTCGTCGTTTGTTGCGACGGTAAAAGTAGCTCTCCCGTTACGTATAGGGAAAGATGCCGCTGAACATTTTTTAAATGAATTAAAAAAAGAAGAAGAAAAGATTAATACGATATTTAAAAATCCGAAAAAGTTAAACATGACTGAAGAAGATGTAAAAGATTACAAGAACGCGAGCGAGTGTTGGATATGTGAAAACAAGTTTTTTAAAGACGCTGACGGCAAGTTTACAAAAGTAAGGGATCATTGTCACATTACCGGAAAATATAGAGGCGCTGCGCATAATTGTTGTAATTTAAGACTAAGTTTAAAACCAGAGAAAACTTTTATTCCAGTCGTATTTCATAATTTGCGAGGCTATGACTCTCATCTTATTATGCAAGCTGCCGGTCGTAGCGAAGGAAATTTAACGTGCATCGCAAACAATATCGAAAAGTATATTTCTTTTAGTATTAATCAACTACGATTTATCGACAGCGCTCAATTTGTATTAGCTTCGCTAGACAAACTCGTAAAATCAAACGATTCTTTTCCAATCACGACTAAACTCGAACCCTCCTTAGAAAAATGTAATCTTATTAAAAGCAAGGGCATTTATCCTTACGAGTACATAGACAGTTTTGAAAAAATTAAAGAAACACAACTTCCTTCGATAGAATCTTTTTATAGCAGTTTAAACAGCCAACACATTACTACCTCTCAGTACGAGCACGCAAAGAATGTTTACAGCAAGTTTGATTGTAAAAATTTAGGAGATTATCACGATTTGTACGTGCGTACAGATACTTGCTTGTTGGCGGATGTGTTTGAAAACTTTCGTAATACTTGCATGCAACAATACGGTTTAGATCCGGCTAATTATTACACCAGTCCGGGATTGAGTTGGGACGCTTTGTTAAAACATTCGAAACAAACTTTAGATTTGTTTACGGATGTCGACATGCATTTGTTTATAGAAAAAGGCACGCGAGGAGGAACGTGCATGGTGAGTAAACGATACTCTAAAGCAAACAACGCGTATTTAGACGATTACGATTCATCTAAACCGTCGAGTTACATTATGTATTTAGATGCAAACAATTTATACGGATACGCGATGAGTCAACCTTTACCGACTGGTAATTTTAAGTGGTTATCGCAAAAACAAATAAAACGACTCGAGGAACAAGGATTTAAAAACGATAAAGGATACATTTTAGAAGTCGATTTAGAATATCCTAAAGAATTACACAATTCTCACAACGCGTTTCCACTCGCGCCAGAATCGTTGACGGTGCCGAAAGAATGGATGAGCGACTATCAACACGAGTTGCTAAACGACAAGCCGGCTCCAAACGTTAAGAAATTAGTTCCAAATTTATACGACAAGAAAAACTACGTAGTTCATTATCGTAATTTACAATTGTATTTGCAACTCGGTATGAAACTAACTAAAATTCATAAAGTTTTAGAATTTGACGAAGCACGTTGGATGAAATCATACATTGATTTAAATACACGATTAAGAAAAGATGCAAAGAGTGATTTTGAAAAAGATTTGTTTAAACTGATGAACAATTCAGTTTTTGGTAAAACGATGGAAAATGTACGAAATCGCATTAACGTAAATTTGAAGCGATTAAACGATGAAAAACAAGACAATTTAATTCGTGCGCTTATAGCGAGACCAAATTTTGCCGAAGCGCGCATTTTCGATAATGATCTAGTGGCTATTCACATGCACAAGACAAAACTCGTTCTCAACCGGCCAGTTTACGTAGGAATGAGCATATTGGATATATCTAAAGCTTTCATGTACGATTTTTATTACAATCATTTAAAAACAAACTATGATTGTGAGTTGATTTACCTGAACACGGATAGTTTGTTGCTCGAGATTAAAACGCAAGATGTGTATAAAGATTTATGTAAAAACAAATCTTTGTACGATTTTAGTAATTATAAACAAGATCATTTTTTACATTCTGAAAACAACAAAAAAGTGATTGGCAAAATGAAAGATGAGTGCGCGGGAACAGTAATTACCGAAGTTGTGTGTTTAAGACCAAAAATGTATTCGATACTTTTATCGAATGAAAAACAAATAAGAAAAGCTAAAGGAGTTAAAAAACAAGTTTTAATGCAACAAATTAAACACGATAAATATAAACAAGTTTTATCATTTAAAAATACTCTGCATCATGATATGAGTTTTATTAATCACGAAAAACACAGACTATATACAAAGGTAAATAAAAAATATCACTCTCTCCTTTAGATACAAAGAAACACATTTTAGAAAACGGAATAGACACTCTAGCTTACGGTCACCGTTTAATAACAATTGAATGATTGATTACGAATGATTGATTACAATCTCTTTGGCGGATTTTGTGTATTTCGCGGGATAATTTGTAATTCTTGTCTTACAAAACTACGAGCGGGGCCTCCTTCTAAATAGTACAATATAGGTTGATTCACACCTTTAACAGTTTTAGATATTCTATAAAATGTTATACTCCATATAGGATCGGTCGCTCTACGTCTCGTATCTTTTTCAGCTTCACCCGGTGCATATAAATACCTAATTAAACTGTTGTTTGGGATTCTTTTATCTTTTTTTACACTTACGGGTGAGGCTGGATTTTGCTCTACACTGCTCAATTTAACCGCGTCTTTTGGTTTTAAATTTATAAGACGCGTTGTTGTATTATTTAACTCTTTCACAACCTCCGGCAATCTTTTAACCCACTCTCTATTTACTACTGCTACGCCGGATACTGCTGCACTCGTTATTTCTTTAGCGTACTGGTGAGAAAATAATCTTTCAGCCAACGTTTTATTAAACCGCTCCACTATACCCTGAGCTCTATGATTACCAACCTCACCTCGTTGAATTTTTACATTATGTTTACTCATTATTACGTTAACGCTACTCATAAATTCTTTTCCAGGATCGACTTTTAAACGTGTAGGCCAAGTTAACGGTCTACGTTTATAAATTTTCTCAAACGCGTTACCAACCATCATAGCGGTTTTATCAGTTAAAGGTACTGCAGCTTTATATCTACTGGCCTCATCTACAACCGTTAACGCATACTTGTAAGTTCTTTTACCGATAACATCATGAGGAAGAAACAATAGATCCGCTTGATGAACTTCATTTGGTTTTTCAAACGCACTGTATGATGAAGTTGGTCTAGGAATATATTTAGGATAGGGTAAATAAATTTGCCACAGCGCTTGCTTTTTTATCCACTGTCTAACTATTTTTACATTTATTTTTGTTTCTTTAGACAGTTTATTGATTGCATCTTGACCTTTAAAGTATCCTTTAGGACTATAATACACGTTAGATAACCGTTTCTCATGCTTCGCGTCAGCGTCCATTTATAAATACATTATTTTAAAAACATTTAATACATTGTATTTTATTCAGAATTCATAACATTACTTGGCAAAATTCCTTGTTTAACTAGCCACATTTGCGTTACACCACTCGCGGCAACTACCGTAGTGAGTTTTAGCCCGTCTTTTATATCCAATTTTCCTAAATCGGCAGGTTTCATTTTAAATATTTTTTCACCCAACATGCTGTACAAAACAATAAAAAGAGTCATAACGGCGCTGTGATAAGCTGAATTTGCGATTCCTTTCGTGTCCATTGTATTTATATTAATAATATATAAAAAAAATTATTCCATTTCAAAAACAACATGTTTTTTTGTTTCAAGTTCGTTTTTAAATGCATTTTCTAAGTTTACTTTCACTTGGTTTTCAAAACAGTTGGCTCTTTGTTACTACCGCTTAAAAAGTAGTAAGCACCTAAACCTCCAACAAACAAAGCAATAGCGATATAGTAGTAGTTGTTTGAGCTCGTCGTTTCACTCGTTGACGCGGAGCTATCTTGCAGCGTTGTGTTTTTCGTTAACGCTTGTTGAGTTTTAGTCGAATCTTTTTTAATTCTAGTTTTTCTTTTATTGAGTTCTGCGAGTTTTTACCGGCCGCGACTCTGTTTGGATTTTTTTTTTTTTAATCGGTGCTTTTGTACTGTCTTTGGTTGTTGTACCGCCGTCTCCGTCTCTTGTACTTGTGCATTCGTCTCCATTCCTTTATTATCTATACAAGATTCTTCTTTCTTTTAAATGTTTTGCTGTAATTAGAGTTGCACTGAGTGGCGCTACTAATATACCGTACTTGTAGTATATTTCACACGCTACGGTACTAACATGCTTTTAATGAATGGGTCTTTTTCTAAATCTGTAATTAATTTACCCTCATTGTCAATTTCAAAACTATAACCCGTATAAATCAACGCGATTTAAACCGAGTCCTAAAAGTTTAACGTACAATGTTAAAATAGCACTACCTAAGCTTTGCGTAATGTCACGACCCAAATTTTGTTTCGTATTGCGTGTGCAACGCTTCACGCTCTTCCGTACTCATCGCTTCAATATCTTTTAACGCTGTACTCTTTACCGAAAACTTGCTCGAATCTCCCCAGCTACAACCGATAAAAGACGTTTATCTCGTAGCTTTTGTTTTAGCATTTCCACGTCGTCGTTTGTAACAACACTTGCTTGTGTAGAGAGTAGCGTAGTTGGATTTTCATTCAACAATTGTAGCAACTTCTTCCATTTAATATAAGTGTTTATAGAAAATTTATACATCACACAACGACCTATGAGTAATTGCCAACGACCTATGAGCAATTACTCAACGACCTGAGCAATTACCCAACGACCTATGAGCAGTGCCCAACGACCTATGAGCACGGTACCCAACGACCTATGAGCAATTACCCAACGACCTATGAGCAATTACTCAACGACCTATGAGCAATTACCCAACGACCTTTAGTCACGTATCTCATAACTGGTAGGTTGATCCGTTTTTAAAATAAATTTTCTGTGTAAAACTTGTTTAAGTTGTTCGCGCGCTTGCTCTCGTAGTTCAGCCGTTGGTATAACATCGTTTTCTCTAAGACAATTTTCAAATGAATCTCTATCTTTACAATAAAATAAACACACCCATTTGAGTTGCTCTCTAAAGTCCTTTAATACGCTATTGTATTTTTGAGTAAGTATCCAACAACTATGTTTAATATGCCTACCGCTAAAAGCTAATTGAGTAATCATACATTTATTGTTTTCGTCGTATTTTTTATAATGCAATTGTTTACTCGCGCTACAATCATCGATTATAAACAACGTTTCGTTTCCTTCTAGTACGTCGCTATATATTTTTATCGCTTTGTTTAACGTACAATCTTTTAGATCATCAACAAGCACTCGCTCGTTGTTCCAAATCCATTTTCTATTTTGATACGCGTCATTGTTTTTTATGGTAGGACACAATATAACGATATTTTCGAAATGTTTTAAATATTCTTTTTGTAACAAGTTTAAAATAAATTCAGTTTTTCCACACCCCGTTTGACCACAAATGAGCGCATCGTGTGAATATTTAGGTAACATTTTCTTTTTAATATCTATCAAGATGTTTAATGTTATCGTCGGTACTCGTTCTTAAATCTAATAATCGACGGATTCGAAACGTGAGTTTCTTATGTTTAGTTGCGCGTCCATGATAATAAATATAAGTATACATGTTTAGTTCACCGCACTCTCTGCTTCTTTTTCAATTTGAATGGTAATTCCTTCGGATAAGTTTTGCACTCGTCTTCCGCTTCCGTGTAATTTATTATCGGTACTCGTTCTTAAATCTAAAAATAAACCGTATCGATTAAAATAATAATTTGCTATTTTGATGTTGGATAAATCCAGAGCTTGCGCAACTTGTATAGCGTGTTGTTTTCTCGAATCACCAAAATATTTTGAAATCTCTTCCCATTGTTGATATATTTTCATTCCGTGCGCGTAGAGTTGATTGGGAACGCCTTCGATGGTAATACTAACTTTGTTTATTTTCGGATTATAAAACCTGTTGCACTCTTCTATGTTGGGTTCTTTGAATAGAAACAATATTCCTTTCATACCTTTTGCTGGAGTATTTAAATTTATATTCCACATTGTATCTTTTTTGTTTAACGTTGTTACGCTCTGTCTCAGTACACGATCAAACAATATACTCGTTCTATTGCTGTATTGATTTCTAATTGTTCTAGCGAGTTCCGGCATATGAACTACCTCAAATTCTAAAGAAATTCCACTTATAATATATTTAGCGTTGTCGTCGGTGGTTTTGATTACGTTACTAAATTTATTAAACACGAGTTCGTAAGTCAATCGATCTCCGATGCCCGACTGATAGTAAGGTTGATGATCGGTCAACAATTCAAAATCGAGTGGAATGTGATATCTATTTTTATACGCGTCTGCGACAGCTTTATCTTTTCCGCTGTTTGCGGTTACATCTTTATCGCTAGCGTCTATTCTTATTTTAGTGACGTTTACATCTTCTATTCCTTGGTACGTTAAATTTTCGCGTTGATCTTTGGTCAGCCATTCGTCTTTAAAACAATTGAATACATCCGCATCGTCTAAACTAAATATTTCATTTCCTTCCATTTTAATTATTATATGTTTTACGATGCATCTACCTATATTTTGTACCAACGTTCTATTTTCATCATCCGAGCTAACGAGTTCTATGTTGAAAGCTAATCGCGTTGTATTCGGAACGATAACGTCGTTCATTCCTAAATTTGGAAAACGAACCGTCAACAATTGATTTTCGTTTATGACGCTCGGATTGTTTGTAATGACGACTTTTTGACGCATTCCTTTTATACCCCTAGGTTCTCTTAATCTTCTGTATGGATCTAGCGCATCTCCGTAGGTATTATTTGCCATATTTAACATTTGTAAATATAATAATTTTTTTTTTTTTTTTTTTAAATAAACAAGCAAGTTGATTATAGCATATTTATAATTATCGTGTGTTGATTATAAATGGTATCTATAGCTATGATGGTTGGTGGCGCGGTAATTAATGCGTTGGCGTTTACAGGTAGCAATTTTTTATTTAGTAATTTGCGCAACAACGACGCGCTACAAGAACGCAAACGACACGATTTAGCATTAGAACAGCTTTCGAAAGCTAGAGACGAATTTAGTAAAAAGCGTTTAAAATATCTAGATTATTTAAATGAAAAAATACAAAAAGAATCGAGCGCAATAAGAACGTTTAATAGTATCAACGAAGCGATGCAAGAATATTCGCGAGTTTTGAATGAGCGTGTAAATTTACCGGTAGATTTACGCTACGAACCTAAATTAGACGATTTTTACGTTCCTAGCGAAGATGAAAAAACGAGAGAGATTGTATTTATAGCATTAGGCATGAGCGTGGTTGGTTACTTGAGTTATAGATTGTTAAAATAAAAGATGTAAAGTAATTGTAAATGGCAGAAGGAGGGCACGATCTAATAGAGTTGGATCCAAATTTTAATCAACCCGAAGAAGAAGAAGAAGGCGAATATTTAGATGAATATATTGATGAAAGTATAGAAAAATTAGAACTTGAAAGAAAAGAAAGTCAAAAAGTGTTAGACGAAGAAATAGCAAAAAGACATAGAAACCCTCTCTCTTTAGCGCAAATGCAACTTAGATTAACGGTTGATGATTTTTATAAAAGTGTAGGTATAAAAACAGCTATAAAAGATTATTCTTTTTTTGAAGAAAAATTAGAAAATAAAAAAAGCGTGCTCTATTTTAAAAAAGGTATAAAAGAAATACGTTTAACTAAAAAAAAAGGAAAAGGATTTCTTTCGTTAAATTCACTCAAGGTTAGTGGTTTAACTAAAGACGATCTTTCACCATACTCCTCAACTCAACAAAGTTTTATGCTTGTTGTAGAAGAAGCGGAAGAACCGATACAAGAGAAAACTAGTGGTGGTAGAAGATTACCTGCTCTACCGCTTGTATAAAAATCTAAAAAAGTAGAAGAAGCTATCGAAATGTCGGTGATAGAGAGCACCAGAGATATAGAAACGGAAACAGAATCACAAACGCAAATAGAATTAAACTTTCCGCGTAGTGAAATCTTGGGGTTAGATAGAGCTTTACGAATATCACGAGGTCAACTTGAATTAAATTTAGCTAAATTGAGCAAACTAGACGAAGAAATATCTAATCTTGAACAAGAATACGTGAACGCTCGAGATAGAGATGGTGAAGATGAAGACGAAACCGTGAGACTACAACAACAACTACTAGAAAAACAAGACGAAAGACGAGTGAGATTAGAAGCCGTAAGCAATAATGAAAACGTTTTACGTAGTCAAATTAATAGAGTTAGAGAAACGTTTCAAAAAATGTTAACGAGAGACGTTACGTTTGGTGAGCGAGTTGGAACTTTATTTAGAGAGCAAGGCGTAACGATTGCTAGTATATTAACGGCTTTTACTTTTGTTATTGCTTTTATTATCGAATCACTCGGTAATGTTGTAAGTTCAGTTTTACCAACACCACCACCAACACCACCACCACCTACACCACCCGCACCACCTACACCACCCGCACCACCTACACCACCCGCACCACCCGCACCACCGAGCGGAGGTATAAGCGAGTGGATACAAAAAATGTTAAAAAATCTAGCTAACGTATTAGCTAAACTAGGAGCAAAAGCTTTAGCCGCTTTACCGGCTATTATCGGTAGTATAGTAAGTTGGTTATTTAAAATAGCTAGTAAAGTAGTTACGTTGGCGGCAGAACATTTATGGTTGGCTTTAACCGCAGTTGGGGCGTTAATTCTAGCTTATACACAAAAAATGTTAAAATAACAATTCATAAATCATAACACCTACACCGGCTAAAATCGCAAAACCAATAATTAAAGCATTTTTTTCTTCTTGGTGGTTGCTGTCTAGCTCTTGAGATAAAGGTGGTAGTGTAGAGAGAGATTTGTATTTTTTTATCGCATCTTCTAAAGAGTCTTCCACATGTTTAGCGGTTTGTGGTAGTTGCGTTTGTTCTAGCGGTAGAATAGGAGGAACAACGGGCGTTGAATTTGTATCTAAATTTGAACCCAACGATAAATCACCCGTCGCGGTTAATATATTATTGTTATACGATGCGTACGTGCATATTCGTAAATTCATATCGCTAGGCAACATGTATAAATTTTCTCCTAGACAAAAGTTTAATTGACTGCGAGCGTATTGTAAAACATCTTGATATCGTTGAATACTAGATTGTAAATCGACCGGAGAGTCAATCTCGGCTTCGGTTATATTTATAAATTCGCGTTGCGCGTCTAAACCGGTACCGCCCGCTAAAAATGAGCTTTTCGCTTGCGCTTGAGCTCCTAAAATCGCGTAAACGAACGTTCTTATAGAGTCGTTTATTCGTTGCGTGCCAACGTCCGTAAAACCTCTAGACTCGCCGATTATAAATTTTGACCAAGCGAGCTCCGTTGAAGATTGTAAAATGAATGCGATCGTATAGGTCGAAGGATGATCTCCAAAACTCATTTTAGTCGCGGTTTTGTAATAATCGTAATCGGTCACCTCGGTAGAAATAACGTTCAAACTACTTTTATCGTAGTTGTTTCCGGGTACCGCTTTGTAACCGTTATCGTAATAATAAGCCGTTCCTAATCCGTTTGAATTTAAATCGACTCGTTGTTTCCAATTGGAGTTTTGCGATAAATGAAATTCTTTACATATGTTTTTGTACGCGCTCAAGTCTATATTATTGGCAAACGCGTCGTAAAAATTTTGAAACGATGCGGGGCAGCTCATTTCTTTGAGCAATCGTCTAATTTGATAATAGACGTGAAATCTAAAAAAACTACGAATCATCGGGTTTAAATGGTTTAAATGTTGATAACTCACGCCGCATCTCGTCGTGGCGCAGTACGTCGCAAAATTTATTTGATTTTGATAAAATTTGAGTGGGTTAGAATACCAATCGTCGACAACGTCGTCGCTTTTAACGCGAGGCAGCTTGTAGTCGTTGAAAACATTATTGAAACGAACGTTAAAAAACTCGTTCTTGTTTATGTAAATGTTTATACTCGTTAAATCGCTATCGTTAAAATCGAGGTTGTTTAAAATTTCCAGATTGCTTGTACGAATACGTAAAATTGCTCTTGAATGCTAATGGAAACGTCATTTATTATTAGAAAAGTTATATAATTTTTAATAATAAAATGTATCATACGTTCGAAATCGAAATTGGTAAAGAAGGAGGGTCGATTAAATTAGACAACGTTATCGATAATCGGCGAGACAATCTCTCGATTATATTACACAGCGTAAACATTTGGGTGGGATATTACAACGTACGTAAAAAAGAAAGAATAATCGTTCGCACGACTAATAAAGACGACGTTGTAAATTTTATCGAAGCCGGGCTTTACAACATTAACGAAATTATCGAGATTATAATAAAAGATAAGCCTTGGATCACGTTTACCATCGATAAAACAACCGGCGTTTTCTTGTTTAAAATAACTCAAGCTGACAAGTCTGTTAAATTTACTAGCGGGTTGGGTAATTTATTGGGGGGTTCACAACGAATTTCTAACTGCGGGAGAATACACCAACAAAATCGACGTACAACTTTTTAAAATTGTATACATTCATTGCGATCAAATTTCTACGACCGATAATTATTTCAACGGAAAACCCTGCACAATTTTAAACGCTTTTCCTTTGCAAGACGCGTCGTTTGGCGAAAGCATGTACATGCAATATACAAATCCGTTGAAGAAAAAATTACGAGTCGGCACTTTTAACGAGTTGAGTTTTCGAGTTAGAGATAGCAAAAGTAGAGATATACATAATCACGGTTTCCCCATTATTTTAAATATAGAAATAATATAAATGGCGAGCATTTATGGACCCAGTCGTATAACGAGCGTTGCTAGAACGAGTGCTAGCGATGAAGCATCGACGAAAGGCGAAATTTACGAACATCACGGATATCTAAACAGAAACGAAATTTTACAGCGAGTAGTTTTAATTGAAAAATTTGACGTCGTACTAGGATGGCACGATATTTTTCAACAACCCTTTTTCATGTTTACGGTCGCGCCCACGTATTGCAGTATTTTCACCCAGTTTATAAAAACTAATAGTTTTGCTACGCATTCAGCGACGCGCGATTACGCTACCAACATTTATTATATTCCTTCTCCGCAACGAGATGAAAAGTTTCATTTTCTAGATTATGAAATTCAACATTTAAAATACGAAATGTGTTTTAAAATGCGAAACGTTAGAAAAGTTTTTGTTGAAGCGAGTTTTTTCGGTTCGCTAAATTCAAAAATCTGTTTCAATATAAAAATAGCAAGTTCACCGTCAAATCAAATAATTTTGGTATAATAAATATGGCGAGCATTTACGGACCGAGTCGAACGAGTGAAGCGAGTAGTCAAAGTGTAACTGATGATCAAAACGTTTTTGAAAAAACTGGGCATATTGACGCCGATCAAGTTCAACAAAATAAAACATTGTATAAATTGGATGATGCGTTCATTATCAGATGGACTCACAAAGGAGCCATCTGTTTTCCAAGTTTTGTTGTTTATGATGTGACACCATGTACAGTTTATTTAAAAATTGTACAAGGTGAAGTAGTTACTAATGTAGCTATAGATCGCGATCTACGATTGGCTGCACTAAAAGATTTTTTTAAGCTCCAAAGAAATATAAGAACTGTTTATTTTTCGAATAATGAAGAAGCAAAGCTTTTTGAAGGTAAAATTTGCTTCAAAACGCAAAATAAAAAAGTTTTTGTGCAAGCAACCTTTCTAGGCTCTTTAATGAATGGAATCTGTTACAATGTCAAAGTCAATACTTGGCCGATAAATTAAAAAATTAAAAAATCTTTTCTATTAATAAAACATATAATGAGCGCGCCTATAGAATCAACGAACGTACTTTATCCAATATTGCCGCCTTTGACGAATGATTTAGAATCATTTCGATTGCCAAAAATCGACGATATTCAAACAGAATTACGAATTGAAATTAACGAACGTGAAGCCACGTATACAAAATATAATAAAATCATAAACGCTTGTAGCATCGCAGAAACTATCGCAGAAATGGGCTGTATGGGAGCAGGAGCCATCGGAATAGCCAGTATCGCCAGCGTCGTATCGTCGCCGGTAGGATTCACTTTAGAAGGTTTAGCTTTGGGGTTGGGCGGCGTAGCTTATCGCTCTCAAATTTGCGAAAAATAAATTGTATAAAAAAGCTAAAAAATACGGTGAAATACGAGTTTTAGCGTTGAGTAAACTCAACACGATCGAAAACCACGTTAGTAAAGCTATAGAAGACGGTTACGTCAGTCAAGAAGAATTTACGCTCATATGCGAAGAGCGAGATAAATATTATAAAATGAAAGAAAAAATCCGCAATGTACTCGTTAAACCAACGGCTGAAACAGAGGTTAAACCTATCGATGCAACTGCAGAAAAAAAAATTCTTATAGAAAAACTTTTGAGTTTAAAGTGAGCGTAAATAAATATTATTACGAGGATCAAAAACTCGCTTCGCAAATAGCGGAGCGAGTAACAATGCGTAGGCCACCACCGTACAATTTAAATGTTTAGTACAATGTTTATAATTAGTTCTAAATGCCAAAAAATAGTTTCTTTATTTATTTCGTTTATACATTGTAACTCGGTATAATACAAATCGATGTAATGCGTGCTTAAACCAAGCGCGCATAAATACGATTCTACACCAGCTAAATTTCTAGACTTGATTAGCGATAACGCTGGAACTAGTTTTTCTCGCACGATTATAATCAATTGTTGTGCGGGAATGTTTTTAATATAACATTCTAAAAATATAAAATCATACGAGTTGTTACAAAACGATTTCAAATCACTAATAAGATTTAGTATACACGTTCGTAACAGTTCTACCATATTGATATTACACAACATTAATTTTTTTCAATTTGTAGTAACAACTCTACCATCACTAAATTAAACAACCGTATGGCTTTTTTGTTCATTTGATAAGAAGTTTTTACTTTTAATGACCTTGCGCAGTTTGTGCATAAACCCGTTGTTGTTTTTGTACCTCTTTTACAATTTTTACACACAACCGGCGAGGTTTTTCCTTTTTTAATTTTAAACTGATGAAAAGCGCAATAGTTCACGTTGGGTGAACTACGCACGCAACATTTGTACGTTTTACCGATTATTAACCATCTGCAAGGAACGATTATTTTCTGCATACCAATTTATTACTTGTTTAGATAATATTTTTGTTTACGCCTTTTGCGCTTACAAGTTTTTTTTCTTTTATTCATCCGTTAAAAAACTTTCGTCTTTAATATAAGCTGTAATTTTTCCTAAATTACTTACTAACGCTGTAATTTTTAATGTAGCTTTTTCGTTTTTGGGTGAAAAAATTTGTATTTCTTTGTTTAAAGGTGACAATTTCAATAGAGCGTTAAATAGAGTCGAATCAAAAGTAGCTGAATAAGTAAGCAGCTGCTTTTTATGTACATCACCAAATTCAAAACATGTACCATAAACACAATTGTCATCATTTGAAAAGCTAATGTATTCTAGATTGCTCATGCTAATAGTTAGTGTTGAGTTTGCATTCAACATTTTTTTAAGTTTTGAAAAATCACCACTTTCAACCATATAAGGACAGTAATAATCATCGTCAATAGGGTGTTTTATTACTGATGGACCAACAACGTAAATATTTACGTAGTTAGTTTCTCGTTTGTTAACGTCGCACGCTGATGTGGAGCATGTTTCGATAAACAACTGTTTTTTTTTTACGTAAACGGTTATTGAAACTTTTCGTTTAATACTACCAGTAATTTTTTGTAAAAGTTTTAAATTTATTGAAAATTCAATTGGGTTTTCACATTTAAATTCTGAACAGTTTTCTTTGTTCAATGATACTTTTACTAATATTCTTTCTGATAAATCCGTCCCACTATAATAAAACCCCGTTTCATCTACCTTAAAATAAGCGTTGGGTTTGATACCTAATAAAACATCTATTAAAATTTTAAACACATAACCAGCTTTTATTTTAAAATAAAAATCGTATTCGTAGTCTTGTTTGATTTTCAATTTTTTCTCAAGTTGAAAAAATTTAGATTTATCTAATATTTCGCGCTTTGTGTTGTTGTTACAAACTGGGATTATTAGTGTTTGATATACTTGTGGTTGTGGTTCATATTTATTTGTACTTTTGTTGTATTTTAAAAATTTCGATTTATCTAATACTTTTATCATGGCTGTTTGTATTTTATCATCCTTTGATTTAAAAAATGTTTCTTTATGTTGCACATCAAAAGCATCTTCACCGCATTTTGATAAAAATTGTTGTTGAGCTTGCATCGTCTCTGTAATCAATATATATTTAGAAAATATAAACGTAAAAATTTTTTTTTTTTAAACGTGAAGTATCTATTTTATGCTTAAAATATGTGGGAAACTGCTTTTTTCAAAACCCCCTAATACTACCCAGAGAATTTGAAGAAAATAATGTTTTCTTAAATGCTAGTTTTTCAAAACCCCCTAATACTACCCAGAGAATTTGAAGAAATATCGTTTTTTGAGTAGGTGGTCCGGTTCCCTCATCTGACATACTACTGATTACGTTAATTTAAATAACAAAGCAGCAGCAATAATAAACATTGATCAGGAAAAGGCATTTGATCGAATTGAATGGAGGTACATGTACGCAACAATGGAGGCAATGGGAGTCCCAGGAGGTCTAATAGAATGGATTAAGACTATTTACAGCAACCCGTTATCCACAATTAATGTCAACAATTACTTTACTGAGCCCATACGAGTCACAAGAGGAATAAGACAAGGGTGCCCAATGTCTCCATCGTTGTATGCCATCTGCGCGGAAGGACTCGCCAATATGATTAGAAATAATAAACTAATAAAAGGTCTGGAGCTGCCGAAACAAGACATTGTTAAAATAATACAACACGCTGATGATATGAGCATATTTATCACACAGGATTCAGATTTTGAAAATTTGGAATATATTTTTTACACATACAGTGAAGGATCTGGTTTTAAAATTAATGCCCAAAAAACCCGAGGATTGTGGTTGGGGGAAAATGGAAAAATAGGGGAAGAGAAACCAGGAAATTTCGAATGGACGAACCATAAATTGAAAGTATTGGGCATTTATTTTGGAAACGAAGTCAAGCCAGAAGAAAATTGGGATGAAAGAATTCACAAAAGCAAAAAATTACTGAATAGATGAAAAGGAAGATCCTTGACAATGAAGGCTAAATCGGTGGTAGTTAATTGTCTTGTGGGTAGCAGTTTGGCTTATTTTGGTTCTGTGATCTCGTGTCCAGATCACCTGATCAAGAAATTAAACGATGTAATTTGGGAATTTTATTGGTCGGGGGGACCGGACAAGATGAAAAGGGATACAATAAGGGGACCAAACACAAAAGGTGGGACGGGACTTATTAATGTAGAGTTTAAACTGAGGGCCTTAAAACTGCAATGGCTTAGAAAATATACCCAAAAGGGGGGAATTTGGAAAAACTTATTTGACTATTGGATTGGTAGGGCAAGTGGAGACGACAAACTTGGCTGGTTTATTTTGAACAATTATAAACGGATTAGTCCGGAAACACCGTCGTTTTATAGAGACGTCATTAATGCCTTTATAAAATCAAGTGGCAGTGTACAATTTGACTTTAGTTGTATAAATGAAGCATATGGTACACCCTTATGGAATAACTCTGTGATTACGGGAGGCGGAACGTTATTAGACTCAACAATTTTTAAGAAATATGGAATAATTAACTTAAGACATGTTGTTAAAGACCAACATTTCATTTCCTTTAAGGAGCTATCGAAGAGGTGTAATATTAGAAAAATAAACGCGGGAAGAATATTAGCACGGCTAAGAAAAGGAATAATTGAAAAATTTGTGAAGGAAAATAGAGAAGGACCCGCTAATCATTTGTGTAACTCTCTGTATATTAACTTAGAAGGAACTCAATGGCTCATATCCAAGGTCTCGGTTAAAAATGTATATTGCAGTCTAATAAGTACTGCTTTTATACCACCACAAGCTCAAATGAAGTGGCCAATTAAATTGAAAATAAGTAGAAACCTAAATTGGGACGAAATTTGGCAGAAAGTTTGCAATAGAATTTTAGAACACAGTGATAAAGATTTATGGTTTCGACTAAGAAACAGGATATTACCCACAAAAGATAAGTTGTTCAAAATGAAAAAGGTAGAAGACAACAAATGTGGACTTTGCAAAACAGAAATTGAAACTATGGAACATCTCTTTATTTATTGTAACAAAACTTGGTCATCGTGGATTTACATAGAAAACTTACTGAGGATTTACAGTGGTAATAAGCATTTCTATATGAATGATAGCAACCGAATCCTGGGTTATGGAGAAAATGTGACAGATGTCGCTTTATTATTAATTGCGAAACTACACAAAATTATATGGGTAACCAGGTGTTATAACTTAGGTGTAAAAGAACAAATACAATGCGAAGACTTAGAGTTTATTTACAGAAAGAGCATTAAAAATATGCTCGAATTAGAGAAGGGTAGACTTTCTAAAAACGAGTTCCTTGTAATGTATGGCAAAAATAATGCTATGTGTAAAGTCATAGATGGAAATATAGAGATATCAATTTGAAAAGGAAACATTTCTCAACTTGAAGACATACGGTGTACGTAATATAATAATATGTAAATATTGTACATAAATGTGAATTTGTTTGCATACTTAATGAAAAGACAATGGTATTGTTTCAAGAGAGATTTTATGCATATAAATTGCTAAATTATAGTGATTATCATAAAAAATATATATATATATATATATATATATATATATATATATATATATATATATATATATAATAATAATAATAATAATAATAATAATAATAATAATAATAATAATAATAATAATAATAATAATAATAATAATAATAATAATAGTAAGTAAGACTAATTGCGGTGGAATCTCAATTGAGTAGTAATTAGTTCTGAAAAGAACATGGGGGTACAACTCGACGTTTCGATCAGTATGCTCTGATCGTCCTCAGGAGAATGCCGGACTCTGGAAAATGCTGCTGCTTAAGTAGGCTGCTGGAGGATCATCCCATGAATGGATGCTGGAGGATTAGTTCGTTGAGGCGCGCAGGCGGGAAACTGTGAGACTATGAGACTAGGATCCTAGGGTTGGGGAGAGGTGTGCTCACTGAACTGAATCAGTTGTTAACAAGCACAGGGGAAGGAGGGTGGTTGACTTAGGATATAGGGGATCCCTCAGTCTGGGGTGGGTTATGGACTTTGGATATAGAAGATCCTTCAGTCTGTAGTATAGGTCGCCAAATGTCGCTGATGAAGAAACCGATGTCCTGTGGCACAGTGTCGTGTTTGACGATCTCGATGGCCTCTCTGATGCGTCTGGGGTGCCATGCGTCGATGGGTGTGATGAGTTGGGCTGCCTGCCAGTCGATTTGGTGGTCCTTGATGTGCGAGTGCTTGACGATGGCGGTATTCTCGAAATCTCCTCTGCGGCCGTGTGCTCGGTGTTCCTTCAATCTGATGGGGAGGTTGCGTTTCGTTTCGCCGATGTACACCTTACCGCACTCACAGGGGATCCGGTAGACTCCCGCTCTGTTGTTTGGGTCCGGTTTGTCCTTGTGGGTATGTAGAAGTCCTTGGAGTTTGCTGGGGGCTGAGTGGAACACATCGATGCCTGCTTGTTGGAGGATGCGTTGTGGTTTTGTGAGACGTCGAACCTAGATAGGGGAGACAAGCAGAGGGTTAGATCACTTACCTTGCTTTTGGGTTTGGAACCGGCTTCGCTGTGCTGATCTTGTAGTGATTGTAACCGATGAGATAGAGTGTAGTACGGATGTGATGTAGTTCCATTGTAAGGCTGTCCTTGTCACAAATGTTGTAGGCGCGTTGTACGAGCGTACGGTTGACCGATGACTTGATGCTTGGATGATGGAAGGAGCGCTGGTTCAGGTACCGATCTGTGTGCGTGGGCTTTCTGTAGACGTTGTGGTGTAGGGAGCCGTCTGGGTTTCTGGAAATGCCAACATCAAGGAACGCGATCTTGTCATCTTCTTCCGTTTCCATGGTGAACTTGATGCTCGGGTGTTGCTGGTTTAGATGTTGTAGAAAATCCTGGAGTGTGTCTCTGCCGTGTGGCCAAACCACAAAGGTGTCATCCACGTATCGGAGCCACAGCTTGGGTTGGAGGTCGGCGGTGTTGAGGGAAGAGTTTTCAAACTCTTCCATGAAAATATCAGCAAGGACCGGGGATAAAGGAGATCCCATGGAGGTCCCAGCTGTCTGCTCGTAGAACTGTCTCATAGTCTCACAGTTTCCCGCCTGCGCGCCTCAACGAACTAATCCTCCAGCATCCATTCATGGGATGATCCTCCAGCAGCCTACTTAAGCAGCAGCATTTTCCAGAGTCAGGCATTCTCCTGTGGACGATCAGAGCATACTGATCGAAACGTCGAGTTGTACCCCCAGTTCTTTTCAGAACTAATTACTACTCAATTGAGATTCCACATGGTGTCACCGCAATTAGTCTTACTTATCATCCTCACCATGCAAAGCTACAAGTTTTAATAATAATAATAATAATAATAATAATAATAATAATAATAATAATAATAATAATAATAATAATAATAATAATAATAATAATAATAATAATAATAATAATAATAATAATAATAATAATAATAATAATAATAATAATAATAATAATAATAATAATAATAATAATAATAATAATAATAATAATAATAATAATAATAATAATAATAATAATAAGTGGACTTATATAGCGCACGTACATGTATCCACCAACTAAGTGGTGCTCAAGGCGCACTATATTATTACCCCTGCTCATAAGGCTCATAAATCATTCCTGAAACCATCTCAGCTCCCTGGGGAGTATGCAGCTCAATTGCTGCCATTATAGCGCATATAGGCTAATCAACCAACTCTGCCCTCACAGGTACCCATTTAACCCCTGGGTGGATAGAAGCAATTATGGTTAAGCGTCTTGCTCAAGGACACAAGTGTCACGGCTGGGATTCGAACCCACATTCTGCTGCTAACACCAGAACTTGAGTCCGGTAAGCTAGACCGCTCGGCCACGGGTATACTTGTATACCTTTGTTTGTAATCGGACTGGAAATGGGGCTGTGAAATACCCCAACTCTGAGAAGTGCATTTCATGTGCAAGCACCAAACTAATGACATTTCAAAAGTAAGGACTCTAAAATCTCAGTGTGTTAATGGGGCAGTATCGTCACGATCAACAGGGCATGTAATTGGAGTGCTAGTTTTAGATTATCTCAGTGACAGCCATAATACATTACATACATGTACAAATGTAATAAGGTCATATTGCCACTGCTGCTGCTGCTGCATTAACCTGTTCGCGTCGGGAATAAAACAAGTTTTTCTGGGCCCCTGTGCGGGTTTATTTTCCCCACACACACCGTGAATGGAAGCTTCCACAGCGGGTGGCCGGCACTTCCGAGCATGTCACCGTACACGGGTGGCTCAACAGAGCATGCATACCAATATTCTGGAGTTTCCTTTGGCGTGTTTAGACGCTCTCCAAAACACAGTGCAAAAAAAAATAGCCATGGCCTCCGACGCGAACTGGTTAATGAACTAGGACACCGATTCTACATGTATGCCCTGTTGAAAGTCTGATTCGCTCGTGACAATACTGTCCCTTAATGGAATGTGATGGGTAAATGAATGGTAAGAACACATTATTTTGGGATTGATACAAGCATAAGGGAAGTGGGAAGAGAATGTGTGGGGAGGAGATACTCTTTTTCAGAATGAAAACTAGTATTTGTGTACACCTTTTTTTTATAAGATCAGTATATAAACAGTGGCTGCTTTTTATCACCCAATTGCACTTAACAAAATATTGTGTGAACTTAGCTGCAAATTGTTACATAGGGTGAATGATACCCAATCTGATATAATTTGCTGTCAAAAGTAGTACGTAACATTTCCTCTTCAAATTAGAGGTCCTTCAAAACCCACAATTGAGCCGACGTAGGTTACATTTTGCCAATTTTAGGCCCCTCTGGGGAAGTCGCACAAATATCATTTGGAACCGCACTTCTCCGAGATCAGGAAATCTCTGGGTTTATATAGAAATCTGGGGCCAAGGAATGAATAAAAACATTATGTGAGTTTAGCGTCTTAGCCAATGAGAAATTTGCCTTCCGCGTCTAAGGGTAGAAACGTGTGCAAAATCAGGGTATACAACAGGTCCTTGTTCCATATAAGGAAAGGTGTTTGACAAAAGTAAAGTGAGTGACAACTTAGAAAGGAGGGTGTGTTCAAGGGGTAATGCTTACTGGGGATGCTAAGCTATTGCATGAGTGGAGCAGCAGTTGCGCATGGGAGCACGGCACACAGACCAAGGCCTATGACGGAGACGGGTCAGTCACGGTGACTGTTTGGCTGTGCTACACCCACGAATTGTGTTCGGTGTGTAGGGTGGACCAAGGATGGCTCAAGCGCTACGTGTAGCACGCATGCAAAGGCTCTCTGGTGGTGCATTATGCATTGCGTTGACGCTGGATATGCATGAGCAAAAAGTAGCGTCCTTGTGAGAATGCATATTCATAGCGCAAATTGCATCGTAAGCAAAATATTTGATAGTGAAAGGAGTGAAATAGAGGGCGCTAATATTTATCAAAATCAAAGGGTAAGATTTGTAACAGTATGTACACCATCAAATCATCTTAATCAATGTATCCAAAAATGACCCCCCTCAAACTTTTGACAAAATGCCCCCCAAAAAAATTATTCATAATAATAAATAAATAAATGAATAAATAAATAAGTAAATAAATAAATAAACAAACATATACATTGTAAATTAATATGAAATGAAAAAATTATAATTATATAACTAAATTGTCGTCTGTTGAAAGTAGAAATTAAAAAGGTTACTCACAACTGCATCATGAGCTACATACAATTTTGCATCTTAGCCCTGAAAATGTTTAATATTGCATTTATTAGCGAGTGCATAACATAAAAAAAATTCCAATGCCCTTAAGCAGACCCCAGATCCCTTGCAATGAATGAGGTCCTCGTGCTCACAGGTTCGCTCCTCGTGCTCACAGGTTCGCTCCTCGTGCTCACAGGTTCGCTCCTCGTGCTCACAGGTTCGCTCCTCGTGCTCACAGGTTCGCTCCTCGTGCTCACAGGTTCGCTCCTCGTGCTCACAGGTTCGCTCCTCGTGCTCACAGGTTCGCTCCTCGTGCTCACAGGTTCGCTCCTCGTGCTCACAGGTTCGCTCCTCGTGCTCACAGGTTCGCTCCTCGAACCCCAAATCGGTTGTTCTATATAATTATCTGCCCTTGATGGTGCGTATTTGAAAAAAAACGTGTTTGGGGGTATACATGTACAGTACACACATGTGGTACTTTACACACATGTGGTACTTTACACACATGTGGTACTTTACACACACACGTGGTATTTAACACACATGTACATGTATTCTGTAATTAAAGCAAAATACTCATATGAAAATTTCATCTGACCATGAAGGAAAAAAGATACCAAACTGAATTTTGTACATACATAGATAGGGTGCAATATTTGAAAGTTTCAGTTAACAATTTATTAAAATGATATGATGGTATGTATACTTTAAAAAATCATAACAAGGTTTTTTGGTTTTTTTGGGGGGCATGGACCCCTTTTGGATATAGTTGATTAAGATGATTTGATGCTGTGCATAATTTAAATAAATAGTGGTTGGGCCATGCACATACATGTACATTGTATACTGTATATTAGGCAAAATACCTATTATATGAAAATATTATGAAGGAGAAAAGATATATAGATTGTATTAAATATATAGATAGGATACAATATTTTAAGTTTCAGTAACATGGGTAGTGGCCCACCTGGTCAACCATCCATTAGGAGGTGGTGGTTTTGACATTTTTGGCTGCGAACCTTTCTTCAGTCCCCAGCCAAACCTCCAGTGAAGGTATGATTGGTCCATGTTTGTTTGGGGGAGATAATTGCATCAAATGTGTATGCATATAAATATAAAAGCAATCTGACCACTCGTGTAGTCACCAGGGGGGCCCAAAAATGGCAAAGAGTAACCTATGTCGACTCAATTGTGGGTTTTGAAGGACCCATAACTTGAAGAGATGTTATGTACTACTTTTGACAGCAGATTGGGTGTCATTCACCCTGTGTAACAATTTGTAGAAAAATAACCTCACCCAATTTTGAGATATACATGTAGGCTTCTGAAAATGCCAAAAAAATCATTGCTCAGTGAAATTATGACAAAGCTAGACACATCATTAAGCTAGACTATTAACTGATCTTCCGAAGTAGTAATCCATGCATCTAATGTTAGATCTACATTCCACAATTCACAAAAAGAAAAAAAAAAGGAAACATCGCCGACAGGAATTAGTTCTGCGCATACATAGATAGCCTCTCGAAGTTTCTCATAGGTAATTATTCAATGTTTAACTATATCTCCAGCCGTAAAATACACTTACCATAGCTGGAAAATGTGTTTTGAGAAAGTGCTACTGGCGACTGGTCGAAGAGGTTGAAATGTGCTTAACGATACAAGACAGGATTATTATTTTTAGACAATGCTGTTTTCAGATTTTATTTATTTAAACACATCAAATTTGAAAGCACAAATCGGGAAAAATCTGATATTTTGATCGATTTAAACACATCAGATTTTAAGGCAAACAACTGGGGAAAATCGGATTTTGGGGTTAAAAAATTAAAAAGTCGGAAATCCGATTAAAATCGGAAAAGTTGCATCTCTGCATATTGCATACATGTATATGTACGCATGTAAGAGAGCGACTAGAACCAACACATTTCCGGGACATTAATCGGGCCCAGGAGCCCCGGAAGCTCGGTCGAGCTGGATTAAAAACTTAATAAAACATTTATATTTGTGTTTTGTTTTTACTGCAAAAACATTATGATATATCAACTCGGTGATTGACACCATGTCTGTAATAGAAAATATGATGGAAAATGCATCAGTTACTGCAAAATCATCAGTTACAAATACCAAAAACACTGCTTTCACATCAATCGTCAGCAAAAATGTATCGCCCTGACTAGCTTCAGCTTACATTAAAGTTTTAAAAGGATGTCTGGAATGTTGACACTGAAAATGAATTTAAATCGCCTGCCATACATGTAACTTACAATGCAAATTAAATGGTGGATGCTGGCATTACTGCTGACAAAGCTTTTACAAATTCAAGCAGAAAAATATTTGTGATCTAAAAAGTTATTTTAATCCAAAGTTTTCCCAAAAGTTTTGATGCATAAAACATATCTACACATGCGCACGCTTCTTCATAATACTGCAGCTTCTGTCTGCGGTTTTGATACTAATTAGTGCTCCTAGTGCCCTCTTTATATTTTCAAATTACTCATTGACATAATGACATGGGAGTTGAAACCTTTGATCTGTCTCTCATTGTGACTCCATGATGTCACCTAAAACCTAACCAATCCTATGCTATGTATTATATTTATAATAACAAAAGTTTTGTATTTTTAATGTTGCCTGCCAAAAGAATACAAGTACAAACAATTTTCATTAGAGCGGCTGATACTCTAAAACAAAATTCACTCATAAAATTCTGTATTTAGGGGAAACAAATTAACCGATGCATCTTTACAAGCCATAATCGATGCACAATAACATGCCATGGAGGAAAGGCAGTACTTTCCTACCAATCAACTCGATTTAAAACAAACCCTTTTTGCATGCACTACTACTAGGCTACTAGTACTACAAAGAAGAACATTATGTCATTACAAAAAAGTTGCATGCATATTAGCTCTGTTTGACCCTTTATTTTTTAACTCCATTACACTATGACACTAGTAATTGACAGTGACGGTATAGTGGTCACAGAGTAAAGCAAAGGGTTCAATCAGAGCTACATGCATTTTGATTTACTCGAATTACTACTACTGTACTAGGAGATAGGTTGTCAGATATGCAGCAAGTTACAAATAATGACAATACTATTTTTATTTAGGCAGACATGTAACTTGTGTGACTATGTCACCATGCACTATAACGACACATAGATAGAGCTATAGAGCAATGACAGTCGGATTCGAACAGTCTCTGTCCTGTCTCCAAGTCCTATCCTACTAGTCCTACTGCCTACTTAAGTCCTAGTCCTACTGTAGTACTGTACTGAGTATTACTCTCAATTAAGTTAACTTGGAGCCCAACAAAAATTATATTATCGTGTATCCCTTCAAACGTTTTTGTACACAATCATTTAAAATAAAATACACGACACTTTACTTACTGACATGCATAACACTAGAAACAAAAAAACAACATGTTTTTTCATGAAAAACGTTCACTACTCTCAACAGCTACTCACAATCGTTTCATACCTTCGTTTATTTATTCTACTCTAGTATCTATATACGTTTAGTAAACGATGGATAGATAGTTCCCCTCCAACTAATAACGAACAACACAAAGTGTAAAAGACTGGGTTTACGACCATTATGTTCCAAAGAAACTTCCAAACGATATACTGCCCTCTATTATTATTCAGTCCAAATGTATCACGTCATACCATTGTAATTTATTGTAAAAATGTCAATAACAGTATTCAAATCAGCTAGTAGTAACTATACACTGTGTATACATGTAAAAAAAATAACTGTTTTACCGTATCACTTAAAAACAAAGATTTCCTTTCTGTGTTAGAAAATTAGAGACCTTTGTTTTGTTTACAAACATTGAACGATTTTGTATGGCCGTGTGTTTTCAAATTTATAAAATGTAAAAAATGTAAAACCGATCTCAACGAGGCAATAACAGAAATGTGTTTTATTTCTAACATAAATGTAGATTTTAAACTTAAAATATCAATCAAGTCCGTAAAAATTACTGTATCCAAATGTCAAGTACTTTTCATTCTTTGCATTCATACACAAATTAGTAGAAATTTGCTCAAACACATCATAATCATCAACGATTTCCATATTTCACGATATAAACTTTGAAACTTCGATTTTGAGTATTTAAGTTAAATATTCATGTCATCATGACGTCACAACTTTAGCTATAGTGCGTTTTCAAAGTGGGTTTT
>CM055826.1:706631-729754 GCA_029582265.1 Zoroaster sp. YZ-2022
AAATTCAAATATGCGGATCATGATCCGCTGTGGCGACCCCTAACGGGAGCAGCCGAAAGAGGACAACAACTTTTCCTGTTGAAAGCACTTCAGGCGAAATCATTTTTCAGATGATGATTGATACTTTTTTTTTTTCAATCCCCCAATCCCTCAAACTTTACACTAAGTCCGTTTTTAGATAGTAATTTGTTAATTTGATACTGTGGCAATTACCAATGTTGTACCTTCCCTCGGATAGGGAAGGAATTCCCTTCGTTTTACACCAGCAACTCGTCGTGTCAGTGCAAAAACGTCGTATCTCCGAGTTACGTTTTTGCACAAAACCAGTTTGTGTCAGTGCAAAAAGGTCGTATGTAACAAGTTCCCGGATGAATGCACAAAAGCAATGGCTGCGATACGACGTTATTGCACAAATTTTTGCACTGACACGACGAACTTGCATTATAATTAATTTGGATTTTTAAGCATAATTGACGTTGTGAATGGCAGCGTGTTGTCAAAACGCAGGTATATCAAATTCATATAATTCATTGGACAGGGATGGAATTCCCTTCGTTTTACACCAGCAACTTACAAAAAATAACCTCTTGAAATTTGACTCCATAAAAATAAAAAGGAAAGAAATTTTGAAAACATGTCGTGTACAATTTCTATACCCCAACTGGCCCACCTTCAGTCTATACTCCTGGAGTATGCTGTACCAGTTTGGAACGGTGCATTGACAAAACATCACATCAACCGATTGGAAAGAATACAGAAGCGTGTTACTAAGCTGATCTTGGGTACTAATTATACAGATTATTCCACTGCACTGGAGTGCCTCAACCTACCAAACCTTTATGACCGTCGAAACTCCCTGTGCTTGAAATTTGCCACTGACTTAGCATGTAAACAAAACATGCCTCACCTTATCCCACCTCCCAAAATGAACCAACGTGCCCTCCGCAATGCAAATCAAATAACTCAACCCAAATGCAAAACGAACAGATTCAGAGACAGTCCAGTTCCCTATATGATTTCTCTCATTAATTTAAACTAATTTGTGATTTCTATTTTACATTATTATGTACATGTATTGTAAATATTAATTTTGTGATCATAAGAGGACACTTACCAGCAGTTGTCCTTTTTACTGTTTTTTACCTCGCCCTTTTAAATAACTTTAAAAACAAAATTCAATGTCAAATGTCAAACGTCAAAAGAAATTGTTTATGATGTTTTGTGTTTTAGTTAATACAGTTTTCTTAATATATTACCTTTTATAATGTTTTTGTTGTTTACAACTGACTGTGTTTGTTTATTATTTATACTCATTGTTCTGGTTTAATCTCTTTTAAAGATTCTTTCTTTGTATGATAGTTTTATGTAATCTGGCTGCAATTCAGCTGTTATTGCGATGGTCGATTTTAATAAACCATTTATAAATTTATAATTTATAATATTAACATTTTTATACAACTTCCACACCCCTCCACCAACAAACCCATATTACCCCCTCCAATAAACCAACATTACCTCCCACATTCATGTGCCCAATTCACTGTCATAGTACAGGCACAATCATGGTAAAGAACACACCCATCCCAATAATAATAATAATAATAATAATAATAATAACGATAACGATAACGATAACGATAACGATAACGATAACGATAACGATAACGATAACGATAACGATAAGAAAACGATAATGATAAATACAGGTACTGTCAGACGGGTACAAACAGACAAGTTGGGGTGATCCTTTGGGGATCTGTGTGAAGTACGGTGTAAAGGGTGAAATAAGGGTAGACCATGTCCCGGAAAGGTTGAAGAAACGGCCCCGCAAGATTCTTGGGACCAACACCAGACAGATCATGTTAAGAACAAGCGGCGGATGTTTTTGGGAAAAATAAAGATGTATCATCGATATGCTTGGGGGTGTGAGGTAGCTTAAAGGAGGGAAAGGTAAAAAAATGGGATTTGGAGAAACTCCCCTGTGGAAGTCAAGGTGAAGGTTATTCCTGGGGGGTGGGGCACGGGGTACAACCAAGGGTTGGCTCAAAAGGAAAGGAACATCTTTTAAAATAGAATTACTACAGAAGGCGGCACTCTTGGGGACAGCAAGGATTCAAAACACTGAGATCGGCAAGGGAAGCGCCGGGGTTTAACGGCAGAAAGGAAAAAAAGATCTTTTTTTTCATGCTGAAACCGGGAAATAATAATAAAAAAAATCTTTCCCTAAACCATCTCAGCTCCGGGGGAAAAGCTTAATTGCTGCCATTACAGCGCACATAGGGCTAATCAAACACAACAACCAACTCTGCCCTCACAGCGGTCCCCATTTACCCTGGGGGAAAGAATTTGGAAAAGTGTCTTGTCCAAAAGCCCATGGTCGGTTTGGGAATTCAATACATTCTGGCTAGCCATCAAAACCAAACCGATGAAAACGCCGACCACCTCCATCCCTGTGAAATCATAGGCGGGGGGGGGCCCGGGGTACCCCGGCTTTTTTTTTTTTAAAATTTTAAAAAAATTTTTTTATTTTTTTTTATTCTGGTTTTTGGGTTTTTTCGAGTTTTTTTTTTTTTTGGGGGAGGCATGACCTGGGGCCCCCCACAAAAAGCTCCACCCTGGAAAACAACATTAAAAAAAAATTTAACAGCGTCTCTGGGGGATTTTGGGAAAATTTTCGTTCTGTACAAAGCTTCCCCAAAGTCCCAAACCTAAATAATGCCATTGTAAAAACGGGGACAATCGAACGGGGTAGTGTGTCGGGCGAATACGCCCAAAGCTTAAACCTTTTCCCGGTCGTGTCAGAAAAGCAATGGCAATCGCCCCAAAACTTTTGGGCTTTTGCTATTGGTTGGCGGTTTTTTTACTATTGGCCAATCGGTTTGGGATATTACTGTGCATGGTGTACATGTACATATCCGCCTACCCTGAATCTACAAGGATAGCGGGGTGGGCGGATGGGACAGGAACGGGTTTAAAAGCGCAAGGACTTCTACCCACGCATTCACAGAACTTGTGTCTTTCATTTTTAAAAATCTGGGACCTAAACCCATTTCTTTAAAAATTGAAAGGATTTAGATTTTTTCCCATGCCGGATCGGTGACACGGTAATGGGGGCTCCCTTTTCAGAGAAGGGGGGAAGGGGGATTTGAAATATGGTTTGCTGATGCCACCCGTTTACCCCAACCTTGTGGGGTCGACTCTGTTCCCCGAGCGGAAAGGAAACCAGTCCCTAGACCCAATCCCCAAAAGCAGTTGTAAAAAGAACTTCCTGAGGAACTGTCCCAAACCATTCCTAGATCATCTTTCTGCAGAGTTCAAAGTTACCGAAGGGGGTGCAGCCTTTTTGGTTTTTCCCACCCTTTTTTGGTTCAATTTAAATAATTTTTTGGGAAAAAGCTGATGTTTAAAGCGATCTGCCAACCATCATCATTGGGGAAGCAGAGGTGAAGGGGGGAACCAGGGGAAGGGGCAACCCTCCATCAAGCCCCCTTGAATGTCTCCTGATGTAAAGGGGATGTTTCCAAACATTAGCCTCTCCAAATTTTTCATTCCCTTTTGGGGGACCCGGGGGAACGCCCCTCCCTTTCAAAGGTGAAGACCTCCTTGCAACAGAAGGGGTCAGGATCGTCTCCTTTCTTTCTAAATTTTAATCTACATCCCCATCAATTTTGATAAGGTTGTAAAACATTTTAAAAACCAAGAAGGATGTTTTCAAAAACTTTCCTTCTTTATAAACCATCTTTTTAAGCCCAGGGAAAATCTCATCCCAAGTTCCATCCATGACAATGTAAAACCCCGAAAATTCCTGGGGGCGCTGCGGTGTGATTTCATAAAAAAACCTCTGCGTGAGAAATGGGATGTTACCGAAAAAAACCTAGGGGTGAATTAGATGAAATTTTGAATTGAGGCCCCCATTTCGTTTGGGGCTGGACAAAAGCCCTCAGTCCTCAAAAAAGACTGGATAGTTTTCCCTTTCCCCCCAAACCGGCAAAATTTGACGGCATTTTAAGGGGTTCCCTTTGTGCAGGCAAGGGAAATCAAAGGGTTTGGGGTTTTGTCGGTACAGGCGCTGGCCCAATATTTTTGGGGCAGACCACTGGGCCCCAGGATTTTTTTTGGGGGGGAATCACGGAAATTCATATCGAACAAAATATGTTTGGTTGGACCCTTTTAAAAAAAACCCAGGACCCGCCTATGAATGTTTTTTTACTATTGCCCACAAAAACGGACAAAAGGTATCCCCCCCTTAAAATTCCTAGATGCCCCTCCCATACCATTTTTTTTTCATTAAAAAAAATGTTAAAAAAATAATTTGGGGGGAAAATCCATAAGTGGGTTTTCCGGGAGTTTTGGGGGGGCTTTTTGATCACCCCCAAAGTCGGTTTTTAAAACCTTCCCCCCCGGGAAAAATCACATCGCCATGGTTGGACCCCCTTTTGAAAATCGGGATCCTTTATCCAAGTAAGGGTAAGTAACTGTTCTATAAAAACAACTGGTTCAAAACCTCGCATGGACTTCCCGGGCTTCGATGGAAACATTGATCTCTCTGGGGCCCCAATTTTAAGACGTTTCTTTGGGGTGGCGCAATTTTTTAATTCGATTTAAATTTTGATCAGTAGACATAGTCAATAAAACAATTCACTATTCCTAGAAGCAAACCCAAGGTAAAAACCTTTAAAATAAAAGGCATATTTTTAGTATTTTTGAAAAATCAAATCAGCCTGGCGTGAAGACTCAAATCTGCCCCGATCAAACACCCCAATCAGCAATGGATTTTCAAGAAAACCCGCCCACGATAAATTTTCGACATCTTGTGCAAAAAATGATTTTAATCAAAAAAAAAAAATGAAACCCCACAATCAAAAGATAACCTACAGCTATACTCCAGAATCAGACGACAGCGACTAAAAAACCCCACAATCTAAACAGACTTATAAAAATAATAAACCCAAATCAACCAACGGGAATAACCCCAAAAATCAAATTCAAAACTAAACGATAAAAATTAAAAACACTGAATAAAGTGGAAAGGACATAAAAACTGTAACAAAAAAAAATCGGAGGAATCCAGGAAAACATTTTTAAAGAAAAAAAACTTAAAACAAAACAAAATTTAGACCAATGGACGTAACCGAATTTCAAAATCCAAACTAAAGTAAAGGGGGCATCCCCGGGATTCCTAGACGAAGTAAATCCAAAAATTTAAAACCCAAAGGGTTTGGACTAATGTAAAAAAACATGAGGAAAAAAAACGGAAAACAAAAACAGTCTGTCAAAAACCAACCAAAATACACCAAAACTTAAAAAGCAAATAGGATACGAATACTTAAAGAAAAAACCCCATTCCCCCAATAATAAGATGTTTGTAAAAGAAGGCCACTGGCACAACTGAAGCTCAACCCACGCTGCGTGTGGCAGTCACTACGAACACTGTAAACAAAAAAAAAAGAAAATTTTGTGGGTGTGGGAAAGCCACCTCCATGGTGGATCAAACAAGAAAAAAAAAACCCAAAAATGTTGGGGTTTCCAATATTTTGGGGGGAAAAATTGCGGGGGCCCCCCCCCCCCCCCCGGCCCCAAAAAAAAAAAGAAAAAAGGGAAAGACCCCAAGCATTAATCTGGGAAAAAGGGGAAAAAAAGAAAAAAAAAAATTGGAGAAATAAAAAGGCAAAAAAGGGGGAAAAAAAAAAAAACCCCGTCCTTTTCTGCCCTCCCTCTGGAAAAAAAAAAAAAACAAAGGGCCCCCCCCCCCGGTTTGAAAAAAAAAAAACCCCAGGGAAAAACCCCCCCCCCCCGGGGAAAACAAATAAAAAAAACAGTTGTTCATTATTCTTAAACTTCAATTCATCCTTTAGCCAAGTAAAAATTTAAAATAATTTTAAATTCCGGCCAAAAAAACCAATTTAATTTGCTTCAAAAACTTGGTGGAAGAAAAAATAACCCTGGTTTAATATATGACAATAAAAATAAAAATCAAAAAAAGGGGGTTGTGCAATTTTAAAAAAACGTTCTGGGTTTAAAAACAGAAAAACCGAGAAACACCCCTATAGAAACCAGATAGGCGAACTCTTGATGATCAAAATAAAATAAAATAATAAACATTATAACCCTGCCAAAAAAACCCAACCTTAAATGAAATTTTTAAAAACAGGAAAACCTTAATTTGGTTTTTAACGGACAAAACCCCCTCTGGGAAGTGAAACGCCCACAATGGGTAAAATAATAGAAGACTATTTCTCCAATATGATTGTTAATTGGCAAAACCCCAGCCAAAAAAATATTTATTTTTGACATCCCCCCTAAATCTCCAAAAAAGAAAAACTGCAAATGGACGTTTAAATAACACCTGAAGATGATCCTGCCCGATTCTGTCAAAATAAATTTTACCACCACATAAAACTTCTCTAAAAGCCAGCCCTAAATGGTCGCCATTAAAAAGCGGAAACTGGAACAAATTCCAAAATACTGTAATGATAACAACTAGCAGTTCAAACCAATCTAGACAATATTGATGATACACACACAAATTTCTAAATCAACAATTCCTATATGACTTATTCCTGCCAAAAACCAAACCCCAAGCCATAAAAATCCCCGAAATCATGGTGGAATAGGGACTGCCTAAACAGGTCTAGATAATAAAACCGATGCACTCAAAAAAATTAAGAAAAAAACGTCTGCCATCAGACCTGATATTATCTAAAGAGAGAAAACGCTGTCGCAGAAAAACAATAAACGAGGCTAAAAGAAAAGGTTGGGAAAAATTTCTGCGATGAACTGGCTTAAAAAAACCAGTAACAAAATAATTTGGAATAAAAATTAAACGAATCCAAAAAACAAACACAAATAACATCCCTGTTTTACAATACGACCGGATAGAAGCTTTAACGATAAAGAATAATGCAAACACATTGCACTGACTTTGCGTCAATAGTACCGATGATTATTGTCCCACTTTTATTAAGATAAAACAGAAGCAGAATAACCCTTGTTGAAAAACAACAATGATAGTGTAATAAATGAACCATTTTAAACATTGAATAATTAAATAATGCTATTGAATCATCTAAATGTACAACTCCGGGGAAAGACGGCATACACAACAAAATCATAAACACATCCTATAAAATTCATTGAATAACACTTTTAAATTTTCAACATGATATGGTACACATCTATGCCCCAAAATAATGGAAAAGGGCCATCCTCCCCCATCCTCAAATAGGCAAAGAACCATCCAGCCCACCTTCTACATGACCATAGGCCCCTCCTGTGCCTGCCAAATTAATGAGACGTATGGTTAAATACAAATTTATTATGGTACTTAAAAGCAACCTACTTACATCACCAGGTGGTTTCGAGGAAGAAGCACAAAGACCATATTCTCTCAACCCTAGACCATCAATGTAAAAAAGCATTTTCCTAATAAAGCTGACACATCCCTTTTTCTAGATATGAAAAAGCATATGATATGATTTGACAAAAGATCATTATTAAACTACAAAAAATGGGTAACTATGGCCGTATTACTCACTGGATTAATAACTTTCTTCAGATAGAAAATTCAAGTCAGGATCAATGACACTCTGTCCGAGGAAAGGAATGAAGCGAAAAATGGGTGTTTCCCCCAAGGCAGCGTAATAAGCCTCTCTTATTTAACATTGCCGTCAACGACGCCCTGAATGTTTGACAATGTCCAAGTCTCTCAATATGCAGACGACCTGTAATCTGGAAATCAACAGAAACATTTCCCCTACTTAGAAAGAAAATACAACAAAATCTAGACAATATACTCAAACAACTGGTGCGAAAATGGGGTTTTAAATTGTCCATACCAAAGCAATTGCCGTTTTATTTACCCCAACAGAAAAATACAAAATATCCTTCCATTTTCAAAAACCATACAATCAGGCTCTTCCCTTCTGCCAAAGTTTCTAGGGATAATTTTGACAGCAAACACATAGAGCAACATGAAAACATAATTAATAAATTCTGAAAAACTCAACTTCTCAGATGTATATACGGCAACTCATGGGACGCCGACTGCCAAAAACCTGTGCCAATTTTATAACGCCTTATCAAGCCAGTTCTAGAATGATATGACGTGAAGCATTCGTTTCTGCATCCGACTCCTCGGTAAAAAAAACTTAACAGTATCCAATATCAAGCCCCTTAAAAATATGTACCCGGGACCATTCATGGTTCTCCTCTTTCAAATTACAAATTGAATGCGGTGACCCTCCTCTTCTTACCTACGTCGCCAATTCTAATAAACATAATACGGAAACAAAATAAAAAGCCACAAAAATCATCCCAACAAATACATCTGAAACGACAACTGTACAACATTATTTGCAGATAAATGACTTAACACCCCCATAAAACCCATTTGAAACCAGTCACTCAATCCTACACTGCTTTCCCCCTTTAGGCCCTGTCACCTGTGTTATAGCTGAACGTATATAAACGACGTATGCAAAAATATATCGAGTGTCAGAGTCAGGAACGTCAACTTCCAAACGAATTGCATCTGAAAAGTCGACATCGGTGTTGGAATGGACGTATCCGCAACGTATCCATAGCGTATTTAACGTGTACATATTATGATAACGTGATGGCGTATCACTAACATAACAAACTTATGACAGCGTATACAGCGTATGCAGCGGCGATATGACAACGTATGTGCTTAACGTATTCGTGATATGTCTGCCGTTCGACATATCCTCAGCATTGTCTCGGCGTACAACGAACACGACCTATGCCCGCTGGGGAACAATGCTGCGTACGCACCGATCTCTGCAACATCATTCCCACCGATGTCATCAAACTTTGATCAACATGCCTCCCAAGAAGAAGCAAGCAACCAGGGGCCGAGGGCCGAGGAGGAGGAAAAAGGGCAGAGGCCAGATGCTGCTCACCATCATCTCCTTCACCATCAGACTCCTCATAAGATACTCCTCACCTACTGGGGTGGTGGTACATGATATACCTCCACCCATGACTCTCCTGCCTTTCGCTCTCCCACTCCTCCTCATAGTACATGGGCTCCGTGGTGGCTCCCCTTTGGGGCACCCTTTTCTTTTTACCTCCCCCCCCCAGCCCAGGAAAAAAAGACCAAGGCAGGGGCCAGAAGACGAGGCCAAGAAGATTGACAATCTCCTGTCGCCCCGCCAACGAAGGGACTATAGCAGGTTCGTAGTTGAGAATCATACGCTCTGGGACAAGGGCTCCAACATTACAGGGAAACCCGTCGAAGAAGATGACCAGGTGTGGGGAGCAGGCCACACGGATGGGGGAAAGATGGTGAAAAAACTCGACAAATTTGCAAATATATTTTTATGTTGACTTTACCAATAAAAATATATAATCATTTCATCGTTGATTCTAATATCATTATTATTTTGTATTTCAGTCCAACCATCTTTAAGGGTTGGTACACGTCACTACCAGAGATAGCCACACCCACGCCGCGATAAGAAAGAGCGGTGATGGGGCTCGTCAGGCGGTGGACAGAGAGGACCAGTGGATCAAAGGGACAACTTCGGCTTTCCAGCCGTGGTCAGCCCATACAGGCGGCAGAACCCTGCAAAAGTGTAGTATTGCTACAAAAAAATGTATTACTTTTGTAATTCAATTCTGTCATTTGAATGACAAATCACTTTTGCAAAATATCACTTTATTCTTTTGTATTGTTGACTTTTGCAGATCAAAGGGCCACCATCGCTGAACATCCAGGTGACTTCCAGCCGCCGCTTCTGAGGATACGCGCGCTGATCAACAGCACAGTCAGTCTGACCCCTCTCCTGAAAACCCGCCCCCTCACCTCCGCCGCCACCTCCTCCCTTTTTCCCAAAGAGGCAAGGGCAAGGGGGCAAAACGTGGGCAGACAGACGGACGACGACGTGATGCTCTCTGCTGTCAGCTCTCCTCCAGAAGCGCATCGACGAGGTCTGGTGCAACTCTCAGACCTTCTGACCAGACAGCCAGACAGACAGCCGCTTGTCACCGAGGCGGGTTAACTTTCAGCCGTAACTACGTGCGTGACAGCCTGTTGAGCAGCATGTGTCCAAGCGGGAAGTATAAGACTGTGAGGGTGGCGTGAACCGCATCCTGTCGAATGCGCATGAGGACGACAGTGACCTGCTGTAAGTACCGTAATTTTACGCCGAAAAGTTTGAAAATTGCTCGCGTACGGTGAATTACCGTAATCATCCACTTCTCATTAAGCTTTACGGCCGAAACCCGTATTATGGCAGCTCCATTGCACTCTGGGATATATCCAATATGTAAATGATCTGACCGTACTTTGACATAGCTAAACTTGCGTGCTCGAATCATTTCCAATGTTTAAATATATGTAAAATGGGTGATTTAAGGCCATTTTCAATTCTTTTGTCATCTGTGTAATTTTATGATTAAAAAGTAAGATTTTGATGTTCTTTTCATGTGTTATGTATGTAAAAAGACATGCATTCAAAATTTCCAATCTAAATATGATACTATAATTGCATGCCTTCACCATGACTAAAAGTTTCGAAAAGACAGTATATAAAGGATTACATGTTCTGCAATACATTAGTTAACTGGAGGGACCAGGGTGAGTTGAAAAATAGCAACCCTAAACCACGTAATGTATAGGCAAGTGAGTAAGACATTGTAGTACAATAAACATTGTGTTCCATTGGATTAATTCCAATATCAGTAGATCCATCCCATAGCAGATGCAGCGTTCCATCCATACAAAATCCCGTTAAATGTACGGTGGCCAGCATTGGTATAAAACTTCCACCGTAAAATTTACGGTGCTTTACCTGGCGGCACTAGGGTGCCCGGAAATCTTTACAGTGTAGCTTGTATACAAAACGGTAAAGCTTGCATTAAAATTACGGTTACCAAAATACGTTACCCGTATTAGTGATAACAGACTTTTCACCGTAAAAATAATGGTTTAGCAATAAATACAATACGCTGGCTGTCCATTACGTATGGTAAAAAATACGGTACGAAAGGTGGCAACTCTCGCTGCACGACTTTCGGGACCGTAAATTTTATGGGTAATATGGGTGGGTTTACCAGTGTAGAAGAGGCTACTGCTTCTGCCACCACACCGCTCACCCCGTCATGCGATGATGGCTGCAATCAATCCGTCCAGGTTCAGCACCCTCACTCTGCATGCATGCAGCCCCCTGTCCTCTTTCTCCTTCACCATCGGATCATGTACCAACCACTCTCTCAGATGTGGAGACACCAGGCACAAAGCAAGGGGTCGGTCTGGAGCCTCGCAGACCGCCCCAGACTATCGACCAGTACATGCAGACAGCCACCGATTCAGCGTCCGCAGCAGCAGCAACAGCAGCTTTAACAGCAGCAACAACAGCAGCAACAGTGATCAGCTGCGTCCGGTCCTCTACAACATATCCACCTCATGCACCTCCTCTCTCAGATGCCTGTGTTCCAGCAGCAGCAGCTGCAGCAGCAGCAGCACTCATCGTTTCATAGCCGCAAACTAGGCGTCGGCGTCCCAGGCACCTCAACCAGAGTCCAACACCAGTAGACAGTAGCTTCCTCACAAACATTTCTGGTATGTCTGGGAATATCAAACATTTCGAGTGCTCCGGATCTGGAAATAACTAAGCTCAAGAACTTAATCAGTTGGTAGCATGAATACCTCAGCACCAAACACCACCCAAGGAGATGACCTTGGAGACTTGTAAAGTTATTAATGTCATATTATATGTATTGGCATGAATTATGAGTGAATGTGTTATAAAATGTTTATTGACTTGCCACACATGTGCTCCAGTGACTATGTAAAGTCAGTTTTGTATGTAGAACAGTGAAATACATGTTCATTTAATTGTGATGATTTGAATAATAAAAGCAACTTATAGTTGAAAATTTATTTACGGATGTCTTTTAAATGTTATAACAATTGAATACTCTTTCCCCCAACAATATTGCAATCTATCTTTCTCTTCAAACATAGACTTTAATTGGCCAAACTATGTTTATTTAGTTTGAAATTTTATAAAAAAAATTATTATAAGTTGCCCTTGTTCACACTTTACTTTTGTGTTATGATAAATAAAAACTCCTTACAGAAATACTTTAAATTTTGCCAAGTAAGTATTGAAGATAACATGTTTGAAAATTAATTATTCTAATCATGAAAATATGTACAATTACAATTTTACCAAAATCAGAATAAATTAATGTGAACATTTTGGCTTAAAAGTGTTTGAATTTTTGAATCATATTGTTATTTTAATCTTGGCCTAATCAATAATCTTTAATAACACAGGGTTTAGTCACCACATTACAATGATTTAATTTAATTTTATATTCATAAATTACAATATCATGTGTGTGTCATTCATCTGAAACCCTGTCAAATGTTCATATCACAGAGCTCAGAGAACCAAGATCATCATTCTGTCTTGCCACGGAGACTTCACCGGCTGGTGAGTTGACCCAGCCTTGATGAGATTCCGCACTGTTTCTTGCCATCCCCTTGGATGCCGATGTTTAGATCCCGTGACTCTCTGCATCCGTGAGGTTAAACTTGTCGTCCATTCTCCTGGGACGAACCTGCGGTTCTGGTTCTCTGCACGGGTCAGCTGCTGGTTCTGGAGCCCTGGGTACCATCATCATGTTGCAGCAGTACCATGCAGGCGACGACGATGAGCTTGACGGTGGAGGGTGATGCTGCACATGCGGTAGTGAGCAGAACATGGGGAAGCGGTTTGCGAGGATGCCGAACGCATTCTCTACACTCCTCCTCGCTCGGGAAAGCCACGGTAGTTGAATATCCTCTCCTCATTAGTCAAACCCCGATGGCCGAACGGCTGTCATGCATGTCTTGCGTAGGGAAAGAGAGCATCGTCACCGATCCAGAAGTAGGGCACATATGTGGGTGTCGTTGGGCAGGATCTGGGTCGAGGGACAACTATGCTGCCATCTTCTTGCGCCTTCCTTCAGCTCACAGTTTATTTGTAGATTCATGCGGCAGTCTAGCTGCTAACCATACCCGAAAGAAAATTGACATATTAAACAAAGCGATTTAATCAAACTGTAAATACTAACATAAGCAAGTTACGCAACATGAACAGCAATGAAACATTTTGTGATTATATTCCCAAATACCTACCTGACACACCGACATCTGCTCCAGAATGTCCTTGTAGTGATCCACATCTAAGCGCGCCAGGAGAACGAGCTGAGTAGAACCCCTGTAATTGCCATAATACATGGAGCCACTTTTGGAGGACACCCTTGCACGGGCAAACATTGCCCCCATCAGATGCCCCTAGGGTATGGGGAAGTTCACCTTGGCCATGAACTGGCAGAAATGGCTGCCATTCTTCAGGAGTGCTTGGCAGGTCATCACCGTCAAAGGCCTCGTCGTCTATGATTGCCTGGCACTTCTCTCACCATGAGTGACTGGGTGTTGTGTGAGGGACCCCAGCCAAACTTCATGGAGCATACTTGTTCCCTGAGGCAAGGTGGGGTGACGTAGAGTCAGGGCAAGCTTCAGGCCAGGCTCGATCGGCTGCCTGTAACTGGTATTCTGCTTTGTTATCCTGGGCCCCCACTCTGGCTACAAGCTCGTCGAACATCTCTGGGGCATCCTCATGAAATTGATGAAGAGGCCTGGTCCTCGTTCCGATTCCACCAGAAGCTGGTCGTACATGCCAAACTGGTCGCCGCGATCCATTGTCTGGTCCAGATCCGCCTCCGTTGCTCCCTTCTCCTTCTTCTCCTGTATAGGCAGCACGGCTGCAAACTGCCAACTGGTTCACATTCTGCTGATGCTGGAGAACGGCTGTCATGTACTCTTGTCGCAGCCTATCATCCGCCATGCTCTCTGATGATGATGGGTTGATGTGTTCAGCACGACAGACCATGAAGAAGTGAGGATGAGTTACTCAAGGGACCCATATATATACTCAAACCCCATAAGTTCCCAAAACGCCAGATAATGCTCGCTGTGCAGCGCCACGCTAGCTGTACTGTAGAAACACGTTATATACGTTGTACACGATCGCCAGGCATAAGTTGTGCATAAGGTGGATACGTCAGAATGTCGAGACTGTTTGGATATACGTCAGGCATGGGTTAGACATACGGCACATATACGTTATCAACTCTTTATCACTACGTTGGCTGTACGTTTCCCCGTCAGCCGACGTACATCAACGTATACCAACTTACGGTAACGTACCTCTAACGTATGTCAGCGTATGTCAACGTATGTCTAACGATACCACGAACTTACCGGGAACTTATGCAGAACGTAATATCACACGAGTACGCCGAGAAATTTTGAACATGTAATTTTTTCGGGCTCGACGTGTTCAATTCACAGCGTATCACAGCGTGCTCTTAACGTAAACGACGTATCCCCCAACACCCCTAACTTATATCGGCAGGTTACACCAACGTACACCAACGTATTTTCGATATTTCGCGTTGGCATACGTTCAGGCCATACGCCATGGTGTGACAGGGCCTTAATAATCCTTTCCCCTTCTGGCAATACAATAAACCCATCATTTCCACAGAAATTTTTCCCGGTAACAACCTAACCAACCCCATGATAAATGCAGTGTCAGTATTGAAATCATAAACACAAAATGGCAGAATTTTCTACAGATTTATACCGATGGCTCTCTCCCCCAAACTTTAACACGGTCGGCTGTGGACTATTTATTCCATTAAAAATACTCAAAAACTATCGTCTAAACAATGGCATAATTTCTCTGCAGAACTCCTTCATTTTTTCTTTTGCCCAATGGATCGAAGACGTCAAACCGCTTCAAACATGTATTTTTCAGTGACTGCTCAGTGCAATTACAAACAATTTCAAAACCCCGAAAACAAAATAATATGTGATATACGACACACACTAATTAACATACAAAATAAAATAATTATGTCATTTTTGAATGGATTCTGGCCAGCCATTGGAAATTCAGGAAATGAAAAGTAGATCAAATAGCAAAAAAAGCCACATACAAAAAATAATAGATCACAACTATCCCTTTTCAAGTTCCGAAATAAACATAACATCAAAGAACAATTTAAAATCAACTGGAAAATACACACCCAAAACAAGATCTCACTAATAAAATACTATTTTATTCAAATTCACCACATGGGGCCTTAAACGATACCAAGAAATAATATTACATAGAATAAGAATAGGCATCTGTAAAATTTAAACAACTGTATAGGCAAACATCCCAACGGATATGTCATACATGCGCTGTCCCGACAACATCTCTCACTTTCTTTTAACCTGCCCAAAATTACACACAACAACGCAGAACCTTATGGAAAATCTCAAATTACCTCAAACAGTAACATTAACACAACTATTATGAAATCATTAAATACATCCAAAATTGTAACGTTGAAATCTATATACTAAATAATATGCCTTTATGATTAACTGGTATTGCAAAAATCAGGTGGGAGGCTACGGGTGATTGGCGGGTCACTGTGTACACGTCATCACCTGGGAGGTGTTGCGAGTCTGCAAATCAACGGCGGCGCTAGACTGTTAAACTGCAAAAGGTACACGGCTCGACCCCTAGATCGACAATTGCGGCATATTATGATCTGAGGATCACCCACACCCCTCCCTACCAACCCTTGTTAAGATTAGCGAACAACTTATCGTTAATGGCACAAGGGCACATCGATTCGCCATGCCACCCCTAACAACAACAACAACAACAACAGCATTCTCGGCATTGTCGTCGTCCCCGGCACACACAGTGAAGTGACAAACTAATCACTGTGGGAAAGACGTAACCATTGAGATCAGGATCGAGGAAAATGACTGAGTCGAACGTCGCCAGGATGGTACGCAGTCCTTGTCTGCATGTGACTTGGTTGCTATGGGCGGGATCATCAAAAGTCTTGGGTGATGCTACCAACATTGATGGGTACAATTACATCTGGACAGCAGATTGAATGGATGATAGCTATAGTAATTGCATTCAGCGAGTTTATAGGTAAAAGGTACTTTTCAAACTGCAATTTTGTACAGTTGCGATTATGCAAATGTACTCCTTGCCACAAATGTACATCTTATAATTAAAACAAAACAATAATAAAACAAATGTTTATTAATGTAAAAGTTCGACTTCCTATATGGAAAGTTTTATTCAATAAAATGCTGGAATAATAAAGCATTTTCATTAGTGAGGGGGGTCTTTGAGTGTCTAATTTCATTTGTGAAAGTTTGAAACCATAATTAGGTCTTCGTGTGACAGTTTGATTTACTCTCTTATATTAAACCAGTCTCAATGGTGTGAGATGTGTCAACAAATTACGGGGGGGGGGGGGGCGGGGGGAGTTTGCCGGGAGGTGAGTTTGCCGAGGGGCGAGTTTGTTGGGTGGTGAGATTGTAAGGGTACACCAGAGTACATACACATACGAACACGTACAAACACACGGGTGGCGAATAAGCGCCAGCGGCTATTTTTTTTACAAAGTGACGAATAAGAACGTACAGGCCTATATGCTGTACATGCGTCAAAGTGATGAATAGATACGGAAGCCCATTTACGGAAGCCCATTGGTGCCACGGTGCGTTTCTCTTTCAAGTGGGAGTGTTTCTCTTTCACAGCAGTGCGTTTCTCATTCAAGTGGGAGTGTTTCTCTTTCACAGCGGTGCGTTTCTCATTCAAGTGGGAGTGTTTCTCTTTCACAGCGGTGCGTTTCTCATTCAAGTGGGAGTGTTTCTCTTTCACAGCGGTGCGTTTCTCATTCAAGTGGGAGTGTTTCTCTTTCACAGCGGTGCGTTTCTACGGAAGCCCATTAGTGCCATGTTGCGTTTCTCTTTCACGTGGTTGCCGCCCCTTAAATAACTGGCGGCTGGCGGCACGCCACTAATCGGCGGCCGCCACCGTTAACGGCAACCGCCGCTTAATAACCGGCGGCCGCCGCCAAATAACTGGCGGCCGCCAGTTGTTGAGTGGCGGCCGCCAGTATGGCCGTGGCGGCCGCCAGTTGTTGAACGGCGGCGCGTGCTGTCAAGTGGCGGCCGCCAGTTATTTAAGGGGCGGCAACCAGGTGAAAGAGAAACATTGGTGCCACGGTGCGTTTCTCTTTCAAGTAGGAGTGTTTCTCTTTCACAGCAGTGCGTTTCTCATTCAAGTGGGAGTGTTTCTCTTTCACAGCGGTGCGTTTCTCATTCAAGTGGGAGTGTTTCTCTTTCACAGCGGTGCGTTTCTCTTTCACCTGGTTGCCGCCACTTAAATAACTGGCGGCCGCCACTTAATAACTAGCGGCCGCCACTTAATAACTGGCAGCCGACACTTGAGTTAACTGGCGGCCGCCACTTAATAACTGGCGGCCGCCACTTAATAACTGGCGGTCGCCACTTAATAACTGGCGGCCGCCACTTAAATAACCGGCTATTATTGTACTTGCAAGAGGTGGAACAGCTTCTATTTAACCTTTTTGAAACGTTAAATTTAGCTTTTCGATGATGCTCCCCCTTTGCCTGCTGAATTTTGTTAATGCAGTCTGACGACACGTAGAGCGTATAATATTTAAATCAACCAAGTGACGCAAAATGAAAAGGTAAGCATGTTCTAGCCCACATTTCTCGGAATATAGTGGTATAGGCCTAACTGTACATCAGAATAACAGTTCTTTTAATAGGCCGAAGGTCCACCATTAGAAAATAATGATAAGATGATATATTTGCTAAAACTAGTGGAGATAATCGATCTTTACATTAAAATTGCACATTTCTAGCACTTATTCTGTCTTTTGAATCCGCCTGAAAGTTATAATTATTTGAAAATCATACTTAAAAGAAATCGTCTGAAAAATTGGAAATGTGACAATGAGAATTTGTCTTGGAGTGGTTGCCTATAAATAAGCATTGCGTGACATACAACCCAGATATTTAATACTCCCTTCCTGTTACTACTTTAGGATAATAAAATACATAATTCCAATTCTTTATTGAAGTTGTTGATATCAAAGACATCCTTTAAGTCTCATTTTACAAAAGACGAATATCATATTTTAGTATTAAATGCAATAATTATTACAACGAGGGATCCCTCTGGTTATATTTACTAAATAAATGGTTTTTGTTTTGAAACTATTTTAAAGCCCACTGTACATTAATTTTATTGGCATGCTCAGAAACTGGACTTGGCCTAGAAAGTTTCATCAACTACGGTAATACTGCGGTTTTGTAAGACAGTATTAGCGATCATCCTGTGAAATTTGATGTTTTGGAGTGTCTTGAATTTATTTTCCAGAAAATTGTTTTCGAAACCATAAATCCTTATTTTGTTTTTTAGGGTGTGAACGAATCAAGAATGGAACACGATGCACACATCCAGCTTTACTTCTCTCTAGGACTTCAGTATAAGGAAATCATTAATGCACTGGCACTGAATCATAGAATAATTGTCAGGATGCGAACTCTTAAACGAAGTTTAAAGAGGCTAAGCCTTTTTCGAAGGAAAAACAAATCTGATGTTATAGATGTTGCCAGGTTCATCACGGAAAACATCAGGAGAGGAAGTCATTACGGATATAGGCTGATGCACCTGAGGTGTATTCAGCATGGATCTGTTGTCTCTTGCGAAACAGTTCGACTCCTGATTCAAATTCTGGACCCTGAAGGTGTTCTCCTGCGTAGCCACAACCGTCTAAGAAGGCGTGCCTATTTTGCTAGGGGAACCAACTTTATCTGGCACTTTGATTCCTACGACAAACTGAAACCCTTTGGTTTTTGTATCAGCGGGTGTATAGACGGTTTTTCTAGATTTGTTATATGGTTAAACGTCTATAAAACCAACAGCGATCCTCGTATCATTGGTGGATATTACATTGACGCAGTGCGTAGCAGAATAGGGCATCCAAAACTTGTAAGAGGAGACTGTGGAACTGAAAATGGATCTTTTATCTACGGAACAAGTCCACATAATCAAAGAATTGAAAGTTGGTGGTGCATCCTTCGGAAATCCTTTTCCCAGTACTGGATGAATTTCTTTGGGCAGCTAAGAGATGAGGGGGCTTTCACTGGAGACTTTTTGGATACCAACATCTTGCAGTTTTGCTTTATGAAACTGATACAGGTATGCGAGGTAGAAATAAATTTTTTTCGCATTTAGGCCAATACAGCTGAGGAAATTTTGTATGTCAAAAATTTTCCAGTCAAAGTTAAATTAAATTGCTCGATTCATTATGGGAAAATGACTTTACATTGAATCACTGCTTTCAGTGAATATGTCACTTGATTGTGATTTAAACAGCAGATGTCAGCTTTAGTCTATACACTTGACAATTGATTGATCAAATTTCTTGTTACAACTCACACAAGTAATGACTGAAGTAAAGTATTTAAATTATCATAAACTTGTGTCACTGACTCAAACTTGTTGGACAATTTGTTACCACGTTTGAGGCAATTACGCCACATAACTATCTATGTGATCATGTATTACGTATAATGGTAAATTTTGATGGACTTTTCAGGATGGGCTAGATGAAGTGGTTCGCGAATGGAACTGCCACAGAATCAGGAAGTCTACAAACCACAATGTTCCCAACGGGCGGCCACTGACTTTATACACGATGCCCGAGTTGCATGGTCACACAGATCAGCTTGCTGATGTGAACATCAGACAGCTTCAACCCTGCTTGGATGAATGTATCTTCAGAGACTATCCATGTGATGAGGATGTATTTCACTTATGCATTAAGTACATGGCACAGAACAGGGCAAGACCGCCTACAAATCATCGACAGGCACTTTCTCTTTATCTAAGGTTGCGCACATGGGTTAGACATGCAGTCAATGAGGTGGACAGTGCCTAGGACAAAGATAACACATCTATTAAGTTTATAAAACTAGTAGTCCAACATAATTTAAAATGTGATTCATAGTGTTTGATTTATATTTCTAAAGCAAACTTTACTCACTTTTCTTATAATAACTCCTAACATTTCCAGCATCCTATCAGTCGTTAATTTACTGTACAGCATCAATTTACGATGTTTGGCAGAACACACACACACACAAAACCAGAAGCGAGACACAGTTAATTCTACTTAAACTTTAACACATAACTTTATTAAAAGTAAATGTACGGAGGCGTTAAAGGGGCATTGAGAAAAAGTAATAATTATGAACATAAGTCCTAATTATGATTATCTCAAAACTATGAGATAGCTTTAGTCCTACGCTAAGACAAAACGATTACCTAATATGTCATAATTATGAGTTAATTCGACTTAGTTTGAACATGTGGAGGAATAATGACTGTAGCAAGGCAGTACAGCTCTTCTGTCCGACTGTAAATGCAAAATGCAAACAAGCACATTAGATCGAAACAAGGCATGGTCGTCAGTTAACTAATTAGTAAGTTGCATTATGAGATATTATGAGACTAATGGGGGGGGGGGGGTTAAAGTCAAAATTATGACATATTAATTCATAAAATTATGACAGCTTAAGTCATACTTATACTTAATATCTCCCAACTATGAGAAATTAAGTCATAATTATGACGTTTTGTACAATGTCCTTTCTACGCTTCCGTATTAATGCAACTGTAACAATCTTTCAAGTTATTATTGGTTCATACCATGCATTTTTTCCACAATAGTCGTTAAAATCACAGGTGATGAAAGAGTTAACAATGAGCTTCATGTTGGTCCATGTTTGCACGACTACGAACACAAATGATGGAAAATACCAAGTTTTATTTGTTGATTTGTCTAAACACCCATAACCCGTTGGTTCAGATATGATATTCAGTAGATAAATCTATTCAGAAGTGAGGTTTCTGCATTGCATTGCTATTATTATCAGCAAAAGTATATTTTTTATTTATTGAAGTCAATTGACTTATTTTGCGACAGAAGATATTTGAAAAGTGATTTGGTGGAATAAAAAGGTGGAATGTTTTTCAGAATACTCAAATTTATGAATGTAGCAACTCTTAACAAATCATAGGGCTACATTAAATTACATGATTAAAATGAATGACTTTAAGTGTTGCATTTTTGTAATTTGTAAATCAACTGCTTCTTTCTAAAATTGTGAATTACTTGAACAGTTTTGTTGGTGTAACTCGTAAACATTCATTTGGATATTACATTGACAACGACAACTCTGAAGAAAAATACATTTGGCTTTACTTTTTCCTCTCCGATTTATATTTTTTGTCTTTTTTTTGACGAAGCTTCAAAATGTTCTCCAAAAATTTTCCCAAGAATATGGTTAATTCCAATATTTAAAGCCTACATTTTTACAAGAAAAAAATTTGCTTTGCGAAGTGAGGTGAATTTTCCATAAAGCCTTATTTTTTTTTAAAATATGTCTTTTGATCATAAATGACACAAATGACTTTAAGAAACCTGGTTACGTCACTGTTTCTAATACCAAAAACACTTTAAAAGCAGAAGTAAAATTAATTTAAACATCAGAAAACTGTAAACGATAAAGTGACGCATCCAGTGGACGAGATCCCCAACCCCCCCTCCATAAAAAACATTTAGGCTTAATTTTTCCTCTTTGTGGAGTATGTTTCTTCTTCAAAAAAGTCTTGACTTTTCTCACAAAGAACCTTGAATTTTCATACAAGCCTTAATTTCTCTTTTCAAATTGTTTTGACCATAAATGTAACAAATTCTACCAAATATAATGTACTTGTGGTGACATTCAAACAGAGGGCTTCACAAAAGGTCCATGATTGCAATCACAATAGGTTCAGTTTTTTCATGACAAGGGAATGAACAAATGGAGGCATGTACACACTTGGGTGTGTGTGTTGGTGGGGGGGGGGGTTTACAGTAAAATACTTTAAAAGCAGCATTAACATGAAAACATCATACATGTATCATAACAGAATAAATATCAACTAAAGACCACCCCCCCCCCACCCCTGCTGGCTTTAGGCTAAATTTTACATCTTTGTTTAATAAGTTTCTTATTCTGTCACAAAATATAGCACTAAAGCTTACAAATGCCGCTGGTTATTTAAGTGGCGGCCGCCGGTTATTAAATGGCGGCCGCCGGTTATTAAGTGGCGGCCGCCGGTTAACTAAGTGGCGGCCGCCGGTTATTAAGTGGCGGCCGCCAGTTATTTAAGTGGCGGCAACCAGGTGAAAGAGAAACACTTACACGTGAAAGAGAAACGCAACGTGGCACTAATGGGCTTCCGAAGTAACGCACTGCTGTGAAAGAGAAACACTTACACGTGAAAGAGAAACGCACCGCTGTGAAAGAGAAACACTCCCACTTGAAAGAGAAACGCGCTGCTGTGAAAGAGAAACACCCCCACTTGAATGAGAAACGCACTGCTGTGAAAGAGAAATACTCCCACTTGAATGAGAAACGCACTGCTGTGAAAGAGAAATACTCCCACTTGAAAGAGAAACGCACCGTGGCACCAATGGGCTTCCGTAATTTTGCTATGAACCTTTGTGAATCTATCAAAATCCAACAACATATAGTAACTCAACACCCAAACCTGAGGACTCTGAAGTCTGGCGTCATGCCAGGTATTTTGGCTGTAAAATACCAAACATTAAAATCAATCAAGCAAAACATGTCCTTGGATTTTGACGGATTTTGAGTACTTTAGGGTTATTGTAAAATCTTGAAAACAAAAATAAGTACAGTTGTCACCTGTGTTTGTCCCTGCAAAGTCTTTCCCATCTTTATGGACTCTGTTGGAACAATATCACCACAATTTACACTTTGCATCATAGCACGTATGCATCAGCATCATACACGTATGCCCTTAGAGTTGATACAATATTGCTAACACACTATCTCTAAACTATTTATAAAGTTAATTCAAAGACATTTCGTTATAAAACTTCAGAGAATATGAAGGTGAACAACTCAGTGGAATGCATGCACCAAACTGAAAGACAAATAATTGATATTTTAATTCCCGTCAGTCTGGAGTTAGAAGATTTAGATTCATTGTCTGTATTTCAGCCTATAAAAAGATGGAAAGGAGTTTGCAGGGACAAGATATAAGTTACAACTTACACTTCGCATACTGTGGGGTGGACTTTGTAGGGACAAAAGGTCATGAAAAGTTACACTTTGTATAATTACACTT
>CM055826.1:730254-758437 GCA_029582265.1 Zoroaster sp. YZ-2022
ACCTACTAACAAAAGAGTACACCCTACTGATGATTACATACACAATCATAGCATTATTTTTTATCATATTGGCTGTAGAGCTCTTTAGCTTGAACTTCCGGTTTGGACCGGAAGCTAGGATCAAAATAGGGTCATATCTGTGCACGAAATACGGAGTGGGTAACGACCTACAATATGCCACATAGATGAAATTGATAGCCTATGTGGTTCCAGGGTTATTAATTTTTAATGTTTTCATTATTAATCTTTGATTTAGTGTAACTTGACACCCGATGATGTCATTATGACGTCATTGCAATATGCACACTATTGCACTATTGCCTTTGGTCCCCTTAAGTTTCATTGCAATCGCATTTACGGAACACTGCAAAATGGCGTTCAGAATGAAACATGTGTTATTGCAATGCACTTCCGGTACGGAAAGCGCTGAAAAATTAAAAAAAGAAAGAAAAAAAACTTTAACAAAAACTAGAGCTGTTTCGCTGCGCTTCGCTGCGAAACAGCTAAAAAAAAGAAGAAAAAAAAACTTTAACAAAAACTAGAGCTGTTTCGCTGCGCTTCGCTGCGAAACAGCTAAAAAAACTTTAACAAAAACAACAGCTGTTTCGCTGCGCTTCGCTGCGAAACAGCTAATAATAACAATAATAATGTGGACTTATACAGCGCACGTATCCACCAAACTGGTGCTCAAGGCGCCGTATATGCAAAACAAAACGACATCTTTTTCTGACGACTAGACGACGTCTTTTTCTGACGACTAAATGACGTCGAAGGAACTTCAAGTTTGATACAGGTTTATAATTGTTCAAAATATTCTTGTCGAGACCAGGTTTTTTGAGAAGTGGACGAACATGTACAATTTTGAAACTGTCAGGAAACATTCCATGAAGCAGAGAATTATTTACAATCAAGGTTATATACGGTACAAAAGCATCAATACATTGTTTTAACAAGAAAGTAGACACAGGATCAAGTTCTTCTGATTTCTTCTTCACTTGCAGGTTGAAACAGAGAAATAGATGTGTTCAAAGAAGTTATGTCATTTGTTGTTAAAGAAGAATCACTGGAATTGGTAGTGAAAGATTTGTGAATATTGTAAATTTTCTCAACAAAGAAATTGGCAAATTTATCCGCAAGATTTGTGTCAGAGTCACTGGGTACAAAGGAAAACAAAAACAAGAGGACATTAGTAAACGTTTAGGCATACCGATACGCAACCCCGCCCATTCCACCTATACTTTATTGCTGAATAATAGTGTAAAGGGCCTAAAACGTAGGAACTTTCTAACATTTATACCAGTGGCGTAACTATGGTCCAATTTTCAGGGGCCACTAGTGGGTGCACCACTTTTTATAGGGGGAACGGTCAATACTTGAATATTTTGTATCCCGCAGCATTAAATGGGGACCTATTTTTTAATTCTGAATGGGGGAATCTGGGGGCAGAGACCTCAGCAGGGGGCACGTGTCCCCCCCCCCCGTTACGCCAGTGAACATTACTCTTAATTAGGTTCTATGTGGAGGTAACCAATGTATTATCTTGCGTAAAGGAAGGTTAACAATTAATCGTTACCTGTGAAGAGGGGAGCAGGATCATATCGTGCCTAGTGTACAAAGACTAGGCTAAGGGTAACAATCACAAAGCGAACCCAAATGGAAAATGGTTATCATAACAGCTAGCCGTATAGCAGAAATAATGCTCTCGCCCTCCTCGGGATGATTCATGATTTGACAATGAGGTTAAAACACGAAAACTTAAAGATATATTGCCCGTGTTTGGGCCGATTGCCCGTGTTAAGGACGTTACAAGCCTTCATTTGATACATTGAACCAAACAAAATTCCGTCAAGGATTACACTCTTAAAACCAAAATGTTGAATCAACATTTAAAGAGTTTGGTCAATGACAACTCTTGAAAAAATTGGATTTTAACTTTAAAAGTGTTGAATTAATATTGATACAGTTAGACTTAACTTGACTCCGTATGAATATAACACTTTCTTTGAGATGAATTTAACGTTATAATGTGTTGTCACTCACCAAACTCTTAAAAGGTTGGTCAAATAAAAACTCACTTGAATAAAATAATGGCCCAATGTTTTAATCCTCAGCTTCCACGAAGACGTGTGCCAGCGCGGCTGTCAATCAGAATTAAGCTCGTTTTAATTATCGCTTTTATACAGTTTTCCGACATCCGAATTACATTTTTCCCGTTTAATAACGATATAATCCTTCAAAATTCGTTCGCTTTAAATTCTATTTTTGGGTATCTTGAGCCAAACACGGGTGATTATCTTTAAGTCAAGAAAGCCTTTCATCTCGGTAAAGTAACCAACTTAAAGGGTACAGATTATGCTATATAACAAACGTCCTGGGTCTTAGGCTGATCCACCAAAACAATATAATTAAAGGGATCGTATAGGCTAACATTGGTCTTAACAAATAATCAGTATCACAGATTGATGTAAAAAATAACTATTTGATGATCACAAAATCTTATTGCATTTTACTATTTTTTTTAAAATTAATTGCACAATATTATTAGCTGAAATGTTTACAGCTTGGTTGTTTAATGTTTATTTTGATTCCAAGAGAGTTTAAAGTATCTCGTAGAAGCTGTTTTACAAACTTTATCCATGTAGTTCAGTTTATTTTTATAACTTTTTTTCACACACAACGTACAATCAAGTAACAGAACAGAACACATTTTATTAAAAGATTATATTAAAAAATGGTTGTAATGTGTGCATGCTTCCTCATTAATTAAACACAGGTAAATAGTAATACAGTTGCTTAATAAAAGCCATCCACGTATACAATAATACACGTATGCTCCACACCATCATAACAAACCCATAGAACGATACAAAATCTTGTGGAAATGGTGTTTTGGATTCCCCATACAGTTTATACATATTCGGTGCCAACATTAAAAGTGCTGAGAGTAAAGTCTTAAACATTATTTTAGTTAAACTATTTACTCACATTTCTCAAAATTAAACAATTCCGATCTCACTCTGCGTGAGATTTGGCGCTCAATACGTGAGAGCGTTAGAAATGTCAGGGATGTACGTCACACACGTATGTAATATGCGTGAGATTCTGCTGTAGTGCACCATGAATTAGCCTATCTTACTCAGAGTGAAGTATTCCTAGTACAGCTACAGAGTAGGCCTATATACATAAGCACAGATACGTGTATTAAACTCAACTTATATCATATTCAGTCAAAACCAAATAACGACACACAAAAATGGAAATAAAAGTGAAACAAGAAACAAGTAAAGAACTACCTTTGTTTACGGAACTATTGGCACTCTGGTTTTATTCGTAAAATTTATATTTCTTACCCGATGTTTTGTCCTCCAGTTTTTAGTGGTGGGTATATTAGCAACGCAGAACGAACAACTCCATTACCAATGGATGTAGGCTATAGTGAGGTGGATTAAGGAAAAGATCGTTACACGGTGGACAAAAGCACCATTTTTTCACCAAAGTATCAGTTTGACCCATAGATTTCAAAAAAGTCATGCTCCAAAAAATCTGAGAATGGGATGACCTTGAATTACGTCATTATGACGTCATAACCTCTTTTTATGTAATAAAGCAATCACAAATGCCATTTTGGGATTTCTACATGCCCAAAATTATGTTTCTGAGGTAAAGGAATTCATTGAGGGTGGTATTAGTTTGTAAAAATATTCTTTATGGTGACTATATTGATGTAATTATGACGTCATCATCGTCAATACTACAAAATAACACGAAATACAATCCTTGTATCGGCTTCTTCATGTGTGCATTCCAACATTGGCTGAGTACTTCCCTTTGAAATAACTGAGGTACCTACGTAAGACAGACATGATTTCAATTTAAAATAATCAGTTTTGGTTTATTTAATTTTTTTATATTCTATAACATCGCAAACTAATTTCAATGCATTGAAGTTACAACATACAAACCTGATGTAATATACAGCTCCTTGTTATGAGGACAGTCTTCTGTAGCCATCGTCTGTGACAGGAGCGAAAACAGTTCTTCTTTGTTGGAAGAATCTCGGAGGAAGTCTTTCCAATTTGCTGGCATCTTAGTCTGAGGCGTCACCTTCCGACGCACACCACTGCCCCGCTTTTGCCGAGTTGAATTTTTGATACTGCTTTGCAAGTACCTGTCCCAGACCAAATCCAATCTATGAACTTTCTGCAGTTCACGACGGAGAAAAGGCTGGAAAACGGTTTCTGCATAATCTGCAAAGGTGGAGGCAGATGACGTTGACAAACTGTGCACCAGAGCAGCACCATCAAAGATCTTGCAATCAAAGTACTCTGGAGGTTCGGGTTGTCCGTCGGTGTCTAGGCAGCTCAGCAACTTGGACTTTGCAACTGATATGCGAAGTTTGCCAAAGGTGGAGATTGACGGAGGATAAGGTTGGTTTTCATGGCTGAAGAATACACTTGGATCTCCATCACGTAGCTGATTTGCAATATATAGACGTCCAAAGAGACTGACATCATTGCGGAGGGCTGTTAGCTGCTTCGTTTTAGATTTAACCTTGGGCTTAACCGGTGACCTGAACAGTGGTAATGAGTTCTTCTTTATTGGTGCATGGATTGACTTTGTTCTGTCAATGAAGACCTCTTTCTTAAATGCCAGATACTGGTCTGCAGCAATGCCTCGATAGTTCGCACTGTACGCACAAAGGATTCATCTGCACAGTCTCGTGTTTGCAAGACAAGCAACTCAGGGTAGTCATCTTGGAAAGGGTTACTGTATTCTCTGATTACCTCGATAAGGCTTTTGGTTTGCTGTTGGAAGGACTTTTGAGCAGATAGGCCTTCCTCGTGGTGCTGGAAGTTTACTTGAGGGTCTTCTTGTGGTAGATACTCACTTTCAAACTCAGTCAGCAGCCTTGCTTGCTCTGGGCGGAAATCATCCAACGGAAAAGGCATCTGGATTTCTGTGAGCCCGACTGCCCTCCTTTGCCTTTCACTTTGGCATTTTCTTGCTCATAGGAAAAATTTAATACAAAAAATGATGAAACCGTTTGTTTCAGCGCAACACGAACGTTGTAATCGATTCCTTGGCCTCTGATACATATAAATTCGCTACTAAATCACTTGCCTCGGCATTATATAACTAAAGTTATGCCGTTTTAAGGAAATGGCGGTCATTTTGAATATATTACGTCATAATTAGGTCAAGGACATTGCAATTTTTTTGGAGCATGGGATTTTATCAATCTACATACCCATAGGAGTCTTCAAAAAAAAATTGGTGCTTTTGTCCACCGTGTCACGATCTTCGTGTTTTTTGTCCTTAATCCACCTCACTACTATAGGATACAGGGATTATATCCTTGTGTGGGGCGTAGCCAATACATTTATTGTGTACATAGACAAATCACGTGTGTTTGTGTTGTCACTGCTTACATTATTAATTACATTATTAAGAAAAACTAAGTGAGTTTCAGCACTTTGCTGGTTGTTTGTCACGAAAGTCACAACAAGATAACCTCTGCAACTTAAAGTCCTACATGTAAAGCTATTATAATTGTAAGTAGACTTTGCATCACTCATACCCCACGTATAGCTGCCACGTAGCTTGAATGTCTATCAAAATAATGTTACCAGGGCTCGTGTAGAGTACCAGGGTATTTATAATACTACAACATTTTCAGGATGAACTTGTTTCAAACTGGAAAGTATGTGACAGTATGTTTTATTCCAAACAGAGCTCGAAAAGTAGTACAGTCATTTGATTTAATTTGTTTGGTTCCAAAAGAGGGATAAGTGCATTCCCTGATTTCTGATAACGTAAGGCAAGTCCACAAAGAGTGCTCTCTTCGACATCTCTTCAAGTCACAACATGCCAAAAATTCTTACACAAATACATGGGTGTAGATTGCTATATACTTAGAAGTGAGAAGGGCATGAGGTCCGTGTCATATCAAAAAATTTGTCAATATGGGACTGTTCGTCAAAACATTTTTCTTGCAGTAAACAAAAATACAATTACTTATTTCCACAAATGATGTAGAAAATATTTTCTTAATCTTAACCCCATTTTTATTTTTTATTTTTATTTTTAAATAACGAACAGTCTCAAAAATAAGTGTTGAATTGACATAGTATTAAACAAAATCATAGTATAGTTTTCCCGCGAATTTGAAACTTTTTTCATTCAATGTAATACCCAACTCATCTAACCCATTTATTTAACTTTCATTTAACCCATCGCCAAAATAAGTATCCGGTACGTTCTAATTGAAAGTGTGGCATAATTTATTCAATTTATGACAACCATTCGCAAGCGGTTCATCAATTCCATCAATTGGCATTAATTTGTTAATTTTTTCATTAAATTCTCAGGCTCGGGTATGAAATTATAGGACAAATTCCTTTCAAAACTATCTTATATGACATGCCTTGCGCGTCAGGAAATTGCAGGCAACACCTACCTCCGCAAAAAACAAACAAACAAACAAACACCCAATTGAAAACACGAACAAGGAAAGAAAGTAAAACTTAAGGGAAAAGGTAAAAGAATGACGAGGAGATTTTACAAGACAGTGGCGTAGCAAAAGGGGGCGGGCCGCCCACCCTTTCCAAATAAATAGTGTTGGTATATTCCCCCCAAAATGTTTGCCCCTCCCCATTCCGAAAATCCTAGCTACGCCACTGTTCCAAAGGGGGAAACAAATTTGTTATGCAATATGACCGAAAGGAATACTCAGATTCTTGTATGATACTTTCAAATGTTTGACATTGGAATATGTCACCACCTTTTTCTCGCTTGAATAACTTGTGTATAAAAACTATAGTGGTGGTCCTAAAAATATTCAGACAAATGACAGGGCAACGAAGACAGGATTGATATTAACAATGAATTTCAGTTTCTTTATACAATTATTTACAGTAATATTTACAAGGTTTAATTGAACTCAGGGATTATTAAACGAATATTTATTGGCCTTACGTTTTGAACCTAGCAGGTTCTTTCTCAAAGAGATAAAGAATGTTAATAAATGCAGACGTAATTAATCTAACTTTATTGCAAGTGCCGAACCAGAGTATCAAACGAGGGCACAATACCAAACAAAGGACAAACACAAACGAGGACATTAGTAAATGGTCAGGCATGGCGATGCCCCTACCCGCCCATTCCACCTATGCTTTATTCCTCATTAATATGTATATAAGGACCTATAACATATTAACTTGCTAACATTACTATTAATTAAATGTAATAAGGAATTATCAATGTATTAATTGTTACTCGTGAGGAGGAGCAGGATCATATCGTGCCTAGTCTACAAAGTCTTGAATAAGGGTAACTCTCACAAAGTGAACACAAATGGAAAATGGTTATCATAGGACATGGAGCTAGCCGTATAGCAGAAATAATGCTCTCGCCCTCATTGGGATGATTCAAGATGATTTATAAATATTGACAATGAGGATGAATCAGTAAAATTTTTAGCATGGAGAAACGAATCAATGTGTTGATTGTTCTCTCACGAGAACTTAACTTATATCGCACATGTTTGGGCCGATTAGGCGGTAAAATATATTTAAATGTTTATTTACCATCGTTGGGGTTAAGGATGTTATAAGATTTCATTTGAGACTTTGAACGAAAAATCTTTTAAGGATTAGCACCAGTAAAAAAGTGAATACAAATAAAAATAATAAAAATGTTGGCCCACTGTTAATCCTCAGCTTTCACGAAAATGTGTGCAGTCTTCTGATTGGCCAGCGCAGTTGTCAATCAGAATGAAGCGCGTTTTAAATATCACTTTTATACAGTCAAAAATGTTCTAATTATGAGATACACCCTTTTACTGACAGACGGCCGAGGTGAAATTTTAGAAGCTTTGGTGCAGACATGAACATATCTGGATCAAATGACTTCAGGCCTGTTTAATCATTTAAAAAAAGAAATCATTTTGTTTACTCGTGATAGTATTCTTCAGATTGTACTGTAATAGAAACTCAATACTTGTATAATGATATCACCAGCTTTAAATCACTTCAAGGTATTGAATCATATTTCGATCATGGTTTTGGAATAACCAAAAGTGTTTAAAGTTCAATAATATAACGTGTAAAAACGTTCAGTATATCTTGTGCTGATCCTCAACAAAATCTCATTCAAAGGAAGCATTTTTAGGTAGCCTAATAACAAATCTTGAAAACATTATCCACAAATAACTAACAATGTAAAGTTGATAATGGTATCAAACATTATAGACCTATAAAACCTGACATGTTTCTGTCTGAATTAGCCTCCTACTGTTTTACTCAAATTAGTGAAATTATTTCCCAATTTTATTATTCTCTCAACAGCATATACATATTCATCGTTAGAAGATTTTTGCTTGCCGATTTAAAAACAAACTGTATTTCACTTTTTCTCGTTAACAACACAAAGCTGAAACTTTCATACGTCTGTTGTTGAATGTCTTTCTTCATTCAAGGGGAGTAGGCATACTCGTAGAAGCTGTTTTACCAACATTACTAATGTTGTTCAGTTTAGTTGTTTATGAAGGCCTATATCTTTATTCACATAATAAAGTACTTTGGGAATGATTAATTCTACCTGGTTTCAGTTTTAATTGCAAACAAAGGTCGTAAGGCATGGCAGCGTTATTTACTGATAATCTAAATATAGTCATTGTTACCGAGCAATTTCGCACGTAGACCTCTAGCTGCTCAGCTATACACTCTGTACCTAGTAAGCTTGGGCGGTTTGGCGGAAGGACCCATTTTCCTATAAGTAAACAGTGCATAAAGTAATTCATGTCATGATCGAGGTCCAGGATAGAAATATTGACATAAGGTATCATCCAGGGCCGTCTTAAGAATATTTGGCCCCCGGGCAAAACAATAACCTGGGAGCCAACCCACTCGCTCCCAACACATTAAAATTAAGTTTTCAACTGGGAAATGTGCCAGATAGTAGATCCATTCATTTTGTATAAAAGGCCCCGATTTCACATTAACGCAACTGCTATTTAATAATATGAACCTTAATTTATTTTCAAATTGAACTCGGGGCCCCTAAAAAAAACGGGGGCTTCCGGGCAACTGCCCAGTGTGCCATGCGATAAGACGGCACTGGTATCATCCATAGTAAATTGAGGCAACTTAATTGCAAGCGCCGATCCAGAGTATCAAACGAGGCACAATGCCAAACAAGAGGACAAACACAAAGGGACATTAGTAAATGGTCAGGCATGTACCCATACCGCCCATTCCACTTATGCTTTATTCCTCATTAATATGTATAAGGACCTATAACATATTAACACTAACTATTAATTAAGTGTAATAAGGAATGATCAAATATTAATTGTTACTCGTGAGGAGGAGCAGGATCATATCGTGCCTAGTCTACAAAGTCTTGAATAAGGGGTAACACTCACAAAGTGAACACAAATGGAAAATGGTTATCATAGGACATGGGGTAGCAATATAGGCAGAAATAATGCTCTCGCCCTCATTGGGATGATTCCAGATGATTTAATATTGACATGAGAGAATAAATCAGTGTTTTCATGGAGAAACGAATCAATGTGTTCCTGTTGTTCAGAGAACTTACCCGCACGTGTTTGGGCCGATTAGGCGGTAAAAATATATTTAAATGTTTATTTACCATTGTTTGAGGATGAAGGATGCTATAAAATTTCATTTGAGACATTGAACGAAAAAATCGTTGGGATTAGTACCATTGAAAAAAATTCAATAAAAATTTATTTAATAAAATGTTGGCCCACTGTTTTAATCCTCAGCTTTCATGAGAGCATGTGCAGTCTTCCGATTGGCCAGCGCAGCTGTCAATCAGAATCAAGCGCGTTTTAAATATCGCATTTATACAGTTTATGACATCTGAATTTGTTTCATCATCTTTCCAAATTCTTTCGTTTTTATATTCTATATTTGGATCTTTAGCTTAAACACAGGTGTTATATCTCTAAATCTGCGGAAGCGTTTCATCTGGGCTACAAGATGCTGTACTGGGTTTGAACTACCCGCCTTATAGCTCAGTATTCAAGATACTGATTGAAACTGTTCTCGCTCCAAAGGAAGTTATCAACTTAAAGGGTATGGATTGTGCTATATAGGAAACGTCCTGGGTCTTGGGCTGATCGCTAATACAACATATTTAAAGAGATCGTCTAGGCTAACATTGGTCATAACAAATAATCAGTATAAACGTTTGAACTAACTTGATGTAAGTTGTTTACAGGTATCAAACAAATTGATATACCTTGAAATCTTTCTGTCTGCGGTACCATTGTATCAATAAAATAAACATTACTTCCCAAATACCACTGACAGAACACAAATCTTACGGCATAAACTAATTGATGATCACAAATCTGACTGCATTTTGCTATTTTTCTTTGTATTAACGGCACAATATTATTAGCTGAAATGTTTACAGGTTGGTTGTCTACTGTCTATCTTGATTCCAAGTGAGTTTAAAGTATTCTCGTGGAAGCTATTTTACAAACTTTATTCATGCACGTACATGTATATAATAATACACGTATGCTCCACACCATCATCAAAACCCATAGAACGATACAAATGCTGCTCTATTGTGCAAATGGTGTTTTGAATTATAAGTGCCGAGATGAAAATCTTTAAAAAAAAATTAGTTAAATGTTTCATTCTCCGAAATTAAACAATTCCGATCTCACTTTGCGTGAGATTTGGCGCTCAATACGTGAGGGCGTTAGAAATGTCAGGGATGTGCGTCACACACGTATACGTGTACGTACACGTATGTAATATGCGTGAGACTCTGCTGTTGTGCACCATAAATTATCTTACTCAAAAAGAGTGAAGTATTCTACACACACGGTATATACATAAGCATGGATACGTGTATTAAACTCAACTTATATCATATTCAGTCAAAACCAATTAACTTTGTCTTATTTACGAGACAAAAAGTGGGGAAAAAAGTGAAACAAGAAACAAGTAAAGAACTACTTTTGCTTACTAAACTATTGGCACTCTGGTTTTCTTCCTATAATTTATTTCTTACCCGATGTTTTCTCCTCCATGTTTTAGTGGTGGGTAATTAGCAACATGAACAGACAACTCCATTACCAATGGATGGAGGCTATAAGATACCGGAGATTATATCACTGTGTGGGGCGTAGCCTATACATTTATTGTGTACATAGACAAATGCATGTTTTGTGTCGTCACTGCTTACATTATTAATTAGAAGAAAACTAAGTCAGCTTCAGCGCTTTGCTGGTTGTTGTCACAAAAGTACAACAAGATAACCTCTGCCTTGATTAAAGTCCTACATGTAAAGCTATTATAATTGTAAGTAGACTTTGCATCCTCATACCCACGTATAGCTGCCACGTAGCTTGAATGTCTATCAAAATAATGTTACTAGGGCCCGTGTAGAGTACCAGGGTATTTATAATACTACCAACATTTTCAGTATGAACTTGTTTTCAAACTGGGAAACACGCTACCCAAACTAAGATCACTATTGAAATATGTAGAGGTATATCAACTGTTTCTGGCAGTATTATGTTGTATTTCAAACGAGGCGAATCTCATCTCAACTTGTATAGTCATTTCATTTATTTCGGTATTAAGTCCTTTCCCTGATTTCGTGAAAATAAGGTCCAACTGTTTTCTTCCTGGGTTTGGAGTTTTTGATAATATGAATTTTCAGTGCTAATGGGTTCATGGGTTTGTTTGTTTGTATTCTTTTTAATTTAAACATTAAACTCTGTTTTCTTTAGGGTCAAAATAGACTACCCTTGACTCAAGACTGTTGTCGTAGTGTCTACTGACGTGACCACGGTACTCCACCCACGTACCCGAGAAATTCAGCACACACAGTGCGCCGTCCCCAGGCACTGCACACGTACACTATACAATGAGATCAAGATCAGTCATGGATACGGTTTTGTGCATTACGACTTCGTATGTTCAAACTGAATCAACAGCCTTGATCTTTCTGTAATTTTCAATGGAAATTACTATTAAGGTTTGTTTCATTTGTGGGCAGTTCATTTTAAATGATGGCCAATCACAGGACCCTAGCTTATGACCCCGTGTTTGATCCCACACACAGACACTACGCTGCATATGCACACACGTTGTACCATACGGTTGTACACACAGTACAATGTATATGTACATCAACAAGTTTTGATGGGCCAATCAATAACCAATGAGAATACGTCTTTCGTTTGAATTTGGCATATTAGCATTAATGACTCCCGAGATGATTGATTGCCATAGCAAAACTACACCTGGCTAATGTACTACACTCTTAAAGTAAAGTGCTGAATCAACATTTTAAAGAGTTCGGTCAGGGACAGCTCTTTATAAAGATGGATTTTAACTTTTAAAAGTGTTGAATTAACATTAATAAAGTTAGACTTAACTTGACTTTGTGTTAATTCAACACTTTCGTTGAGATTGAATTTAACTTTATTAAGTGCTGTCACTCACCAAACTCTTATACAGTTGATTTAACACTTTAGTTTTAGTGTGTATGCATATGGGCACATACCTTGTTCTACAGTACTATGTTTTAAATTAGGAAAATTATTCAAATTGTTTCTCATTGTATTATGTTGGACTGAATAAAAAACCTTACAGTATATACCAGTTCATCGTGAGGTATTTTGTTTGCCAATTTAAATCAAATTGCATTTGTTTTCAATTTTGTTCTCGTTATCGGCACAATGTAGTCAGCCCAAATGTTCACAGGTCGGTTTTTGATTCAAATGGAGTATAAAGCATACCGGTACTCGTAGAAGCTGTTTTGCCAAGAACATTACCAATGTTGGTCAGTTTAGCTGCTTTATGAATACTTATAAAATATCATTATTCACATGAAATACTTTGTGAATAATATTTGTTCACTGATTAATCTACCTTCACTTTCAGTTTTAATTTCAAACAGAGGTCGCCAATCCCAGCTGTGTTACTCTTTTCTTCTGCAAATTTTTGGGGGTTTAATTTTTTAATTTTTAATGCTTCTGTATTATATCATACATTTTGTTTGCCGATTCAAAAATTAAAAACTGTTTTTCACTTTTTGTGTTATTGTTAACAACACAATGTAATAAGCTGAAACTTTCAAAGGGTTGGGGTTTTAGTATAAGGAAGTAAAATACTCGTAGAAGCTGTTTCCAACAACATTACTAATGTTGTTCAGTTTAGTGTTTTATGAAGGCATATATCTTTATTTACATAAAAGTACTTTGGGAATGATTAATTCTACCTGGTTTCAGTTTTAATTGCAAACAGAGGTCGTAAGGCATGGCAGTGTTATTTACTGATAATCTAAATATAGTCATTGTTATCGAGCAATTTCGCACGTAGACCTCTAGCTGCTCAGCTATACACTCTGTACCTAGTAAGCTTGGGCGATATCGATTTTTTTTCATCCACGATATATTGGCAAAAATATATCGCGATTTTTTTCCATTCATGCATGGTTGCTTTAGAGCCGATAACCACAGGTATGTATCCCCCTACAAGCATCCACAATGGCGATTTTTTTTAATAGCGATATATTTTTAATCGCGATTTCTTAAGAAGCTTCTCGATATCGTAATCGAATAAAAAAAAGTATCGCGATATTTGATATTGTCGTGTTATCGCCCAAGCTTAGTACATAGGCAGCTATACAGGTTTGGCGGAGGGACCCATTTTCCTATACATGTAAGTAAACAGTGCACGGTAGTTCATATCGCGATCGAGGTCCAGGGTAGAGGTGTCACCCCATAGTAAATTCAGCAAACTTATTGGAAGTGCCAATCCAGAGTATCAAACAATAGAGGGCACAATTCCGAACACGATGGGAAACACAAATAATAGGACATCAGTAAATATTCAGGCATGGCGATACACCCCGACCATTCCGACCCCCCTCACCCTTCGTCCAGCGATTTTGAAGGTGTTACAATGTCTTTGTTTACCGTCGCTTCAGTCAGTCGGCAAATTGTCTTTTATACAAATTGGTATCACAATTTTCTGATCAAAATAATTGTTCTCATCCCAAGAAATCAGTATCAAAGTTTTTAAATAACTTGATGTGAAGTTGATCATTGTTTGTGTCAAACACAATATTTATGTACCTAGAAATCTTTCTGTGTGAGGGTACCATCGTATCAGGGAACAATAACCATAATTATTTTGGTTTAAATCTTACGACCTATAATAATTTCTTGGCTTATCAAAAAGTATGACTGCATTTTCATTTTCTTCTCAATAATGGCACACTGTTCTATTAAGCTGAAACTTTTGAAACAGGTTGGTTGTTTATTCCAAAAAAAGTTTAAAAATATACTCGTAGAAACTGTTTTGCCATCTTTACCCATGTCGTTCAGTTTATATATGTATACATTTATTCCCGCATAAGTACAATCAAGTAACAGAACAGAACACATAATAATCAAATTTCCCAACAGGTGCAACACTTTGTTTCTAATTTGTGCATGCTGCCTCATTAATTAAACAAAGGTAAATAGTAGTATGCAGTTGCTATATACAAGGAATGCTCGTATATTATGATCCATACAATAGTATGCACGTATGTTCCACACCATGGTGCATCATCAGAAATGTTTAGAACGATACAAATGCTGCTATTATTGTCACATTATTTTTTTTAAATTAAACAACTCCAAACTCACTCTGCGTGAGATTTCACGCTCAATGTGTGAGACTTAACATCTCTGCTGTAGTGCACCATGAATTATCTTACTCGAGTCAAGTATTCCTAGTACTCTGATATACCTTATATCTTCATTCAAAACCAATTAACTCTGTTAATTTATTTACGAGACAAAACGTGCAAACAAGAAGCGAAACAAGATACAAGTAAAGAACTACTTTTGCTTATACGGAATTATTGGCACTTTGGTTTTATTCGTAAAACTTACAGATTTTTGTCCTCCAGTTTTTAGTGGTGGGTAAGCAACGCAGAATGAACATTAAACTCCGTGATCAGTTAGTGTATAGCTATAGGATACCGGAATTATTTCCTGTGTATATGTAGGCAAATCACGTGTGTCGTCACTGCTGAATTATTAATGCATTAGAAGCAAAACTAGTTTCAGCACTTTGCTGGTTGTCACGAAAGTCATAACAAGATAACCCATGCCACTTGATTAAAGTCCCATGTAAAGCTATTATAATTGTAGGTAAACTTTGCATCACTCATACCCCACGTATAGCTGCCACGTAGCTTGAATGTATGTCGAAATAATGTTATCGGGGCTCGTGTAGAGTACCAGGGTATTTAATACTACCAACATTTTCAGTATGAACTTATTTCCAAACTGGAAAGTATATGACAGTATGTTTTATTCCAAACGAGGCTCGAAAAGTAGTACAGTCATTTGATTTAATTTGTTTGGTTCCAAAAGAAGGGATAAGTGCATTCCTGATTTCTGATAACGTAAGGCAAGTCCACAAAGAGTTCTATCTTCGACATCTCTTCAAATCACAACATGCCAACAATTCTTACACAAATACATGGGGGTAGATCGCTATATACTTAGAAGTGAGAAGGGCATGAGGTCCGTGTCATATCAAACATTTTCTCAATATGGGAAACTGTTCGTCAAAACATTTTTTCTTGCAGTAAACAAAATACAATTACTTATTTCCCACTAATGATGTAGAAAATAATTTCTTAATCTTAACCCCATTTTTTATTTATTTTATTTTTTAAAATAACGAACAGTCTCAAAAATAAGTGTTGAATTGACATAGTATTAAACAAAATCATAGTATAGGTTTTCCAGGCGAATTTGAAACCTTTTTTCATTCAATGTAATACCCAACTCATCTAACCCATTTATTTAACTTTCATTTAACCCATCGCCAAAATAAGTATCCGGTATGTTCTAATTGAAAGTGTGGCATAATTTATTCAATTTATGACAACCATTCGCAAGCGGTTCATCAATTCCATCAATTGGCATTCATTTGTTAATTTTTTCATTAAATTCTCAGGCTCGGGTATGAAATTATAGGACAAATTCCTTTCATAACTATCTTATATGACATGCCTTGCGCGTCAGGAAATTGCAGGCAACACCCACCTCCGCAAAAAACAAACAAACAAACAAACAAATGAACGAACGAACAAGGAAAGAAAGTAAAACTTAAGGGAAAAGGTGAAAGAATGACGTGGAGATTTTACAAGGCAGTGGCGTAGCAAAAGGGGGCGGGCAGCCGCCCCCACTTGTTGGCTAAATAGTGTCGGTATATTCACCCCAACAATGTTTGCCCTCCCCACTCCGAAAATCTGGCTACTCCACTGTTCCAAAGGGAAAGAAATTTGTTATGCAATGTGACCGAAAAGGGAATACTCAGATTCTTGTATGATACTTTCAAATGTTTGACATTGGAATACGTCACCACCTTTTCTCCGCTTGAATAACTTGTGTATAAAAATATAGTGGTAGTCCTAAATATTCAGACAAATGACAGGGCAACGAAGACAGGATTGATATTAACAATGAATTTCAGTTTTTTTATACAATTATTTACAGTAATATTTACAAGGTTTAATTGAACTCGAGATTATTAAACGAATGTTATTGGCCTTACGTTTCGAACCTAGCAGGTTCTTTCTCAAAGAGATAGAGAATGTTAATAAATCCAGACGTAATTAATCTAACTTTATTGCAAGTGCCGAACCAGAGTATCAAACGAGGGCACAATGCCAAACAAGAGGACAAACACAAACGAGGACATTATAGTAAATGGTCAAGCATGGCGATACCCCCTACCCGCCCATTCCACTTATGCTTTATTCCTCATTAATATGTATATAAAGGACCTATAACATATTAACTTGGTAACATTACTATTAATTAAGTGTAATAAGGAATTATCAATATATTAATTGTTACTCGTGAGGAGGGGAGCAGGATCATATCGTGCCTAGTCTACAAAGTCTTGAATAAGGGTAACTCTCACAAAGTGAACACAAATGGAAAATGGTTATCATAGGACATGGAGCTAGCCGTATAGCAGAAATAATGCTCTCGCCCTCCTTGAGATGATTCAAGATGATTTATAAATATTGACAATGAGAATAAATCAGTAAAGATTTTAGCATGGAGAAACGAATCAATGTGTTCTGATTGTTCTCTCACGAGAACTTACCTTATATCGCACGTGTTTGGGCCGATTAGGCGGTAAAAATATATTTAAATGTTTATTTACCATTGTTGGGGGTTAAGGATGTTATAAAATTTCATTTGAGACATTGAACGAAAAAATCCGTTAAGGATTAGCACCAGTAAAAAAAATCGATAAAAAATAAAATTAATAAAATGTTGGCCCACTGTTTTAATCCTCAGCTTTCACGAGAGCTGTCAATCAGAATCAAGCGCGTTTTAAATATCGCATTTATACAGTTTCTGACATCTGAATTTTTTTTTCATCTTTCCAAATTCTTTCGTTTTTAAATTCTATATTTGGATCTTTAGCCAAACACGGGTGATATATCTCTAAATCTGCGAAGCGTTTCATCTGGGCTACAAGATGCTGTACTGGGTTGAATATTGTCTTTTAGTTTTACGAACTACCCGCCTTATAGCTCAGTATTCAAGATGTTGATCGAAATTGTTCTCGCCCCAAAGGAAGTTAGCAACTTAAAGGGTACGGATTGTGCTATATAGGAAACGTCCTGGGTCTTGGGCTGATCCGCTAATACAACATATTTAAAGAATCGTCTAGGCTAACATTGGTCATAACAAATAATCAGTATAAACGTTTGAACTAACTTGATGTAAAGTTGTTTACGGTATCAAACATATTGATATACCTTGAAATCTTTCTGTCTGCGGTACCATTGTATCAATAGAAAATAAACATTACTTCCCAAATACCACTGACAGAACACAAATCTTACGGCATAAACTAATTGATGATCACAAATCTGACTGCATTTTGCTATTTTTCTTTGTATTAACGGCACAATATTATTCGCTGAAATGTTTACAGGTTGGTTGTCTACTGTCTATCTTGATTCCAAGTGAGTTTAAAGTATTCTCGTGGAAGCTATTTTACAAACTTTATTCATGCACGTACATGTATATAATAATACACGTATGCTCCACACCATCATCAAAACCCATAGAACGATACAAATGCTGCTCTATTGTGCAAAATGGTTTTTTGAATTATAAGTGCCGAGATGAAAATCTTAAAAAAATGTTTAGTTAAATGTTTACATTTCTCGAAATTAAACAATTCCGATCTCACTTTGCGTAAGATTTGGCGCTCAATACGTGAAGGCGTTAGAAATGTCAGGGATGTGCGTCACACACGTATGTAATATGCGTGAGACTCTGCTGTTGTGCACCATAAATTATCTTACTCAAAAAGAGTGAAGTATGCCTAGTACAGCTACACAGTATATACATAAGCAGAGGTACGTGCATTACACTCAACTTATATCATATTCAGTCAAAACCAATTAACTTTGTCTTATTTACGAGAGAAAAAGTGGGAAAAAAGTGAAACAAGAAACAAGTAAAGAACTACTTTTGCTTACTAAACTATTGGCACTCTGGTTTTTTTTCCCTATAATTTAGATTTCTTACCCGATGTTTTCTCCTCCATGTTTTAGTGGTGGGTAATTAGCAACGCAAAAACGAACAACTCCATTACCAATGGATGGAGGGTATAAGATACCGAGATTATATCATTGTGTGGGGCGTAGCTTATACATTTATTGTGTACATAGACAAATCACGTGTGTTTGTGTCGTCACTGCTTACATTATTAATCAGAAGAAAACTAAGTCAGCTTCAGCGCTTTGCTTGTTGTCACGAAAGTCATAACAAGATAACCCATGCCACTTGATCAAAGTCCTACATGTAAAGCTATTATAAAATTGTAAGTAGACTTTGCATCACTCATACCCCACGTATAGCTGCCACGTATAGCTGCCACGTAGCTTGAATGTCTATCAAAATAATGTTACCAGGGCTCGTGTAGAGTACCAGGGTATTTATAATACTACCAACATTTTCAGTATGAACTTATTTCCAAACTGGAAAGTGTATGACAGTATGTTTTATTCCAAACGAGCTCGAAAAGTAGTACAGTCATTTGATTTAATTTGTTTAGTTCCAAAAGAGGGATAAGTGCATTCCCTGATTTCTGATAACGTAAGGCAAGTCCACAAAGAGTGCTCTCTTTGACATCTCTTCAAGTCACAACATGCCAAAAATTCTTACACAAATACATGGGGGTAGATCGCTATATACTTAGAAGTGAGAAGGGCATGAGGTCCGTGTCATATCAAAAGATTTCTCAATGTGGGAAACTGTTCGTCAAAACATTTTTTCTTGCAGTAAACAAAATACAATTACTTATTTCCCACAAATGATGTAGAAAATAATTTCTTAATCTTAACCCCATTTTCTATTTATTTTATTTTTTAAAATAACGAACAGTCTCAAAAATAAGTGTTGAATTGACATAGTATTAAACAAAATCATAGTATAGGTTTTCCCGGCGAATTTGAAACCTTTTTTCATTCAATGTAATACCCTGCCAACTCATCTAAGCCATTTATTTAACTTTCATTTAACCCATCGCCAAAATAAGTATCCGGTACGTTCTAATTGAAAGTGTGGCATAATTTATTCAATTTATGACAACCATTCGCAAGCGGTTCATTCAATTCCATCAATTGACATAAATTTGTTCATTAAATTCTCAGGCTCGGGTATGAAATTATAGGACAAATTCCTTTCAAAACTATCTTATATGACATGCCTTGCGCGTCAGGAAATTGCAGGCAACACCTACCTCCGCAAAAATACAAACAAACAAACAAATGAACAAACGAACAAGGAAAGAAAGTAAAACTTAAGGGAAAAGGTGAAAGAATGACGTGGAGATTTTACAAGACAGTGGCGTAGCAAAAGGGGGCAGGCACTTCTTGGCTAAATAGTGTCGGTATATTCACCCCCAAAAATGTTTGCCCCTCCCCCACTCCGAAAATCCTGGCTACGCCACTGTTCCAAAAAGAAAGAAATTTGTTATGCAATATGACCGAAAGGAATACTCAGATTCTTGTATGATACTTTCAAATGTTTGACATTGGAATATGTCACCACTTTTTTCTCCGCTTGAATAACTTGTGTATAAAACTACAGTGGTGGTCCTAAAAATATTCAGACAAATGACAGGGCAACAAAGACGGGATTGATATTAACAATGAATGTCAGTTTCTTTATACAATTATTTACAGTAATATATTTACAAGGTTTAATTGAACTCGAGATTATTAAACGAATGTTATTGGTTTACGTTTCGAACCTAGCAGGTTCTTTCTCAAAGAGATAGAGAATGTTAATAAATGCAGACGTAATTAATCTAACTTTATTGCAAGTGCCGAACCAGAGTATCAAACGTGGGCACAATGCCAAACAAGAGGACAAACACAAACGAGAACATTAGTAAATGGTCAGGCATGGCGATACCCCTACCCGCCCATTCCACCTATGCTTTATTCCTCATTAATATGTATATAAAGGACCTATAACATATTAACTTGCTAACATTACTATTAATTAAGTGTAATAAGGAATTATTAATGTATTAATTGTTACTCGTGAGGAGGGGAGCAGGATCATATCGTGCCTAGTCAACAAAGTCTTGATTAAGGGTTACACTCACAAAGTGAACACAAATGGAAAATGGTTATCATAGGACATGGACCTAGCCGTATAGCAGAAATAATGCTCTCGCCCTTCATTGGGATGATTCAAGATGATTTATAAGTATTGACAATGAGAATAAATCAGTAAAGATTTTAGCATGGAGAAACGAATCAATGTGTTCTGATTGTTCTCTCACGAGAACTTACCTTATATCGCACGTGTTTGGGCCGATTAGGCGGTAAAAATATATATAAATGTTTATTTACCATTGTTGGGGGTTAAGGATGCTAAAAGAATTCACTTGAGACATTGAACGAAAAAATCCCTTAAGGATTAGTACCATTAAACAAAAATTAATAAAAAATAAAATTAATAAAATGTTGGCCCACTGTTTTAATCCTCAGCTTTCACGAGAGCATGTGCAGTCTTCCGATTGGCCAGCGCAGCTGTCAATCAGAATCAAGCGCGTTTTAAATATCGCATTTATACAGTTTCTGACATCTGAATTTTTTTTTCATCTTTCCAAATTCTTTCGGTTTTACATTCTATATTTGGATCTTTAGCCAAACACGGGTGATATATCTCTAAATCTGCGAAGCGTTTCATTTGGTCTACAAGATGCTGTACTGGGTTGAATATTGTCTTTTAGTTTTACGAACTATCCGCCTTATAGCTCAGTATTCAAGATGCTGATCGAAACTGTTCTCGCCCCAAAGGAAGTTAGCAACTTAAAGGGTACGGATTGTGCTATAATTTTTATAGGAAACGTCCTGGGGCTTGGGCTGATCCGCTAATACAACATATTTAAAGAATCGTCTAGGCTAACATTGGTCATAAGAAATAATCAGTATAAACGTTTGAACTAACTAGATGTAAAGTTGTTTATGGTATCAAACATATCATTATACCTTGAAATCTTTCTGTCTGCGGTACCATTGTATCAATAGAAAATAAACATTATTCCCCAAATACCACTGACAGAACACAAATATTACGGCATAAACTAATTGATGATCACAAATCTGACTGCATTTTGCTATTTTTCTTTGTATTAACGGCACAATATTATTCGCTGAAATGTTTACAGGTTGGTTGTCTACTGTCTATCTTGATTCCAAGTGAGTTTAAAGTATTCTCGTGGAAGCTATTTTACAAACTTTATTCATGCACGTACATGTATATAATAATACACGTATGCTCCACACCATCATCAAAACCCATAGAACGATACAAATGCTGCTCTATTGTGCAAATGGTGTTTTGAATTATAAGTGCCGAGATGAAAATCTTAAAAAAATGTTTAGTTAAATGTTTACATTTCTCGAAATTAAACAATTCCGATCTCACTTTGCGTAAGATTTGGCGCTCAATACGTGAAGGCGTTAGAAATGTCAGGGATGTGCGTCACACACGTATGTAATATGCGTGAGACTCTGCTGTTGTGCACCATAAATTATCTTACTCAAAAAGAGTGAAGTATGCCTAGTACAGCTACACAGTATATACATAAGCAGAGGTACGTGCATTACACTCAACTTATATCATATTCAGTCAAAACCAATTAACTTTGTCTTATTTACGAGACAAAAAGTGGGAAAAAAGTGAAACAAGAAACAAGTAAAGAACTACTTTTGCTTACTAAACTATTGGCACTCTGGTTTTTTTCCCCTATAATTTAGATTTCTTACCCGATGTTTTCTCCTCCATGTTTTAGTGGTGGGTAATTAGCAACGCAGAACGAACAACTCCATTACCAATGGATGGAGGTATAAGATACCGAGATTATATCATTGTGTGGGGCGTAGCTTATACATTTATTGTGTACATAGACAAATCACGTGTGTTTGTGTCGTCACTGCTTACATTATTAATCAGAAGAAAACTAAGTCAGCTTCAGCGCTTTGCTTGTTGTCACGAAAGTCATAACAAGATAACCCATGCCACTTGATCAAAGTCCTACATGTAAAGCTATTATAAAATTGTAAGTAGACTTTGCATCACTCATACCCCACGTATAGCTGCCACGTATAGCTGCCACGTAGCTTGAATGTCTATTAAAATAATGTTACCAGGGCTCGTGTAGAGTACCAGGGTATTTATAATACTACCAACATTTTCAGTATGAACTTATTTCCAAACTGGAAAGTGTATGACAGTATGTTTTATTCCAAACGAGCTCGAAAAGTAGTACAGTCATTTGATTTAATTTGTTTAGTTCCAAAAGAGGGATAAGTGCATTCCCTGATTTCTGATAACGTAAGGCAAGTCCACAAAGAGTGCTCTCTTTGACATCTCTTCAAGTCACAACATGCCAACAATTTTTACACAAATACATGGGGGTAGATCGCTATATACTTAGAAGTGAGAAGGGCATGAGGTCCGTGTCATATCAAAAGATTTCTCAATGTGGGAAACTGTTCGTCAAAACATTTTTTCTTGCAGTAAACAAAATACAATTACTTATTTCCCACAAATGATGTAGAAAATAATTTCTTAATCTTAACCCCATTTTCTATTTATTTTATTTTTTAAAATAACGAACAGTCTCAAAAATAAGTGTTGAATTGACATAGTATTAAACAAAATCATAGTATAGGTTTTCCCGGCGAATTTGAAACCTTTTTTCATTCAATGTAATACCCTGCCAACTCATCTAAGCCATTTATTTAACTTTCATTTAACCCATCGCCAAAATAAGTATCCGGTACGTTCTAATTGAAAGTGTGGCATAATTTATTCAATTTATGACAACCATTCGCAAGCGGTTCATTCAATTCCATCAATTGACATAAATTTGTTCATTAAATTCTCAGGCTAGGGTATGAAATTATAGGACAAATTCCTTTCAAAACTATCTTATATGACATGCCTTGCGCGTCAGGAAATTGCAGGCAACACCTACCTCCGCAAAAATACAAACAAACAAACAAATGAACAAACGAACAAGGAAAGAAAGTAAAACTTAAGGGAAAAGGTGAAAGAATGACGTGGAGATTTTACAAGACAGTGGCGTAGCAAAAGGGGGCAGGCACTTCTTGGCTAAATAGTGTCGGTATATTCACCCCCAAAAATGTTTGCCCCTCCCCCACTCCGAAAATCCTGGCTACGCCACTGTTCCAAAAAGAAAGAAATTTGTTATGCAATATGACCGAAAGGAATACTCAGATTCTTGTATGATACTTTCAAATGTTTGACATTGGAATATGTCACCACTTTTTTCTCCGCTTGAATAACTTGTGTATAAAACTACAGTGGTGGTCCTAAAAATATTCAGACAAATGACAGGGCAACAAAGACGGGATTGATATTAACAATGAATGTCAGTTTCTTTATACAATTATTTACAGTAATATATTTACAAGGTTTAATTGAACTCGAGATTATTAAACGAATGTTATTGGCCTTACGTTTCGAACCTAGCAGGTTCTTTCTCAAAGAGATAGAGAATGTTAATAAATGCAGACGTAATTAATCTAACTTTATTGCAAGTGCCGAACCAGAGTATCAAACGAGGGCACAATGCCAAACAAGAGGACAAACACAAACGAGGACATTAGTAAATGGTCAGGCATGGCGATACCCCCTACCCGCCCATTCCACCTATGCTTTATTCCTCATTAATATGTATATAAAGGACCTATAACATATTAACTTGCTAACATTACTATTAATTAAGTGTAATAAGGAATTATTAATGTATTAATTGTTACCCGTGAGGAGGGGAGCAGGATCATATCGTGCCTAGTCTACAAAGTCTTGATTAAGGGTAACACTCACAAAGTGAACACAAATGGAAAATGGTTATCATAGGACATGGACCTAGCCGTATAGCAGAAATAATGCTCTCGCCCTTCATTGGGATGATTCAAGATGATTTATAAGTATTGACAATGAGAATAAATCAGTAAAGATTTTAGCATGGAGAAACGAATCAATGTGTTCTGATTGTTCTCTCACGAGAACTTACCTTATATCGCACGTGTTTGGGCCGATTAGGCGGTAAAAATATATATAAATGTTTATTTACCATTGTTGGGGGTTAAGGATGCTAAAAAAATTCACTTGAGACATTGAACGAAAAAATCCCTTAAGGATTAGTACCATTAAACAAAAATTAATAAAAAATAAAATTAATAAAATGTTGGCCCACTGTTTTAATCCTCAGCTTTCACGAGAGCATGTGCAGTCTTCCGATTGGCCAGCGCAGCTGTCAATCAGAATCAAGCGCGTTTTAAATATCGCATTTATACAGTTTCTGACATCTGAATTTTTTTTTCATCTTTCCAAATTCTTTCGGTTTTACATTCTATATTTGGATCTTTAGCCAAACACGGGTGATATATCTCTAAATCTGCGAAGCGTTTCATTTGGTCTACAAGATGCTGTACTGGGTTGAATATTGTCTTTTAGTTTTACGAACTATCCGCCTTATAGCTCAGTATTCAAGATGCTGATCGAAACTGTTCTCGCCCCAAAGGAAGTTAGCAACTTAAAGGGTACGGATTGTGCTATATAGGAAACGTCCTGGGGCTTGGGCTGATCCGCTAATACAACATATTTAAAGAATCGTCTAGGCTAACATTGGTCATAAGAAATAATCAGTATAAACGTTTGAACTAACTAGATGTAAAGTTGTTTATGGTATCAAACATATCATTATACCTTGAAATCTTTCTGTCTGCGGTACCATTGTATCAATAGAAAATAAACATTATTCCCCAAATACCACTGACAGAACACAAATATTACGGCATAAACTAATTGATGATCACAAATCTGACTGCATTTTGCTATTTTTCTTTGTATTAACGGCACAATATTATTCGCTGAAATGTTTACAGGTTGGTTGTCTACTGTCTATCTTGATTCCAAGTGAGTTTAAAGTATTCTCGTGGAAGCTATTTTACAAACTTTATTCATGCACGTACATGTATATAATAATACACGTATGCTCCACACCATCATCAAAACCCATAGAACGATACAAATGCTGCTCTATTGTGCAAATGGTGTTTTGAATTATAAGTGCCGAGATGAAAATCTTAAAAAAATGTTTAGTTAAATGTTTACATTTCTCGAAATTAAACAATTCCGATCTCACTTTGCGTAAGATTTGGCGCTCAATACGTGAAGGCGTTAGAAATGTCAGGGATGTGCACACACGTATGTAATATGCGTGAGACTCTGCTGTTGTGCACCATAAATTATCTTACTCAAAAAGAGTGAAGTATGCCTAGTACAGCTACACAGTATATACATAAGCAGAGGTACGTGCATTACACTCAACTTATATCATATTCAGTCAAAACCAATTAACTTTGTCTTATTTACGAGACAAAAAGTGGGAAAAAAGTGAAACAAGAAACAAGTAAAGAACTACTTTTGCTTACTAAACTATTGGCACTCTGGTTTTTTTTCCCTATAATTTAGATTTCTTACCCGATGTTTTCTCCTCCATGTTTTAGTGGTGGGTAATTAGCAACGCAGAACGAACAACTCCATTACCAATGGATGGAGGGTATAAGATACCGAGATTATATCATTGTGTGGGGCGTAGCTTATACATTTATTGTGTACATAGACAAATCACGTGTGTTTGTGTCGTCACTGCTTACATTATTAATCAGAAGAAAACTAAGTCAGCTTCAGCGCTTTGCTTGTTGTCACGAAAGTCATAACAAGATAACCCATGCCACTTGATCAAAGTCCTACATGTAAAGCTATTATAAAATTGTAAGTAGACTTTGCATCACTCATACCCCACGTATAGCTGCCACGTATAGCTGCCACGTAGCTTGAATGTCTATCAAAATAATGTTACCAGGGCTCGTGTAGAGTACCAGGGTATTTATAATACTACCAACATTTTCAGTATGAACTTATTTCCAAACTGGAAAGTGTATGACAGTATGTTTTATTCCAAACGAGCTCGAAAAGTAGTACAGTCATTTGATTTAATTTGTTTAGTTCCAAAAGAGGATAAGTGCATTCCCTGATTTCTGATAACGTAAGGCAAGTCCACAAAGAGTGCTCTCTTTGACATCTCTTCAAGTCACAACATGCCAAAAATTCTTACACAAATACATGGGGGTAGATCGCTATATACTTAGAAGTGAGAAGGGCATGAGGTCCGTGTCATATCAAAAGATTTCTCAATGTGGGAAACTGTTCGTCAAAACATTTTTTCTTGCAGTAAACAAAATACAATTACTTATTTCCCACAAATGATGTAGAAAATAATTTCTTAATCTTAACCCCATTTTCTATTTATTTTATTTTTTAAAATAACGAACAGTCTCAAAAATAAGTGTTGAATTGACATAGTATTAAACAAAATCATAGTATAGGTTTTCCCGGCGAATTTGAAACCTTTTTTCATTCAATGTAATACCCTGCCAACTCATCTAAGCCATTTATTTAACTTTCATTTAACCCATCGCCAAAATAAGTATCCGGTACGTTCTAATTGAAAGTGTGGCATAATTTATTCAATTTATGACAACCATTCGCAAGCGGTTCATTCAATTCCATCAATTGACATAAATTTGTTCATTAAATTCTCAGGCTCGGGTATGAAATTATAGGACAAATTCCTTTCAAAACTATCTTATATGACATGCCTTGCGCGTCAGGAAATTGCAGGCAACACCTACCTCCGCAAAAATACAAACAAACAAACAAATGAACAAACGTTTCGATTTACACCAACAAAGGACGGTAGCGGTTTGTAACCGCCCAGTGTAATACGTATGAATAACTACTGTAAAATATGTTTTATACCATTTTTCAAGCTGATAATCATTCCAGAGGTCTTATAGATTGTAATAAAATAAAAAAAATTAAAAAAATTACTTTACAATTATTTTTTTTAATTTAATTATTGTTTTAATTACATTTTTTTTTTTTTTTTTTTTTTTTTTTTTATATTGTCTTTCCAGAGGTTTTAGAAATGTTTGTCCAAATGTTAGGAAGTTGATTTAGTTTTTTAGTTTCTGTGAAATCTCCAATCCCCATTTGCCCAGTAGCCAATCTCTGCCCAAACACAAATAATACCAAAAAAACTCTCTAAGAATGCATAGCCAGCCATCTGCGGTGTATTAGTGTAAGGGAAAATCCCTAAACCAGCCCCCATTTGCCAATACACTCTGTTTTATACCATTTTTCATGCAGAGCTACACCTCAGACAGTCCCTGAATGTAGTCCAGGCCAAATAATACCAAAAACTCTCTAACAATGCCTCGCCAGCCATCTGGGGTGTTTTAGTGTAATGGAAAATCCCCAAACCACCCCCCCCCCCCATTTGCCAGTAGCCAATCTCTGCCCAAACACATCAATTCTGAGTTTGTTTATTGGTCAATCCTTTCCAGGCACTGTCAAGCAACCCCTGAGCATGGATGATTGATCACAGATATCCTGAGGCAAGCCCGTAGACCAGGATGATTGATCACACAAAGGGTACCGCTGTGTCAAGGATATGGGAAAGTT
>CM055826.1:758937-866807 GCA_029582265.1 Zoroaster sp. YZ-2022
ACCTCTGGTGTCAAATCTTCTAATCCCCGGGATCTGGAACCATTACTTGTACAATCATCGTTTTCACATCCTTGAGTTGCACTTGCAGGTTGCAAAACTGCTACGTGGGTACCTCTTTGTACACTGTAGTTGCATCCGTTTTCAAGTTTAACATTCTAATTCGCGTACATAGTTATTTTTTATCACAATTAGCAAATGTACGTCCAATTAACAAACTTATCTTTTGTCATATATAACTTGATGGTTCTAGCAACCCACTCCGTGTACCTATAATACGAACATGTACTTCCCCAGGGACTATGGCCTCTTGACCTGTCGGAATCGTAACGGTTTCTGCTACAGAGACCCTCACAACAGTTACCAGTATTTAAATTATCTAGCATCACTGGCACTTCATAGTTGCCAAATCTTAATTTCTTTTTCGGCAAATCTAAAATTCCCTCTTGGCATTGAAAGAAAAATCTAGTCACAAAATGCCAGCTCTGAGTGATGGGTGCAAACAAAAATTGTATGATCGTCTGACTAGGTTACCAAGTCTAATAACTACTTCTGCACAACCCATTACCTAAGTGCCGTACCTTCGGCAGCTATTATAGACTCATCAGTTAGGATTCAGGTTCTGTCTAACATTTAATGGTAACAACTCCCATGAAAGTGGGTGTAAAATAGTTACTGATGATCCTGTGTCTAACAAAAATTTAATATTAACACTATTTATCTTGCCCCTAACAAAAATTGTACTCTTGGCCTCACAATTCAACGATGGCTGGGCACCGGCCCGGGTTTCCCTGCTCGTTAGTTGTAGTATCCGGAATAACTTGCTGTTGGTTGGGTGGTGGGGCATTAAACGGACACTCAAACTGTCTGTGGCCTTCCTGCCTACAATTCCAACAGATTATGGGGCCCCTAGGTCGTCTAGTCCTACCACTAGCCTGTTTATCTTTGAGAACTGTCTGAAGCTCTTTACGGTTTGCTCTAACTGGATGGGACCTTAAGTTTAAGACCAATCCTGGATCAAGTAGCTCAGGTTCAGGTATAGCAGTAGTAATAATTGGCTTACCTCTTGACATGCATTAGCAATTCTATTCTCTGTAACATATCAGTCTTGTTATACCAACCTGGATAAAGGCCTCTTCCTCCAGGGCTGCAGTAAGGGCGCCCCTGAGTAATCTCTGTATAGGTTTTGCCCCTTCTTACTTGCATTCTAATTTCAGGTAAATCCAATGCCTCTATAAATGTGTCCCCGCTCAACTCTTCTCTAAGTTTCTACTGATACATCAGGAGTATGCTTTTAGGAGAACAAGTCTACGAATGTCACTAGCTAACTCGGGTACATTCTCGTTTCTTCCTGCGGCAGTTCTACCTTTGAGCTTATCTTATACAGTGGTTCCGGACTGTCCTTGCAGGAGAAAATCGATCTTTCAACGCATTGACAACTGCAAAATAAAAATCAAGTTTACTTGAATCGGCTAAGTCTGTGTAAACCTGGGAGGGCTGGCCCTCGCAATCTTACGACTAAGAATTTAGTTTTCTGTTCTAGCAACCACCCGTTTATCTGACCGTTATTGTCATTCAAATTAGTTAACCAATTCTCAAATGACTTAATACCATCGTAATTATTCGGCTGAACAACTGGTTTCAACGACCTTTTCTATTAGTGGTTGTCTTTAAAAGTACTTACTTAAATCTACTCGGCAACATCATTAACTCTTGTCTTAGGCCTATGGGTACGCTGTGGCAACGAACAATAATAGAAGTGTCCTGAGGTGACCAGTCTGCCCAAAGGGCAGACCCTGCGGCTGGGGCATTGGGATCTCAACGGTAAAGTCGTCCTCTAACTCTCAGCCAGCCTTCTCTTCTGGACTGTATTTCCTCGTCCAAAAGCCTTAATGTTTGATTCAAATAACTCATCTAAATAATTATGTTCTCGATCCCATCCTTCAACCAAGTCTCCCCAATTTAAGATATAATCCCATCTGCTGCCACCAAAAACTGTAACGGATATAATCTTAATCCGTTAGTAGGGGAGAGACCATCAAGTTAACTGAAATAAGTAAAACAAAAACCCAGAAACTAAATACTTGTATTCTTTTATGTATTATCCTCCAAGGGAGGGGAGGAGTAGTAAGGAGAGGAGCAGGAGACACCCCGTTTGGTGGGGGGCAATTGAGGGTAAATGGGGCCGGTGGGGCAAATGTGGAATTGAGGGTGGGGGCCGGTGGGGGAAAATGTGGGGTAATGGAGGGTGGGCTTTTTGTGGAGTTTATGTTTTTTTTCATATTGGGACACATATTTCGTTGAACCCGTTAGTGTGTTCCTTTTCAGTAACATGATTCAGCGGTTTATAGTATAATACAATGAGATTTGTAATACATTTCTTTAAAACAAAACAAACGAACGAGCGAACGAGCAAACACGCAATAAAAACATGTACATATATAATTTATTTGTATAAGTTGTTAGGTAAACAAAAGGACTAGAAATTTTAATGGAAAGAAATAATCATAAGTTGTTAGGTAAACAAAAGGACTACTAGAAATCTTAATGGATAAAATTACTGCGTAAGTTGTACCCAGGTAAAAACAAAAGGACTACTAGAAATCTTAATGGATAGAATTACTCGTAAGTTGTTAGGTAAACAAAAGGACTACTAGAAGTCTTGATGACCATTCGGCCCTATGTTGGCAAAAGGGTGTATATCATACTTACAACATTTTTGATTTTTTTTCATTCATAGGCAATGTGAGGGCGCTGTTTTCATTTAACCAAGTTTCAAGTCCATGCGATGTATCGTTTAGAAGATGGCATGTGCTATCTTGGGACCACTCTTTTTCCCTCGTTTCCCAGATAGTTTGTCTGGCACAATGGTGTATACATGAGATAATGTGCCCAAGCTACTATTGTCAGATACTACAAAGCGCATAGCCTATAATGATTTACATGTTGTTTACCGAAAAATTATAGAAGTCACCCGGCTTTCATTATGCTACCCTAACGAATGTATGCTTATTGATACACCTTTTGCCGTTAAATCCAGCACACAGAGAATATATAATTCAAAACAGCTATCTATCACTTACAATTCCTATTGCCTTGAAATCACAATACCCCCATTTCAATCGAGTCATAGCTGTCACATGGATGCATGTCTAAATACTCCATTTGCCTTTAAACAACAGTACAATAATTATAATCTACTCTACATCTTACACCCGTTTGCCTAAAAATTAAACACAACAAGGCTTTGTATTTGAAGATGCCCGCAAACAAAGCCGTATATATGACTTACATCTTTTGCCTTGAACTCATCTTTTAAACCCTAGTTTGAAATATTTATTTGCAAAAAAAGGATCTATTTTCAAGATACACCACTTTTATAATAATAATGTTTCATCCATTTGGAGACGGGTTATCTGGCAAGAAACTTTCTGCAGTACAGAGATTACTTCTTTAACAACAGAGTGTGCTAGTGCACCCTTATAGTTGCCACACAATCCTTTGATAACTTTGCAAAAAGATGTATGCAGGCTCAGAAATTGGTACTTTACGCGCAATGGCGTTACACTAGCTAGCTCCATAGCTGTGTAGGGGGCCTGGGCAAAATTAACATGAAAGCGCCAATGTGAGTAAAGATGATCTAACATATTGGGGTTAGCCTGCAGCATTTGGTAGAATGGCGACAGGGAGAGGGTTGGATGATGTTAAAACTTGCTCTTAAAAACCGTAAAGGTAAGTGATATTTATTGTCCAATCCAATGTTGTCACTCGATCGTTGACGGCAAGGCCGTTGTATTAGTCTGTACCAAGTTGCAATACAACATACAACAGCCACTGGCATTCAACGTTAGCATGGTTAGGGCTCAACGTTATGCTTCCATCCAGTTCATATGCTTCTGTAATACTGTCTAGCGATTCGTACGCACGCAAAACCGATAAATAATAACAAAATGCCAGGCCCAAAGTCATAATGTTAGAGTAGAGCCCTACCTAATGTTAGGCCCCAACGTGTTAATCAATTTCTATATGCGTTATTTTTCTTGGCGGTACCAACAAGTTATAATCGTTATTTTTATAGGTGTACAAACAAAAGCGAGCGTAAAAAATGTTAATACTGCTTAACAAATGAATTAACGTTAACGTTAGCTCTAACGTTAGGCCTAATGTTACTATTTTACTGTAAATTGGTTGACCTTGGCCGCTTAAGTTTCCAAACTATGTATCAGCCTCAAAGTTGAGTAACAGAGTAATAGCACGAAACCGGGGCACATGTAGGCCTATAGCCTAGATTTGCAGTGTTAACGTCAGTTACAAATGGTTTGTAAAAAATGGGGTAACACCAAGGCGTCGATTGGACTTTCATCTCACCACCTTCAAAAACATAAAAAGAAAGAGTTATCAATTGTTTCAAACAGCTTTTACTTTCATACCTCTGTGTTTGACAAAATGCCTACTTAGGATCATTATTTGCTGCTCCTCAGTCATCCTTGAGTACATAAGATTATGCATTCTGCTTTGTTTGTGTCGCGCTTATTTAACAAAACAAACAAAACATTTTTATAAATTCTAAAAATTTGCTCTATTATTCCATTTATAGGTAATCTGTACTTCAGTTTTTGTTTTTAAAAGCCCAAACATTAGTTTTCAAAGCATTTATTATTGAAACAGCTTGTTATATAACGTTAGTGTATCCCAGTGATGTTGCATTTATACCATTTTCTCAAATGGATATTTTTTTTTCCCCACAGCAACTCGTGTCCAAGATCCCGGCTCGAAAAAATTGTACCCACAGAACATATCACTACTATGTACGAGGCACTTCAACCCGGTCATCATTTGCTTAGAAGATTGTCGTTTTCTCATAGTTGATGAAAATGTTTCTACTACTAAGCTTTGCAGGTTTCCTATGGTTTCCCATCTTCCTCGCCCCATGTTGTCTCAGCTTAATGATGTATATGCAGAAGCAGAGGACAGAGGTACACCCCGTTCCCCTTGAGGTTGTCTCAACTAATGATGTCTCGTCTGTGTGAGGTCAGAGCCCACCCCTTCTTGCCCCATGAGGATGTCCCCAACTAATGACGTATGTGCAGAGGTAGATGTTCATGCCACACCCTTGCCCCCACATGAGGTTGTCTCAATCCAATGATGTCTGTCCAGAAGTAGAGGTAAGAGCTGGGTTAACCCCCTGCCCCATGAGTGATGTCTCTCAACTAATGATGCCCAGGAGCATATGTTTCATGCCAACACCCTTGCCCCCATGAGGTTGTCTCAACCAATGATGTCTCGTCCAGAAGCAGAGAGTCGTGAGCTGGCCAACCCCTTTGCCCCCTTGAGGTTGTCTCTAACTAATGATGCCTGTGTACAGCAGGGTAGATGTTCATGTCAACTCTTTCGTCCCCATGAGGTTGTCTCAACCACGATGTCTGTGCAGAAGTAGAGGTCAGAGCTGCACCCCTTGCCCATGAGGTTGTCTCAACTAATGATGTCTGTGCAGAGGTAGAATGTTCAAGCTGGGTCCACCCTTGCCACTGATGAGGTAGAGAGTTTGGCCAACCACACCTTGCCTTTACATGAGGTTGTCTCAGATATCTGTGCAGAAGTAGAGTCAGAGCTACACCCTTGCCCCCTTGAGGTTGTCTCAACTAATGATGTTCGTGCAGAGGTAGATGTTCATGCCACACCCTTGCCCCATGAGGTTGTCTCAACTAATGATGTCTGTCCAGAAGTAGAGGTCAGAGCCACACCCCTTGCCCCTTTGAGGTTGTCTCAACTAATGATGTCTGTGCAGAGGTATATGTTCATGCCACCCTGCCCTTTATGAGAGGTTGTCTCACTAATGATGTCATCCAGAAGTAGAGGTCAGAGCTACACCCTTGTAACCTTGAGGTTGTCTCAGCACGATGTCTGTGCAGAGGTAGCAGATGTTCATGCCAACACACCCTTGCCATTACGAGGAGGTAGAGGTTCAAGCTTACACCCTTCTCTCACTGAAGGTTGTCTCTCCTAGTGGCTGTCTGTGTAAGAAGTAGAGGTCAGAGCTGCACCCTTGCCCCATGCGTGGTTGTCTCATTTGGATGGTGATATATCTCCAGCTCATACATGCTGATTGCAGGTGTTGGGATTTGACCTCAAAAATTGTCCTTGCGTAGGTGATGGTTGTGCTAGAACTTGCCATTTGTACCAGAATTCAATTGAAACGAAGTGATTCTTCGGCGGTTGGGACAATGCCCCTTTTTTCGATGACTCTTTGTAGCCGGTCAGTTCGGAAACTGCATCTACTTTTGAATATACTCTTTTCATACCTCAAGTCCTGGAACCTCATCTTTTCGCAGAAGTTAAAATGCAGGAACGGTCAACTCTGTAAGCGATGTCCTTCCCTCAACTTTCTCTTGGTGAGTGCATTGCCTTCTGAATCTTCATATCTGTAACCAAAACAGCTCCATTCCGAAAAGTTAAGTCTTTCACACCGAAGCTGCACCTTGCCTGTTTCAAATGGACACACCATACTGCAATGGTTCAAGAAGCAGATGTTTCACTACAATGATGTTGACACGTGGAAAGCTTACCAGGTGAGAAATCAAAACGCATTAGTTTAGTTACTTTTGTTTATAATTTGTTGTTAATTACTTTTTGCTGTTTTCAATGAAGATCGCACACATCACACATAATTGCGAAATTGTACTTCCTGAGATTATCCGCATGAAATTGGTGAAGTTTTTAAATCACGTTTTCAAGCTGTTACTTTAATATCAACGAGTCATTTTATCTCAGATTATATCGCCACTTCGTGAAACAGCTAATGGATCGGTTTGTAAATTTTCCCCAATGTTTGGAACAATGTTGCTTCCATGTTAAGGTGCCCGGCACAATTGGCTTTGTGCAGTTTTTGCTCATGAACATACAACAACATCGCCTTTACACTTAATTTGCATGTATGTGTGGCTGGATCATTGCTTACAGAGGAAATAGGATAGTCCGCATCGACCGGAAACGGCACAAATGACCTTTCTGATGGGGATCAATGACACTGTTAAAGGTTAGTGTCCATTCTTACATGTATGTCATTCCAACAGAAGGACATCCAGGTTTTTCCCCAGGACAAAAATACCAAAGTTAGCATTTTGAACATTATTTAAAAATGTTGTAACCCCGGGATCGGAGTGGGTTAGTAGCCTGAAGGTAGGGAAGTCACCAGGTCAATTAAATTTCAATCACCATGGGTCCCATTGTTGATTGCTATTTTTAGTTTGGATTGAGATGCTTGAATCAAACAGATTGTCTCTCAAATTCCCCCTGCATGTGATAGTTCTGCAAACCGCACAGGCTCTACCATTGACTTTGTGCGAGAATTGCCATCATTGTCTCTCTGTGTTTCGTTTATGTGCAGAGGCTGCAGCTGCTGGGATCAACATGCAGAGGCTGTTGGGGATCAACATGCAGAGGCTTGCTGGGGATCAACTCCAAAAGGTTTGAGGGGAATATTTTCTGTATACTTCTTCAGTTTATCAAAAGCCGGGAAAAATACATATAATTTTGTATAATATTGATGAGTTTGAGATACAAGAACAGCGTACTGCGGTTGAATAGTTGAAAAATATCGAACGAGTCGAAGACGAGTTCGATATTTTCGGGGAGTGCGGTATTCAGCAATCATATCACCCGAAAATAAGCCATATCCATAGTTATTGTTGTTATATATAAAGCCGACTGACCTCTGCTCAAAAGTGAATTAGTCTTCGTTGAATGTTTGTGGGCGCCACGAATTTCGAAGTTATAATTTAAGCATACCCAAACGCGAGACAGAACTAACGCATGCAATAACATATATTATTGCACAGCATGTTATTCTTGTGCAGTATCACACCGAAGTGCAAAACACATACAATCCCAGGTAGCATGACCATATGGGGGGCCCATATGCCAAACATTCAAGGGCAACATACATATGGGCTTGCCCATATGGGTGCCTTATATAGCCCATATGCTCAAATGTCGGGGTACGCACATATGGGCTTGCCTTAATATTTAACCCACATACGAGTGCCAATGTGCCAATGATCTGAGCATGCACATGGGCTTGTGCATACAGCCCAACATGGGGCCCATATGCCAAATAATATTCAAGATGGGCTTGCCCATATTTATCCCAATATAGTCAATATGCGAATGATCTGAAAGGCAGATACATTGGGCATGCCCGACCAGCCAACATTGTGGGGCCCATATGCCAAATATCCGGGCAGGTACATACCCAGCAAACATTACGGTATTGGCGGCACGTCATTGGGGTTGTTCTTCCGGTTTGTTCCGGCAGCACCGCTCAGGTTTTGACGGTACAACCAGCACTGGGCCAGTGCCGGATTCATGATGCCAAAACTGTACGGTACCAACACAAATCCAGAATCGGGCCAATGCCGGTCTTGTACAAGTAAACTATTACGGCAAGACGGTACACATTATAAGTGGGCCAGTGTCGGGCTGATTAAGATAAACCATAATGGCAAGATACACAGCCTGAACTGGGCCAGTGTCGGGCTGATTAAGATAAACCATTACGGCAAGACGGTGGCCAGTACCCGGCCTGGTAGTGGCAAATCATTACTACGGCAAGACGGTACACAGCCTGATCTGGACAGTACCAGTACTGTGCCAGTATCGGCCAGTAATGTTAAACCCATACGCAAATTATCATAACTTGAACTATTTCCTCCATTTGAGAAAAAATGTATTTGTTTGATTTAAAAACATTTGTCTTCAACAGCCAAGCGTTGCCGAAGTTTGTCTGAAAGGAGACACTAACATGAAGAAAATCGCATGCTACCACCGTGTTACCAGTGCACCAAAGGATGTTCAGATAAATAACAGCCACCAAAAGCATCATTTTGGAGTGACTTTTTGGACTCCTAGAAATTATAATCGGCAGAGGGATTTCGATTGTGCAAAATGTTGATCGAAAGCAGAAACGCACGGTGCACCAACTTGACTGAAGAGATCACGCCGCTCAAATACCATTGTGTGGTCTTGGGGATGTAGTGGTTTGTAAAACGTTTTCTCTGCACACCATAGGCTACAGCAGTGACAAATTAGTGATGACTGCATCGTATTGAATAATATGCAACAAAATGGGGACATTGTTGGGGAACATGGGGATAAAAGAGGACATCATGATCCCCAATAACAAATATTCAGCAGAGTATAAAGAACAAATTATTGATCACATAGAATCATACAGACCCTCAAGTTTCACACTACAAGCGTGAACACGCACCAAATCGCAGGTACTACACCTTCCGAATTGACAGTAACACAAATGTACAACAACTTCTGCGAACCCAAAATTCAAAAATGAAACCGATGCAGTGTGCACATACATTCTATTTCAGAGTGTTTCAGTCATTGAATATCTCGTTTGCACAACCATTGAATGATTTAAACAGTGTCTTGAGCATAACCATGCACATTCAGCAGAAGATGATCATAGCTGCTCTTTATGTGATTGTTCACCGTATTGGCTATGAAGAGCACAGACAACATGCTCAACAGGCAAGGGACGCGCTTTGATTTGGATACTAAAAATGGAAAAATGACAAAGGTCCGTAACAACAGTAGACATGCAGAAAGCAATAACAATCCCAAAAGTGCCAACGAAATCATTTTTCTCAAGAAAAATTTTTTGTTTTCAATGAAACGTTTGCCAGCCCAGGCAAAAACGCCCGACTGTTTGGAAGCGAGGCCGGTAGAAAGGCACACAATATTCTGCAGCTCATATCTGAATTCATTAAAGTCAACAGGGACAAAGAAGAGGTTATATTTTATGCAGATAACTGCAGCTCGCAAAACAAAAATTGGACATTACCTCTCTTCCCAGAATTGTCAATGATCCAACATTGGCACTAAGAGTCTTGCCAATTAAATACCTAGAACCAGGACATACATTTATGGCAGCTGATTCCGTCCATGAAGCATCGCAAAAAAGATGAACTTACGCACAACAATATGTGACTTCATTAACATATGTGAGATAATTGGGTAGCCAAAAATGTGAGGTGTGCAAAATCGATCATAAATCAATGATGAAATTTGAAAATCAATCAAAGAAGACCAAACATCCTCCCCAAAAATGTAAAGGTAAGTTGTAGAGGGTATGTGCATATGTCATCAAATGTTCACATGAAGAAATGAGCTCCGAAAAGTGAGCTTTAAAGAAATCCGAACCTCGCATTCTGAGTCAAAACGGGGAAAGGGGGGAAAGCTTTTTGATGTGCCATGCATGGTTTACCCAAAAAAAAGGGGTAGCTGCTAATAAGAAAGAAGTTAAACTACAACAATGCCACCCTACAAGAAACGATTCTATGAGAGTCTTGTTGTCAGTGACCAAGCTGTCGATCTTGAAATAGATGAAGATGAAGATGAGTAAAACCCTGTGGGGAAATTCCATAGTTGATATTAGCTTACTTGACTTTTGTATGTTTGTGAACTCATTTTGTTTATTTTTATCAAATATCCATGCTTAAGAACAGAACAGTTTAAAGAAAATGTAAGTAATTTTTGAGCTCAAATTAAGGTTTAATGTTGTACAATTTTCAAAACTGGAAACATGAAGGCATGTTGTGTGACTCATAAAAGGAAGCAGCATTAACAAATTTACAAAATTATTGATCACAAATTTTGCAAACAAAAACAGCGGTCACCTCAAAATATGTACTGACAAGTCTAAATACTCATCAATAACAACAACCAAATATTAATGGAGTTGCCATTTGAAAAATATGAAAACAATCTGATTTTTGTGCACAAACCAACCATGATGTTGCAGCAGCTTTGCCTTGGATGACATCACATACTTGCTCATGAATATGCAAAATTAGGCAATGAAAAGGTGAACTTATTTTGTCAGAATGAACACAGAGATGTTTCAAGTATTAAACAAATCTTATTACATATCTGGATTAATTTGTTTGTGCGACACCAACTAAGCTACACTTTTTCGACAATGTTTCTTTATACTCTGCTGAATATTTGTTGTGGGTATCATGATGTTCGTGAAATACATTTTTTTATCAAATATCCATGCTTATAAGGACAGTTTAAAGAATGGAAATAATTAATTTGAATGCAAATTAAGGTTTAATGTATTAATTAAATTTTCAAAAATGAAACTTAAACTGGAAACATGAAGGCGTTGTTGTGTCACTCATAAAAAGAACATGAGTCTCACAGCTGCAGCATTTACAAAATTACTGATCCCAAATTTTGCAAAAGAAAACAGCGGTCACCTCAAAATATGTACTGACTTGTCTAAACAGTCATACACACAAACCAAATAGGAATGGAGTTTTGTGTATGTATTTTAATGAACTTGTTGATTGAACGTGAGTTTAAATGTTAAAATGTAATTAGAATTTAAACTAAATTTATTTCATCTCAGGTGAATACATGTGTTTATCGAGAATAATGAATGCATTAAGGCAAACATCGCCAAACATCTTCGCCAATATATTGATAATTTTATTTATAAGAGTGAATGCACACAATTATTTGTTCCATTCAACTATAAGTAAATTTACATATTTAACTAACCTGACATGTTTTGGGGGTACCTTCAAAATCTTTGAACATTAATAACGCCTGCAATTTTTTCTTGTTTGGTCGATGGACATACATTGAAACAATACTTCTCCATGACCATCTGTCACTGTAGGTGGGCTCTAAATATTTTATTTGAATCTGGTTTTATCAAAGCTGCACAATTTAAGACCGCAATTAATGATATAATATACATATTTGAAATATGAATTTTAAATTGTAATTTGTCGTTTGAATGGTTATTAAATAAGACAACTACCCCCCATCATTCATGTATCGATCCCACAGGAATGTTGTATTCGATAGTGAAAATTTCTTACATACAGAATTAGCCTATGCAATGAATTAAAAATGTTGAGTTAATGAATAAATTGGTTGTTCTGAAAATATAATCTTGTTTCCAGTGTTGTTTGATGTATTGTTGCTAAAATAATTTTTCTCCGCAAAATATATTTACCAAACATATTTCTTTTTTATTATCATACACCAAAATATAATGTGCAGGCAAGGCGTAATTTCACATACACCACTCTGCCTGCATAATACAAAGTAAAGTAAATAATATAATTACTGATACACCCTTTTGCCAAATTATTCCCCGATGAAGAAATACAGTAACTTGAGATACAGCATTTTGCCATGAGAAAGTCAATAGAAAGAGGTACGTTAAATCAAGATGTACCTTTTTGCCAAATAATATCATTTATGATTCCATGGCAATTTGTTGACAAAATGGTGTAACTTTACAAAAACGGCTGTAACTTTAAAACCCAGCTTATCCAAAACTAATAATTCGCTTCACGAAGCAATGACATTCTAATTGTGTATATTCACCAAAATTCATCCTGCTTGATATAAAAAGGGCAAAATGGTAAGACGTGAAAACTTCAAACTCAATTTTCTCAGTTCGCGATTTTGAGAGATACACCCTTTTGCCAGCAGACGGCCGCATTGGACAGCACCGGGCAAGTCTGGGAGAACAAAGACGTGTTGATGACGTGATGAATGAAGTCACCGTGTGACGTCACGAACAAGTCCGGACAAGACATTGTGTAAGGTTTGTTCTTCGGGATATAAATCGAGCCCTCCTGAGCCTACAACGTCATTCGCTCCCGAGTTCATCTCAGTCTGAAATTATCAGTGCTTTATATCAGCCGATTCTAACATCCATCCGACCGACAACATAACCATAATGACCAGCTACCAGAAACCAACATCATTTTCATACGATACGGCCGGTGGTCTTCACGAAGTTCGGGAGTACAATCCACAGTGTACATCTAAAAAACAGAAGTGTGCGGAAAATATGGATTCGGACCGCCTTCAGCGGTTACACCAGCGCATGATTACCAGGGCAGAAGACCACGCCGTCCCCTCGCAGTATGATACTACACAGTCCAAGCGAAAGCTGGAAGAACCATCCACCACATGTCGGTTTCATCTTACGGGAACTAGACATGTTGTTGTGGAGTCGTTTAACGGTCAGGTGTACGTCAAGATTCGGGAGTACTTTCAACGCAAGGATAAGAATCTATGGACTACTCAACGGGGCATCAACTTGAACATTCACGAATGGGAGACCTTAGTAGCAAACATGCCGGCAATCAGCGACGCAGCAAAAGTGGTCGAGGTGTGTATTATTATTTATTTATTAAAATGATACTGTTTTCATGCAATTTTATTTTTGTTGGTGGTAACATGTGTGTATTATGTTAAATAACCTATTATCTTATTTTATTTTAATCACAGGAGCAAAAGAAGAAGATGAAACAGGATGCTGAAGACGACGTACCGTCCACGTCTGGAGTTCAGCCATCGGATACAGATCCCGCTGTAATCACGGAGGCGTTGCTGCGAAGACTCGGTAGTCATCTAGGAGCAGATTGGGAGAAGCTTGCTACTTTTCTTAACATTTCGTACAACAAAGTTAGACAACTGAAACGCTATCATACTGGAATTGAAGATCAGATTTTAGAAATGTTAATGACATTTAAAAAATCAAGCAATAATCAACGTGAAGTGGTAGATCAGCTTGTAACGGCGTTGAACGACATTGGAAGAGTGGACCTTGCCCAAAACTTAACGCGCGAGCTGGAGCAGAAGCAACACCATGAAGACCCAAAGCCTCAGCAGGTGAAGCCGTCACTCCCGCCGTATGGTGCGGTTTTTCCCGATAGTTTAGAAGGTACGGTTTGTTCTGTTTTTATCTGATTCATTTATTATATCTGTCTTTATACAATCGAATTTACACCGGGTATCATGGAATTATTGGGGTGGGAGATGACAACCTTCACGTGGTCCACCCTGTTTCAACTAATGTCATCAAACCGATGTATGCAGCTACTAGCACTCTAAGCTGCTCATCATCATACGAAAGAAGAAGATGGAATTATTGTGGATTTTTTTTTCTTTAGATGGTAATGAGCTGATCGTAGATGAGATCGAGCCAAAAGATGAGTCACCATGCCAGAACACTATGCAGGGAGAAGCTGACGATTCCAAAGAACGTGAAGCCTGTAAGGAACTTTCGTTCAATCTCATCCAATCGATATTTGTTCCTTGTATTTTAAAGAAAGTTGATCAGTTTAGCGTGAGATATTGTTACGGTTGTAACTTGCCAGTAGAAGACGATGTGACTCAAACCAATCACGATTGTCTCATGGATCCAATGTCAATGAAGGTTTGCAAATACTTTGACCTAGCGTTGGCTGAAATTGCCGAGACTGAATTAGGTAAATGTAGATCGGAGTGGAATTTAAAAGCAGAAGATAATGAACGTATTGTTTCCCATTACCCAACCATTCATGCCAGGAATCGTCTTTTTACCAAGTACGTTGACATACATGTGAAACGAAGGGTAGTAGACAAAGAAAACAGCCACCCTGTTTTGTTCGATATTTGTTATGGTACTGGGCATTAAAAGACCTATTCGATACTTTTCTTTGCTGTTGTTACTATAATTGTGCAAAGAGAATTGTATGTGTACTCTGGACTCTAGATGTAACAATGTATTAAATTAGTAATGGTTAAAATATTTAATTCATAATTGTTTGGTTTTACTTGCTTTGTTAAATTCTTTACATGCTTTGTTAAATTCTTGTTATTATTGTTTGCACACAATTATTTGGTGATGGAAGGATATAAAATACATTTGAAAATGAATCTTGTGTTCTAATTGTGTACTTTTAATTTGATGTGATTATGTAGAATATAAATTAGTTCTGGTGAGGTGTTAGTGGGGGAAGGGGAAGTGGTTAGACGCGAAACACATACATAAATAAAAGACTACAAGGGGCGTTTGAAAACCAACCGGAATTCACCAGAATTCCTTAAGTGGTCAACGGGCAATATACAGTTACAAGTAGTTTATTCATCATCATCATCATCGCACTAAGAAAAAAATAAAATACAAAACAATTAAAAAAAATAATAAAAAAACAAAAAAAAACGAAACTTATGGTAAACGAAAATCATTAAACGTAAACAAATAGTAAATGACGTTAAAGAAAAAAATAATACTAACTACATGTTGCAAACAAATCTTACGGTAAAAGGAACTCAATATTAATTGCGAAATGGCGTTATCAAAACGCATTCATAATGAATCAAATTAGGTATTTAAGTAGTTTTGCAATTTATCAAAACAGGAAATCTTAGATGACGGAAGAAGTTCGAGGTAATAAACCTCTAGATAATTGGTTTAAAATAAACTGTTCGTCATACACTTCCGTTTTAATACGGGGAAAGTGTTTCTTAACAAAATCATTGACATTTAAATCATTGTCCATCGTATCCAGAGAGAAACAGTTTATAATCTTGTCCATGCTCAATCCTCGACATCGATGTAAAAGGAAGAAGATGACGTACTGTCCACACACGGTTGAAAATGTTCCCTGGATTTGTCGTTTGTTATAGATGACGTATTTCGCATTCTTCCGAAGGAAATATTCAATTTGTGGTACAGTGGGGGCTTTTTCGTAGGAGTCAAAATATTCACCAACACCATCCCGCGTAATGTAGATTGCCACCCAATGTTGTCCCGGTTTATCAGCGGGATCCGTGTTAATGACGAGTGCACTGGGCCGTGGTATATATTGCTTCGGAAGTTGATCGCAGGCAAAAACTCCTCTGAAATAATGCTTGGTGAAACGGTCACGTTTCAAAATATCGCCGATCTCCCTGGTATCCATGGTGTAGCCTAGCCCGTGTAGTCGAAAATGATGTTACGAGCCTGGTCTATTTCCAATATGTTATTAAATTCTGCGTAAATAATAACGTTGATCGTCTTATCTAGAGGATTTGAGAAGTGAACGTCCAGCCGAAGGTTACCGTGTCTGACAAGGTTCAAGTGTCCTCCAACAGAAAGGTCGGGACTGAGATCAAATGCGTACAGTCCGTAACCGCCCATGTAGTCCTCGCGAGTGATAGTGTTTCCTTCGTCTTGGTACATTTTATCAGTACCCGATAAGAGGGTTTGGTAGGCTCTGATGTAGTTTCCTCCTGGAGTGTTGAAGTTAGGTTTCAAGGGCGTGTATGGAATCTGTTCTCCATCTACGTGTACGGTTACATAGTTCACGTTGAAATGTTGAAAGTTGAAGGGATTTTTACCATACCGCCCGTTGAATGCTTCGTTGGTCACGCACCCCACCACGATGCGGGTTGGAAGTTGCCCGAGAAACACATGATCCTGCGTAAGTGACAAGTTACCCCGTGGGACAGACACCATCTTGCAGAGGTTACGCTTGAGTGGGTACTTCGCGGTTCCCTTTTCCAAAGCTTTCATGTGTCCCACCATGACCCCGGAACTTATTTTCACTTTTCTGACAAATACAGATACATTTTGAATTTTTACTTTGTAAGTCGGGTTGGCTCCCGTTGCCATGAGGCAGAAAGAATCGTTGCTGCGGATGAGTTTCAGTTTAAGGTCCACCCCGTTCAACATGTGCCTGTCCTGAAAGAAAATGTCGCTGTGTATGGGACCAATCATATCCACCACATTACTGTGTTTGGTAAATTTGTGTCTTTTCTTAAGACCTTCGTTAACTTCTCCATCCGCTGCCAAGGGATTACCGTTGTCAAACCTACCAGGTGTATCCTTGTAAAACAGAGAGCTCGTGAGTTGAGATCTCTTTTCGTCACTTCTGTAACTCAGTAGGGTTTCAATCATAGCTCGGTCGGGGTAGGTGGGTGTGGAGGGGGAGATGACGCGGTCGTTCAGACTTACGTCTACCTGATTGAATAAAGACTGCAAGAACAGATTCACGGGGCCGACTTGGTCTGCGTCAGTAAGATTGGTACCATCTGCCTTTGTTATTTTTGCCTGGATATAAAGTTGGGTTTGGTTGAGGTCCATGTATGCATCACCCGATCCGGAAATAAAGAATTCAATGGGGCCCCCATCGGAAATGGTAGAAATAGGGTGATATTCTACCCATTGTCCCTTATCGATACTCGTTTGGGTGGGTGGAAGTGAAAACAAATCCAACTCGGATTTTGTGCATTCGCACGAGTGACTGTGTAACAATGCCATGATGATTCACAAGGTCTCGTAGATAAGAGCACTAATCAAAAATGTCAAACGATCTTTTCGCTCGCTTGCCAGATGCAGAAGTGGATCGTCTGCCGTTTGCTTTCCTTTTTATACCGCGTCGGCGACGGCCTCCCGTTTGTCTCGCCCCCAAACTATGAACTGCTTTTTGGGTTAAATTACGTCCAGCTTCGCGAAATCTTGTTTTGGCCGCTGATATTTTCTCCCCCCAGAGCATCTTGTGCAATCCCGATACCCGTATTGAGTACCTCACGGCCCAGGGTTTTAGCACCTTGTTTGATTAAGGGCATGGCTGATCGGAAAAGTCCTCCAAGAATTCCACGTAGTCCGTAGCCTCTTTGGGTCCGGGGTCCCGTAAACACGGGGAGACCCCTTCCAACATGTTGCGTGTAGTAATGTTCATAATGTTTACTGTCGGGGACGAAGCGTCTCATGGCGATCAATTAAAATATGACGAGCGCCGTTTCCTGAAGAGAAGCTTCACAATCAACTTACCACTCACGAATGGGATAGTTTCGCCCGTATCGTCCCTTATATCCATTTCGATCGTGTCAATAAGTTTTTGTTTTAAGGGAATATAATGTGGACTATCGTACAATTTGGTAGTGGTTTCCCCGGGCTTTCCTTCAACGTTTACAATGCGAAGCAAGGGCGCCCTCGTGTCACCTACGATATGATGTTAGAGTTCTATAATGTTAGAGTATATGAACATCGAATGAACTGGGTTTATGTCTACGACTCGAGAACCTTTTTGGGTGGCGCCAGAAATAACGGATTCCTCATCATCAAATCCAAACAGTTCCGCTATGCGGGGATGCAAGTGAACGATTACGTTATCGTTTGTCTTAACGACAATTTTGTGATTGTATTTATTATACTTAATACTGACAAGTCCATTGTGGGAGACATGAGGTTTGATATTGGCAATCATTTCCTCGGGGGTTGGGTAGTAACCGAGCGGTATCGAATGAGTATGAATCAAACTAGGGTCCGATACTTTGGCCGATACTTTGGCCGAGCACGAGTACTGATTTTTATTGTCCACGATATTGAACCAGCGGTGTGGATACGTAAATTCTACCAGTCCTACTTCCCAATCTCCCTCAAATACGAGCGGTGTCGGAAGCGTTACAAAGAAATGAGTCAATGTGTTGTTTGGATGGGTATCCATGGAACTGATACTAGGGAGCGTGACGTAGAATGAGTCCGTCATGATGTATCGTTTGAGACTTGTATGAAGATCGGCTGGAGTGGTATTGTTTTTATAAGGTCCATCGACTCGTCACCCAACTGTTGAACTTATCGGGATAACCGACCCACTTGACAAAATATTCAGTCGTTCCACTCCGCTTTCTTGTATCCAGTATTTTCTCTACCGCATACACATCACCCATTTCAACAACTCGTTGTAATTCCTGTTCATAGAAAGTTCCATCTAATTCTTCACCGTCATAGTCCTTTAACCTGTACACGGGAGGGTACCGGGGCATTCTAGCACTGACTGTAAAAAGTTCGGTTGTCCAGCTTGGGAGGTAACCTTTGCAAAATGGTCTGGCAGTCATACTGATCCGTACCGTGTCACCCACTTTAAACTTGAATTTAGTTTGAATTACCCCGACGTGTGAACCGTACAATGTTTGCCATACGTCATCGGCGTTGCGGATCGTCACGGATGCGGGAGTAGTCTTGATACTTCGATGATAGGAACGATTATAGGCGGAGAGTAACTTCTGCAAAGCTTTCAAGTACGCATGCGTATTGGTGGCGGTGAAGTATTTCCACATTTTTGTCTTTAGAGTTCTGTTGAACCTTTCAACCACACTGGCTTTTGTTTCATTTTGAGTGGTGAAAAAGCGAATCTTTTCTGTTTTCAGCAAGTTCTGAAAATTTCGATTGAGAAATTCTGTACCTTTATCGGTCTGAAGGAGGTGTGGTTTACGCCCATTTTTCAATATCTGTTTGAATGCATCAATCAGAGCGAGCCCGGTCTTGTTTTTGAGAGGGACGGCCCACGCGTACTTGGATAACACGTCGATGCACGTCAGTATATATTTATAACCGCTATTGTGTTCTGACAATGACGTCATATCGACCAGGTCCGCTTGCCACTGTTGATCAATTCCATTCGCCATGATCAATTCCATTCGCCGTTTAAACCGCTTACGAATCGGTTTGTGTAGTGTGTAAGTGGGTTGTTTGCTTAACCATTCTTTGATCCGTTGCCTGTTGATGTTGACTCTGTCTTTTTGCGCAGCGCGGTAAATAGCTTCCACCCCACCAAAAGCGGCGGGGTGTTGGGGGTTGTAAAATATCTTGTTTAGGTACGCCTCCATCGGTAAATTCCGAGTTTTCAATAATCAAGGTGCTCTTACAGCAGACAGACACGCATCGAATTTTCTTTAAAATGTTTCTAAATCTACAGCCTGACTTTGGGGGACAACAGTCCATGATGAAGGCTAATGTCATTAATGACTGGATCGTGCCAGTGCGTGGCTTAATATGGAGTCCATTTCCGCTTAGAAAGGGTGGGCGTGCTTCCACGTTTCTTTTTCTTTGGGGTAGTAGGGAGAAGGGGAGCCTCGGCAAACAGTCGGGGGAGTACATACTCGTCTTCGTTCGGACTCTCCTTCAGGGGAATTTTCATTTTGGTGGGAGTCTTAAATAGTATTTCTTTTACACCGGGTGGTGTCTGGTGAGGAAGTTCACGCTCCAGCTTGGGTGGTTCATCACTTTTGATACTTTCCGTTTGTAAGGTCATTGTTAAGGGGGTCATCCGTTGTCTATTTAGCTCCATGTACCGTTGAAGCGTTTGATGATAAAGTTTGATTTTCTGGTCATCGGACAGATCTTGTCGTTCGAGTAGCTGCCTCATATCCGTATCTATACCGTGCACCACGCGGGTCGTCGGTGTTTGTTCCAAACGCCTGGCTGATTGTAACTTTATCAGAGTCTCCTGCGGGACCAGTACCATTTTCTTAGCGTATTCCATATCTATTTAAACAAAAGACCTCCGAGGGCGCTTAAAATTGGAGTAAGTAGAGCCCCGAGAAAGCCTCCTTTTTGATTCAGGGTTTTCTTTTTCTTCTGGGTGCTCAGTTTTCTATCGGCGAGAGACCTCAGGTTTTGTTTGTATTTTTTAAGTCTCCTTTTGTCAGCCGGCTTCAGTGAGATATTACCATTCAGAACGTTGAGGGCGCACTCACACAAACACTTCATTAATTCTTTGTTGGCCCCCTGGATCACACCCTGACGTTGTTTATGGGTGCCCTTGGCCAACACGTGTAGATATGAAGCGTTGTTATTCAGTCGCTTCGACATCTTCAAATGAATGGCTGATCATCAAACACTCTCTATTTATATCTTTGGTACATACACGATTGGGAATTCACCGTTAAATATATTCGTTCGGAGTCTCATCTCCTCTGACGTTGTGGGTTTGAGATCGATAAAGAGATAAGCGTAGGGGGTCAGAGTAGCATCTCGGTAAGCTTCTACCATGTACTTTGATTTATTGGGGTACATCTGTTTAGCTAGATGATTAATTTGGGATGCGTCTCTTGGATTTTTAAACAGGACCATATAGTGCGAATTTAGGTTTATTGTTCGCATTTCCTTCCCTCGATAGAATAAATTGTGTAATATCAATATAACAGACAGGTTTCTATGATGACTGCCTTTAGTAAAAAGTTCGGAGACCTTTTTGTTGTTGCCCGATTCTGACATAAGATCATCTATCACAATAATGTTTCTTTGCGTACGGTCCAAGGACTGAAGTAGATCATCGGGAAACCCCTCCACAAATCGCATTTCAGGAACCAGACCAGCCAAATGGTCGTAAGCATCTTGATATTCCCCGTAACACCAAATGATATTATCTGGATGTGGGTCTATGATACCTTGCGAAGTAAACACGCGCTTGGTAAAATAGTCTTCCTGACCCCGTGGGACCCGAGATGATGCAAGTAAAGGATGTTTAAGTCGCACGTCCATCAGTCTAAATGACTTGAATCGTAATGAGGTAAAGCTATTTAACACTATTCCTCCCTCAAAATTCACCCTTTACACCTCACCCTATTTTCCCAAGAGAGATAAGCAATCACACAATGAAAACAAAGTTTACAAGTTTCATTACATTCTGCTCATATCGTTATTTATTCAAACCACACTGATGAGTAAAAACCAATCAAAATAATGATGATAATATTTACACACAAACCAACATATTTATATTTCATAAACGGATTTCCAGTATCACTATTCTGTAAGTTTTATCATACATGATACTCTGTTTTACACATTGAAATTATACTCGGGTATTATCATAAAATCAGGAATTGTTTTGTTTACCAGTACGCGGGAGAACGGTATCAAATAATGTTAGATGTCAATATACGTTGTAGATATCCCATACCAATCAAAACAATGATGATAATATTAACACACAAACCAAAATATTTATATTTCATAAACGGATTTCCAATATCACTATTCTGTAAGTTTTATCGTACATGATACTCTGTTTTACACATTGAAATTATACTCAGGTATTATCATAAAATTGCGTGTTTGCTCGTTCGTTTGTTTTGTTTTAAAGAAATGTATTACAAATCTCATTGTATTATATTATAAACCGCTGAATCATGTTACTATATGTACATGTTTTTATTGCGTGTTTGCTCGTTTTTTTGTTTTGTTTTAAAGAAATTTATTACAAATCTCATTGTATTATATTATAAACCGCTGAATCATGTTACTATATGTACATGTTTTTATTGCGTGTCTGAAACACTGCGCCCATTTATTATACTTATTTTCTTCTTTATGTTTATAAATATCAGATTCTGACAAGCCGAGAGTGGAGACGAGCTTTTCCCACGGCTGCTGATTTTCAACTCTTACAGTCACTAAATCGTACTCTCTTAAAAGCTTAGATGCAAAGTTACTCAACTGCAACTCTGTTACTTCCATAGATAAATGTTTTAATTATCTTTATTTTGTTGGAAATTTAGTTTCTCGGGATTCATGTTTGCTGTATAGATTTACTCAGTTTGATGTGTTTGAAGTCGTATCAACATCCATTTACGCAATTCACCAAAGACATCAATGACTTTTACCGACGTTTAACGGTCCTTTGCACTGGGATTTAACCGCCTACCAGTCGTGCGTAGACCACTCATAGGTGGCGCCTTTTAAATACTGTCAGAGGGATTATCCGCCGACCACGCGTGCCCACAGACCCCCGTCAGGGGGCAAGCAAGTCAACCCAATATTGTCACGGGGATTATCCGCCTTCAAAGTTCACCGCACTTCCTGGCCACACGCGACTCCTGATTACATCCACGTAAGTCGTACTGACCATCTCACAAACCCATTGTCCACGAAATATCCCCAAGTCCCATTCTCAACTTATTACGAGGTATGGTGCAATCGTATTCACGCTACGTATTCATATTCATTACATTATTCCATACATTATTCATCTTTACCCTTACAATAGGTCAACCTGTGCTGATTTTTTAAGCTTTCATACACTATCATTCCCATATCATACGTCATCTTCATTATTATTTATTACTTAGGTCAAACTGTGCTCAACATCTATACCCTCTCTACGCCCATTCCAATTACTTATCTTTACAAAAGGTCAACCTGTGCTGATTGTTTAAGATTTCATACACTATCATTCCCATATCATACGTCATCTTCATTATTATTTATTACTTAGGTCAAACTGTGCTCAACATATCTACCCTCTCTGCGCCCATTCCAATTACTTATCTTTACAAAAGGTCAACCTGTGCTGATTTTTTAAGATTTCATACACTATCATTCCCATATCATACGTCATCTTCATTATTATTTATTACTTAGGTCAAACTGTGCTCAACATCTCTACCCTCTATACGCCCATTCCAATAAGCCTTGTGCAAGTGACCCAGACTTTGACCCCTGTGCGTAGCGACTGTTACTATGCCACGTGATTCGGGGCAAGCTTTACTGCCGCGCCGGACGTAAACGATGCAACCATGCGTGTTTGAATAGGCCTTTATGTAGTTTCTAAAGAGTTTCGGTGACATGATTTTGCAGGAGTTTCTTTGCAACAAAAGACGAAGTACATGTATTTCCGTGTTTTTCTAACGTATAGTGGACAATCAAATACGTCAAACAGCTGCATTAACTTTAGTTCTAAGGAAGTTAAAATGCCTTCAAAGCAAAATACAACGTTGGCAACTAACAACACGAGTTGTGTAGATAGGTTCCAATCGTTATTAATGCGTTGATCATTGAGTTATATGTTGCAGGTACCAGACCACGCACCGCTGCAGTATTGTTGGTTTCTAAGAAAAAGCGGAAAAAGCTTGCCCCGAATCACGTGACTGGCAACAGAGACTCGGCTGACATCCGGTCACGAATAGTCTGGTGCGGGCGCACTATAAACCGATCTGCGGTATCAGTGTTACAGGGTTCCGAGCCGATATGTTAATCAACACGCAAAGGCTTATTACTTATCTTTTACAAAAGGTCAAACTGTGCTCAAATTCTTATACAACCCACCCATACATATTCATCATTTCATACATTAATTATTTATATGACCTTTGCATATTTTTAGCAAAGGTCAAATTGTGCTCAATGGCCCCACCATACTACTCACTACTTAGTTGGTGGATTCGTGCGCCATATAAGTCCATTATTATTTAGGTGTTCGGCATGTACCGAAACACCTATTGTTTTTTGTTCGTTTTTTTTTTTTAGGTGTTCGGGTATGCACCCGAAACACCTATTGTTTTTGTTCTTTTTTTTTTCCTTTTTTTTCTTCTTCTTTTCCGGATAGATTGTCTACAAAAAATACATACTTGCAAACTTCACATGAACTTCAAACTTGGCATATACTTAGAACTTAACACGTAGATGAAACACGAGTTGTGACGTCATGATTAGGTCATCAGATATCGAATTACGATAAATCAACATTTAATATTTAAAAAAATCATATCTCAACAACCACAAGAGATAAATTCACAATTTTTGTACCATTGTACAGATCGTTAATTGTCAAAAAATATTTACAAAAAGGTGACCCCAATTTGACCTTACTTCCTGTCCAAACCGGAAGTCAAAATTTAATATTAAAAAAATTATATCTCAACAACCACAAGAGGTAAATTGACATTTTTGGCACCATTATATAGATTGTTAATTGTCGAAAAATATTTAAAAAAATGTGACCCCAATTTGACCTTAATGCCTGTCCAAACCGGAAGTCAAAGTTTAATATTTAAAACAATCATATCTCAACAACCACAAGAGGTAAATTGACATTTTTGCACCATTGTATAGATTGTTAATTGTCGAAAAATATTTACACAAAGGTGACCCCAATATGACATAACTTCCTGTCCAAACCGGAAGTCAATCTTTAATATTTAAAACAAATCATCCACAAGAGGTAAATTCACAATCTTTGCACCATTGTACAGATCGTTAATTGTCAAAAAATATTTAAATAAAGTTGACCCCAATTTGTCCTTTACTTCCTCCCGAACACCTAGTGTTTGTTCAAACAAACACTTAAGCTCTATTTTCTTTTCTTGTTTCTTCTCCGGATAGATTGTCTAAAAAAAATACATACTTGCAAAGTTCACATGAACTTCAAACTTGGCATATACTTAGAACATAACACGGAGATGAAACTAGAGTTGTAGCGTCATGATTAGGTCATCAGATATCGATTTTCGATAGATCAAACTAATATCTAAAACGTTTCACTTACGTTTCACCTCTGTTGGTGAATCTAAATCAGCTCTGGTCGTGCTCATTATGTATGCATGTTTAAGGAATTGAGCATTTACGCTTCGGAAATGCAATTGACTCGGCTATCGTGACCCCTGAAAAAATTGTGTTTCTGATCAATTCGTTTCGCATAATATATTATGTGATTGACTAAAATCATTTTTTTTATTTTTTTTATGTCAGCATAATCTATTTATTCTGAAAAAGGTCACTTTATTAATAGCTGTTTTCGAGGTCGTTGAATCAATTAACTGCCACATGTTTCAACAGTTGGGTGCATGCAGACCTGCGGAGAAAACCTTCCACAAAAGCGAGTTTTTCACTATTTTCTGAATTTTTCCTATCACCAGTGGATGTTTCATCGTTGAAAACAGACATTATTATGCACACTTAATTGGAGGTAAGTCTGGGCAATGACAAATTTACGAGAATCTTTGATTTAAAAATAAGCATTTTAACCGGCTTCAGACATGTCAGATGTGTTGTAACGCGTTGGTTGATGCATACAGCATGCATGGGTTGATGACAGTCAGTCAGTACGTGTACGGTATGGGCGCCAGTGAATGATACTAGTACTTTAAACGTTGGGACTAATTTAGCGGGTACCCGGTTTTATGTAAACAAAGTATGCTTAAAATTATTACGTGGGTTTTCCTCCATGACTCTTTTGAAATACTTAGACTAGTGCCTAGTGATGGTAAATAGTCTGTAACGTTAGGAGAGTGAAGCCTAGGCATGAGTACAATTAGTTGAATTTAAAAAAATATGCTAACGTTAGATGTGTTATCAATAGGATGTACTCAGTGTAATAATATCTAATGTTAGCTCTGTGAAATTAAATAATTGATTAATTTAAACAAACAAATAAATAGTCTGAACAGTGAACAACAATGTTTAAGGGCTGAAAACATTAAAAACATTAGTACAGCTGGACATGTTCATCTAATGTCATGCATGTATAATAGTTAATACATGCAGGTACTTTGTAAATTATGTATGTCGCAATATTCTCTGACAAGTCAGAGTTTATTACTTTTTTAGCAAAGGTACATTTTAAATAATTTTGGTTGAGACTAATAATATTTACAACAACAATCATGACATTTAGGGAAAACTTGTAGCTTTGCATGGTGAAGAAGATAAGTAAGACTAATTGCAGTGACACCATGTGGAATACGCTAGTGAGTAGTAATTAGTTCTGAAAAGAAGTAGAGGTTACAACTTGACATTTTGATCAGTATGCTCTGATCGTCCTCAGGATTTACTACTCACTAGAGAATTTCACATGGTGTGACCGTAATTAGTCTTGCTTAATCATGAAATTTAACAAGTATCATTTATGATACTTTTCAGAATTTGTGATCACATGAAATCATGAAATGGTTTTGAATACAACAAAATAAAACATGCTTATTTTGAGTTAAATTTTCTTTTCACAGCTAATCTTCCCAGATGGAACTCCCTCTATTCTGGTGTGGCGATGGTTTGATCAATGTATGGGAACATTGCAAACAGTAGGATTAGCTGCAAAGGTAAGAGTTTTGTCATATTAGGAAACAGTCCGGCAATGGGTTAGAAATGAACAGTCTTTACAGATACTTTTATTGTTTTAAGTAGGAAACTCTTTGTATGTGTAAAACCGTACCATGAAATTGCTGTAAAGGGAAGTTACAACAACGGTAAATCTAAAACCTATAAATCAATCATCCTGAGAAATGATTTGGTTTTCATGTTAGAGAAAAGAGGAATCGTTGTCAAAAACGGAAAAAACATGTAACAGTTTTTGTTTATATTTTTTACAAGGATGTGTTAGTACCATATACCAATGTTGTACATTCCCTTTATTTTTATATTGCATTTTTAGATACATGGACCCCAAAATGTAAGTAAATAAGGCCCTGAACTATTTGACCAATGAAAGATTTTCTAGAGATTTGATGTAACAATGAAAAACCACAAATAATACACGAGGTAGTGCATCCCATGTGTATGTATACATACATGTACATATGTGTAAAACAATGTTTTTTGTTCTCCTTATTTTTGACAGATCTTTATGCATGCCCTTATTCCTGGTATTGTGGTGGTGTGATGGCACTGCATGATGCTTAACAACTTTTGCAGAGGATCTTTCATTCCGTGAACTTCACGTCCTGCCATGTTGAATTCAGTATGTACCAGCTTGCCACCTTATGGCACCTCCAGTAGACCAATTTCTACTTTATACATACATGTAAATGTAGCTTTGGGCCAATGTTGATTCCACAGAAACTTCAGTAAATTCAGTAAATTCAGTAAATCAGGAGTACAATGTCTGTGTCAAAACAGCATGGAGTCAAGGAGTTGAACAATTGTAATATCTTGAGTGTAGGAAAAACTGAACAATATCCGTACTATTGCGGATTTCTAAAAAGAGGATGTGAATGATAAATCTGATGTCGCGTACATCTGCAAACATTTGAACTAAACCTGTCCCAAATCAGTGCACTATGACATTCAAGTTAATCGTCCTTTTGGAGCTAAACACTGTTCATCAGTACATCATTGTTATGATTCAAAATATTCTTGAAAATATTTTTCTGTGTACGCACCTAGGCCCAATATCAGTGCTGCATAGTTTATAGTTATACCCATGAACTTGTTTTGTGTGGGCTGGGTGAAACAACTTTTGTGGTATCAAAAACGTAAGCACTTAATGTGATTAAACTTGCATGGCCAGGTTAATTTATGATGTATTATTTGAAAATAAAGGGTTTTTATGCACTGTTCAGTACCTGAAGTTATGTTCGCATAAAGACTGCAGACTAGACTGAGGTAAACAAAGACAGATATGACATGTGAATATTTCAAAATTAACATGTCAAAATATTGCCAGAGAAATTATTATAGGGCTGTGATTCCTTTTTAAAAATTACTGTTTTTGTGATAGTAAAAACAAAACAACTGGAATTAGGAAAAGAAAATTGAAATAAATGTAAGAAGATGCATGAATCCAAAGTACTCCCATGACTTATTTATTGTATGTGTAAAACTGTACCATGAAATTGCTGTAAAGGGAAGTTACAACAATGGTAAATCTAAAAACCTATAAATCAATCATGGACCCCAAAGTGTAAGTAAATAGGGCCTAAACTACTTGACCAATGAAATATTTTCTAGATATTTGATGTAACAATGAAGAACTGTTCATTAACGTGAATGTATTGTATGTAAAATACATGTACTCAACGTGTGTTGTATAATTATGTTCTGTGATTATTACTGTGCTCAATATTGGCGCGATTTGTATGTATGTGTGTACGATACATACGTACACGCGCGCTATAATACGAATATAATATGCACACACATGATGCAGACTAGTCGCGCACTGTGTAGATTCACGTAAGCACACGACCCGTATTTTAGGACTGAAAAAGTCGTTTATATTGAAAATTTCTGTCATTGGCCACGAATCAAACAAGCTAAAAGATATGAAATATGTAGTTTCTAAATGAATGCGTCTTCATTTTCCAATTAAACAATTCCAATCTATAAAAAAGAAAAAAATTAAGGTTTAGTATAATTTGTTATTATTTTTTGCTATAGCAGTACTGGCATTTCAATCCAAGAGAAGGGGTGTACCTTTCCAATCCATGTCAGTTAAACATTTATTTAAATCTAAGCCCTTACCCCTATTTTCAACATCTTGCAACTTCAGATATGCAGAATTGATGCTGGGTGTGATTTTTGACATAATGAAGCACCAGTCGTCAGTCAATAGAATTGGTAATTTAGGCCCCCTTATACTTTGATTGCTTGTTTGCCCCTCCCCTTCCCTAGTTCTTGGATTCTATAGTGCTGCAATGATAGACCAAAGAATTTTAGAAAACAAATGTGTTGGTTCATCACCAGTGGCAGAATGCCATCACCAAGAACTTGGGGGAGGGGCAGACATTTTATTCCAAAATTACCGATTCCAATGACAACCTCTGAATGTCACCCATTCTGAACTGTCACTAAATCGTACATACAGAGCGTACATTTATTATAAATGCAGATTGATTCTGTGTTGTTGTCAACAAAGGATCATGGTTGGGTTCATTTACACTGAAGTCATTTCACTTGTTACATGTGTAAGACCATGTACACTAATTTATAGATTGGTTACAAGTAAGTTAAACAGGTCAACAAAGTGGTTTCAATCGATTGTGGGGGTGTGGAACTGTGTAACCACAAAAGTCAAGTCACGAAACCCAACAGACAGTTAAAATTTACAAGCACCCATACAACTCTTTGATTATTTCAATGTCTAACAATTTATGTACAAAAATGGCATCTGATATTTAGGTTGTAATTCTGTAATATGGATGCAGCTACAGACATTTTGCCAATCATGTGTACAACCTTGAAAATGTAAAAATCAATGTAGAATTTGTTTTCAAATTGTATAAATTATTTTTTTAATTATTTGCAGTATAGGTGAAAACAAAGACAGTTTATAAGCATGTCACAATAAGGAAATGCTTGATTACCTTTACTCCTCCCGAACACCTAGTGTTTGTTCAAACAAACACTTAAGCTCTAGTTATTATTATTATTATTATTTCGCAGTCATTGAAAGGAAGATTTGGAGTAGTGCTTACATTGCCATGTCAATTTTGTTTTTGAAAGTCCTTCAGTGCTTGCCAAAGCTCATAGGTCTTCAGGTTCTGAGGTTGCTCTTGTGGTAGCGGGTGTAAGATGTTTCTCACGTTCTGGCCATGTGTGCACGCATGCTGCTCGATGGATAGTTCTGGGCAGCGCTCTCGTACAGAATTTACCAAAAGCGTTGGTAATCCAAAGGCCATGCAAGGGTGCAGGTCGCGTTGCTGGTCCATTTCAAATTGCCACTTCAGTTTAGTGCCTATTAAAAAAAAAACTTTAAAAAAACACTGGGACTTTTTGTCTCATTCATCATCTGTCTTTCCCACAAGGAAAGGGGGTCAGTGCTTTCATTGGTAAGGTTAACGCAAAGTGGATTATGCGTCATTTGATGTAGGGGTTTTGCAGGCAGGCTGTAATGCATGGCTTGCCGAGGCAGGCATTAAATCAGCTTTTCGGCTCTTGCCAGTTCCCCCTCGTGGTTACGAGCTTTTGGGTTTCAAGTTTGGGGCCAATTTTATTTGGCAAGTGCCTGACGATGGGATGTTCCATTTCCCGCGCGCTCTTTGGGAAGTTGAGCTCTTTTCTGGGTTCCAGCTAAGTGAAAGCAATTGCACATTCAGGCTTTGTCACACATTATCTGGTTGATTTTCTCTTTGTTGATACAAACTATCTCATAATCGGGGCTCGAAATCGACACTGTTCGAGGGCAGGTCCGGGTCCCACAGGTCAAAGTTCAACCACTCACAAGGCAGATTCAACTCTTGCTTGGCAGGCCAAAAGCCAGTTTAGTTCAAATTCAATCCTTAGTGGGGTCATTGAATTTTGTGTGTAAAGCAGTTGCGCCGGGGCGTGCGTTTTTACGGCGTATTATTGCACTGACAGTGGGCCTCGAGCAGCCGCATCACAGGGTGCGCCTTTCGCAAGGTGCGAAGCTCGATCTGGTCATGTGGCTGTCATTCTTGCAGCGGTCTTACTGCATTCCTGCGGGAAAATTGGGATTCAATTGTTGCTCTTGGATTATTCACTGATGCTGCTGCATCCATCGGCTATATATGGCTTCTTTCCAAGGGAGGTGGGTTCATGGGCGTTGTCCGTCAGTGTGGCTGGCTAGTTCTCCGTCCATTGCTTTAGTGGCGCTCCTCTGTTGGACCTCCTTGTTGGTGAACTGCAGGGTGTTGTTCCGGTACGGTAATATCGCTGTTGTGGGGATCATAAATAAACAAACGTCGCCTTGTATGCGCATTGCAATTAGTGCGGGCAATTGTCATGCAATGCCTCAAATTCAATATAATTTTTAAGGCAGTGCATATACCACGTGTTCATACTAACATAGCTGGTGCACTTTCTCGTTTTCAGATGGGGCGCTTTCGGGCCCTAGCTCCAAGGGCCCAGCCCAGCATTACCCCCTTTACCTCAGCTGCCCCACGTGTTTTAGCAGCGGAAATGGGATGGTTGTTAAGTTTGGTGTTCGCTAAGAATACACACACGGTTTACATGTCGAGGTGGAACGCCTCGGCTTCGGCTGTGTCAACTGTTTCTCCGCAAGACATTGCAGGTTTCATCTCATGGCTGTCTTTACTTTACTATTCTCCATCCACAATTCATACATATGTGGCAGGGGTGGGGTGTTTTTGTAAACTTAGAGGATGGGCCGGTCCAATTAATAATTTTATTGTGTCAAAATTGCTGGTAGGTTTACAGGCGGGACGGGGCTAGGCAAGATGAGCGATTGCCGATTTCATTGTCGCTTTTGTGCCGACTTTTAGAGGCGTTGCCCAAGGTATGTGCTTCCCAATTTGAAAGCACCATGTTTCGGGCAGCTTTTTTCGGCTTTTTGCGCGTTTGGGGGTTTACCGCCAATTCCACTTACCATATGCAATAGTCTATGTTACAGTATTCCGGTGTGTGTTTCTGTGGCAATCAATCTAGCATGTCTGTGGTCCTGGCCATATGTCATTCTAAAACTAATCAGGCTGTCCCTCCACAGTGGGTTCTTATCGCAAGGCTGCAGGTTGTGGCAATCTGTCCAGTTACTGCTTTGCAAGGGTATTTGCAAGCGCGGGAACAATTGTCCGGCCCCTTGTTCCGCCATAAACGTGGTGATCCCCTCACACGGTATCAGTTCACAGTGGTGCTTAGGGCTGCTTTGTTGTTTGTGGGTGGCGGGTGATCGCTATCGGTCCCATTCTTTCCGGATGGGAGCTGCGTCCACAGCTTTTGCACAGGGGGTGCCCGTTGCAGATATAAAGGGGTCTGGTCGCTGGCGCTCGACCCAATCTGGTGTGTTGGAATGGCCGAGGAGGTGCTCACTTGAAGGACCTTCATGGTTTGCTATCAGGGTTTCATACCCCTATCCCTGCTTTGATCATTTTGCATTTAGGGACGAATGATTTGGTGTCTCATGACTTGTTCACTTTGAGACAGCTCATCACTTCGGCCTTGGGCATTTGCTGGCAAAGGTTTCCGGAAGCTATTGTAGTTTGGTCAGACATTCTCCTGAGAATGTTCTATGTTGGTGCCACTTCTCAAAAATCCATAGAGAACGCACGTAAAGCAGCCAATTGTTGGGTGAAAGCGCAGTGTAAAAAGCTTGGGGCTAGGGTACTGCAGCTCCCGCAGTTTATCTGGTCGGATGCTAGCCTTTATCGTTTCGATTGGGTCCATCTGTCTCCAAAAAGGGCTTTCCATTTTCAAGGCTAATCTGTGTAATTGTATTCTGTCTGTGCTGTAACTGGTGTACTTTTGTGGGTGTTTTTATTCTGTTCCTTTGGGCGCGCTTCTCGCGTGTGGCAGTTTTGGGCGGAATAGCACATTAACTTCCCACTTTTGGTGCAGCAGTTCTGGCAATTAACAGTTACTGCAGTCCTAGAAAATTAAACTTAATAATATGGAGATTTTAGTCCTCCGTTATTTACATGTTATCAAGTGTTCATAGTGCCGGGATCTCCCTCGGGCTAGTTCAGACCGCAGCTTCCTAGGTGGGACGCGAACACTTGGTTGATTCATATTGTATTGATTCATATGATATGCTGTGTATTAGCATATGTTACACATGTGCATTATATACTGTTTGTTATTGTCAACATTTAAATGTATGTTTTAATAACTATCCCCATTGGGGGTTAGTGGTGCCAGGTCTGGGTATACAGAGTCTTGGGTACGCTGTATAGGTGGTCCCAGCTGGTTTTTCTCTGAGGTCTTGGGTATCTCAGGGTGTGTGTTTGTTTGTCTTTATCAAATGCTGTTTAATGACAAATCCGGTTTGCCCATAGTCTGGTATTCCGGTGGTTGATGGTGTCAACCTCTTTAATAAAAAGCTTGAAAGCTGTGGCCAAGTGGCATTCAAATGAATTTGTAGTTGGTGCTATTTATTGTGAGTTTGAGTATAATGTGTGGGACAGTTTTATAGCATGCTTTTTGTATAATTGTTTTGTTATAATCAAAATATGTTTGTTGATCAAAGAAAATGTTTTCGCTAAATCATGGTAAAAATTTCACTCTTTCATTATTTACTTCATGTGAATGGTACAACTTTTGCACATGTGTTATTGTAACCCAGTCTGTAGCAAATAATGTATTATGAAAACTTTCAGGCTGGAAGGCAATAAGAAAGCTTTTGTGAGCCATGCACAACTGACTGCATATGACTTGCCACTATATGCTAAGTGTGGAACTATTTTGTTAAAAATGTTGTTTTTTAGATGTAACATTAATTGTAACCTTTGATTAGCTGTTTTCTTACATTTGTGTAATTAGTAAAAGTTTAGTTTCATCATGGATATTGACATCTAAAAGTGTGTAGACTAATGCCAAGATTATAACACTTGTGTTGTGAATAAGAAGTTTTAATACATATGTTATATTTTATATTTCATTTGCATTATCATATGTTTTTGTCTAATGTAAGTTGTTTATTTCTATAGTGTATTATATATGGTATCACAAGTGTCATCAATTAAATTGGGATGATTTTGAAAATATATTTAAAAATACATTTCACGGTAAATCATGCTACATGGTCCAAGGCATTCCAAGTCAAACACAGAAAATATACACAAAGGGAGGTATTAAAATTTTGGTTGATATTTCTTAAAGACCATATCCCAGGTATATAATGTATCGAATGGTTATGTCAGAAAAAATAGGTCTCATTTGGTAAAATCCTTTATAAACAGAATCTTTTTCATTCAAAGTACACAGTCAGAAAATGTGTTAAAGAAAGTGATATGCAAACCTGATACTTTCATATCTGCATAGGTTTGGAATAAGATTTTGGTGAAACAAATTTTCTGTAAGTAATTTTATTTTTTTGAGTTATGTCCACTTTAGTGTGGGATCAGCTATATATATATATATATATGTGTGTTGTTGGTTGTTTTATTTTGTCATTTTTTTTTGGGGGGGGGATGTAAAACTTAAAGTTAGAGCTAAATAGGGCAAGTACAAAATGTTGTAGTAGAAAGTAACATTATCAGAGTACAGAATATCCCTTAGTCTGACAAATTTAATTGAAAAGGAAATGTTAATCAAGTTTCATGGTAACATAGAAGTTCATAGTAGTTGGCATTTGTATGTGTTCATTTGATGGTTGATGACTTCTCATTGAGTATATGTATACTTTGTTATAGAAATATTTTGCAGTTAAAGAGGCACTGTAAGGTCAAATTAAGTTTTGTGATGCACTCATTTTTCAATAGAGTGTGAAAAAATTACAAGTCTCTAACTTCACTATATCATTTTATTTAATATCCTTTCAGAGTAATATTTGAAACATGATGTTACTATTTTCTTATGGTAAATGAGTCTGTAACATTTCATAGAGGAATTTTGTGTTTGTCAAAAAGTCAATTTCAATGCTGATTTGATCAAATATTGTGGAGATTCAGGAATGAACTGCAAATACACCGTACAAAAATGTAGAGATCCATTTATTTGAAATGTGATGTCACTGTTGTCTTTGGATGTTATCAAATTTCACACAGGAAGGTTATCAAATAAAATGACATTTTAGATCACTTTTATGTGAGGTTAGAGACTAATTTTGTTGTAATGTTTTTCATACTTTAATAAGGACTCTAGTTATTGAAAAATCACAAAACTAAATTTGACCTTAAAGCCTCTCTTTAAAGTCATGGTGAAAATATCAAAAGAAAAAGTTCATTATATAATAGAGGCACTAGAGTACAAACTTTGGGTAGAAAGTAATTTGTAAATGTGTGTATGGGACAGTTTTATAGCATGCTTTATGTATAATTGTTATGTTATAATCAAAATATATTTGTTGATCAAACAAAATGTTTTTGCTAAATCATGGTAAACATTTCAGTCTTTCATTCTTTACTTTGTGTGAATGGTACAACATTTGCACATGTGTTATTGTAACGCAGTCTGTAGCAAATAATGGATTATGAAAACTCTCAAGCTAGAAGGCAATAAGAAAGCTTTTGTGAGCCACGCACAACTGACTGAATATCTCTTGACAATATATGGCAAGTGTGGAACTATTTCGTTATAAATGTTGATTTTTAGATTTAACATTAATTGTAACCTTTGAGTAGTTTTTCTTTTACATTTGTGTTAAGTAGTAAAAGTTTAGTTTCATAATGTATATTGACATCTAAAGTGTGTAGACTAATGCCAAGATTATAACACTTGTGTTGTGAATAAGAAGTTTTAATACATATGTTATATTTTATATTTCATTTGCATTATCATATGTTTTTGTCTAATGTAAGTTGTTTATTTCTATAGTGTATTACATATTTTTAAGTAGGGCAGTAAGGTTTGCATTGTGAGGATATAGTCTAGTAAGTTATGCACCAGTATAATTATCACTTATCAGATTTAATGTTTTGAGCAATTGTAAAGTTTACATAGTTTTTGTTGAAAGAGTTTCGTCTTTTTAGAGTTTGTAGTTGCAGATAGTTCAATTTGCACTGTTGTGTTGAAGTTAAATGTTAAAAGTTTACTCTTTTGTAAACAAAGATTTTTGAGAATTTAAGCTGTTAGGCCTAATTGAATTTTTTTATACAGAACTCAAATGGTCATAGTTGTGGTGAACTATTATATTATAATTTTGTAAATTACTTCACATATGCAATATAGTTTTAAAAATCCTTTATGAATGTGATGCCCAACTGTGAAAATAAAAGAAATAAACAAATCTGTAATTGCAGAAAGTAATTAGACAAAGTGTATGATTTTTGAGGTTGTTTCCTTGCTTAGCATGTTTATGCACGTTTATGCACATCATCAAATATACACTTAGAACTGAAACATACAAAAGTGATAGTTCTGTGCAAATAATGTTATTATTTACTCATTGTGTTAAAGTATAGATCATTTGAAGAGTAAGCAAAAGTTATAATGTATATATTTGTTTAGTTTTCAATAAAACCACTAACCAATCAATATGTGAGTGATACAATGAGAAAAGGTTTATTTTGTGTTTTAGTGCATGTATTGGGCTCTGTTTTGAATTTCAAATTTTAATTTTCAAATTCCATATTTTTCACATTTTATATAAATTTCAAAAAGTACTGAGAAAGTTTTGAAGATATTTTTGCAATCTACAACATCAGATTTCCATATCCAAGTGTAAACATTAAGACAAAATATGAATTGTATCCCCGAAGAATGATGTTATAGATTGCCATATAATAAAAGATAATTGTGCCATTTTGATTATTCAGGGTTTTATCAGTGATCATGTTATTTGCATGAAAATTGTGGAACAATGCAAATTATGTGCTTGAATGTACATGTATTTGAAATTGTCAGAAACTACACAACAATAACAAGTGACAAATATAAAATACTGAATTATTGAAAGAAATAGGTGTTATTTTGTTATTCAGTTTTATTATCTAGATTTATTTTCTGTAAGGGGCCGTCCATAAAGTACGTACGCACGGAATGCCGATTTTTTTTTTACCCCCCTCCCCCCTGTGCGCAGGGCATACGCAGTTGCTCCAACCCCCCCCCCCCTCCCCACTGTATGCATACGCATTCCATATCTCTTTTTGACTTCTCAGACTACCTTATTCTAGCATCATTAAACGTCACAGTACACGTGCTGTAGTAGTATGATTCACATGTCGCATCCAAAGACTGAAGTAAATCACAAAATGTTGACAGAAAACAAATTGCAAACATTTTTCTTAACGGACCAGGATGAATGATTGATCTTGTGCTTCCGTTTCTTCTTTGTTGGATTTGCTTTTTTGTACATCTCCACAAGTTTAGCGTAGCGCCCTGAGTTAGAATTTCCCCCGGTACTAGCCATTCTGATCGTGTTTTTTATACGACAAAATAAATGCAGGTTTCAAGCCACTATTTTTTCAGTGTTTAGCAAACAACTCAAGCAGCCGTCGATTACATCACCATGGGAATATTTACAGGTACATCGTATACAGCTGTACTATATTTAACATTGTGAGCGACTGCACGCGGGTGAAATTGATACATTGTAACAATCACCTGTACGATTCCTGTGTACACTGCCGGTTTCATAGCAGTCTTTTTATTTTGGTAATGTTGTGGTCTATAGGCCAAAGTTGGCTTGCGGTAGCGCTGGGAAGATAAATTTACTTTTGGTTGGTGGTGAAGGGTACTGTGTTATAACTGTTTTTCAATGCACAAAAGCTGGTCCTGGTAGTTATTTATATGAGATAGTATATTGATTTCATGATAATTCATTAAAAGCAAATTGTCGGTTTGCGTACGGTACGCATTGGCTTGGACCCCCCCCTCCCCCTGTACGCATGGTGTACGCAATGTCAATAACTCCCCCTCCCCCCTTCGTGCGTACGTACTTTATGGACGGCCGCTAAATGTTTTATGTGGAATGAGAGTAATTTGGTTATTGTGTTGCATATTTTTATGTCTATTCAACAAGTGCATGTTTTGCTTTGTTTAATATTATCTAATACTTAGCAGACTGAACATAAAAATCAGAAATTGTAACCAAAAATATTTACAATATAGGTGGAAAGGTGTGCAAACTTTGTCAGTTATATTTCATGGCATTGTTGGAAACAGTTCCTTGGTATAATGCACAAGGGAATGTTTGAGACTGCAGACTTTCATGGTATACACAATTGTTTGTTGTGCCACTGAGTGCTAGCAATAGTTACAGTTCTTTTGTCAAGTGATGCACAGATTGACTTGTCATCTACAATTTGAATCTCTTGAGGAGATGAACAGCAGCAGAGAGGTTTTGTGAATGGCAGCAGGGCCGGATCTCACCATATGGGCACTTTGGGCACGTGCCCAGGGCCCCTGGGCATCAGGGGCCCTCCATGGTAGAGTCGAAAAAAATTTGAAAAAAAAAAAAATTCAAATTTTTTTTTTTTCCAAATTTTTTCCCAAAAATGTTTTTATCTAATTTATTTTATTTATCTAATAGATAAAAAAAAGTTATCTAATCCGAATCCGTAGATGGAGTAGAAGTAAAAGTATTGGAAATTGGAAATACTCAAGTAAAGTACAAATACCTCAAAATTGTACTTAAGTACAGTACTTGAGTACATGTACTTAGTTACTTTCCACCACTGAATAATAGTGAATGAAAATTAATAAATCCTTTGAAAGAGTAGCCTTGTGTTGTTATTTTGCCTTTATTGATTAAATCAACTTTATTTCATGAAAGTCAAGTCAACTGATTGAAACTCATTTTCTAATGAATGCCAGCTTAGCATGTAGGCCTTTGTGCGTCTGTCTGACAGACTACAATGACTGTATAGTTGAGGACTTATTTGTCAGTTGGACAAATAAGGTATCTAAATATTGACAATCACCAAATTGTGAATATTTAGAGGAAATGAAGAAAACAAACTCAAAATTTTTGCGCAAGGCCGCTTCGCGGCCGCACGCGAACGACCCGTGCCCGTGGGGGGGGCCCTTGTAGTTTCAGGTGCCCAGGGGCCCTCAGAGGTGTTAATCCTGCCCTGAATGGCAGGCAAAAGAATGGTATGGTTTAGTGTTTCACTTTGTATAGAGTTTTCTATAGTTCTTGAAGGAATCATAACCATACTATGGTTAGGAAGCTTATGTTTTCAGGTTTTTAATGGTGCCTGACTTGCCAACATAGGGCGTATAGATGTTGTGTAAGAATTGATTTATTTCATCGGACGCCGGTGTCCGATATTCAACAGAATTTATAACTTCAGATTGACAGAACAAAATGCCTACAAGTTAATTGTTTTCTTCAAGAAATCACTTTAAAAAAATATTGGTACTCTCCATATTTAATGTTAGGAATGGAAATGTAATATTTAGGAATGTGAAATGTATAAAAAAACTGCCAAAATACATATATTCGGATTCATGTACACTGCTGTTTACCCTACAGGAGTGTTGTGGCTGAGTGGTCTAGGTTACTGGACTCAAGTTCTGGTGTTAGCAGCAGAATGTGGGTTTGAATCCTGGCCATGACACTTGTGTCCTTGAGCAAGAAACTTAACCATAATTGCTTCTCTCCACCCAGGGGTTAAATGGGTACCTTTGAGGGCAGAGTTGGTTGATTAGCCTTATATGCGCTGTAATGGCAGCAATTGTGCTGTATACTCCCCAGGGAGTTGCGATGGTTTCAGGAATGATTTATGAGCTTTGTGAGCCTTATGAACAGGGGTAATAATATAATGCGTCTTCAGCACCACTCCGTTGGTGGATACCTGCACTATATAAGTCTATACATTATTATTATTATTATTATTATTACATTATCATTGCTCAAGTTTTCATTTATTTGTGAGTAGAAGACACATTGTTTAATTTATTATGCAAATTGGAAGTTTTATGACATGGTATTAGACCTATCTTGAAATATTTAATTGCTATTATTTTAACGGAAAACCTTGTAAATCAGTATTCCAATATTGCTTTCTGAACAATGTTTTATTTGCACTATTAACTATTTCATTAATGATTTATGCAAATAAATTTGTATAAATCTAAAGAATTAATGGGTAGTTTGGTGAAAACAAGTACATGTATTCTCAAAATAAGTCATTGAAAACAAAATGACAAGTGTCTACAATACCTTAGAAAATAATAGCATGTATGTTATATTGTATTGATATGTTAATCAATTATATAAATAAGCTATTTTAAAACAGGCAACAATGCATTATAAAAATTGAAACATTTGTTTTATTGTCGAGGAGACATGAACAGTAGGATAACAGAAAATAGGTTGTTGTGGCTATTTTGGCATAATATGACAATTTATGCCATTAACCCTAATTCCCTAAGCGTTGTTAAGTAAAAATCCTTCCAAATCCTTCAACTGACTTTGTTGTCTAGGGAGTTAGGGTTAATTAAATTTAATGTTGTTAATTAATTATGCAAATACTCATGTAATTAATTAATTTATGAGTATTTTATAATTTCTGTAATTGATAGGACACATTTGACAATTTGTGTTGATAAGATATATCCTTGCGTCATAAATTTTATTAATTTATGTTACATAAGCATTCACAAACAGCAATTTTATTGATACTTGTCTAATTAATTATGAAAATTATAAATATAAAATATGTTTTGGCAGCTGGAATTTGAATTGTAAAAACTTCATTATATTGATAATAATTGTGCCAAATTTGAAGTAAATTAAATAAATCATTACTGAGTTATGAAAAAAAAATCTCAATTGTATACTCAATTTGGTGCCATTGTCTTTTTAAAGAAAAACATAAGATAATCTTTGACTTGAGAATCAATGGAAGTATAAATGAATTTTGACATTTTGCTTTTTTGCTTTTTTGCTTTATTTCTTTATTTCAGCTACTTGCATGATGGAGTACTTTCAGGAAATGGATTTACAACTACATGGGGAGACCCATATGCACAACTTACATGGGGAGACCCATGTGCACAGTATACATGGTGAGAACCGTGTGCAAAACTTACATGGGGAGACCCATGTGCACAACTTACATGGTGAGACCCATGTGTACAGTATACATGGTGAGAACCGTGTGCAAAACTTACATGGGGAGACCCGTGTGCACAATATACATGGTGAGAACCGTGTGCAAAAGTTACATGGAGAGACCGATATGCACAACTTACACGGGGAGACCCATGTGCACAGTATACATGGTGAGAACCGTGTGCAAAATTTACATGGGGAGACCCACGTGCACAACTTACATGGGGAGACCCATGTGCACAGTATACATGGTGAAAACTGTGTGCAAAACTTACATGGGGAGACCCATGTGCAAAATTTACATGGGGAGACCCGTGTGCACAATATACATGGTGAGAACCGTGTGCAAAACTTACATGGGGAGTGCTGTGTGCAAAACTTACATGGGGAGAGCCATGTGGAAAACTTACATGGAGAGAGCCATGTGCAAAACTTACATGGGGAGATCCATGTGCAAAACTTACATGGGGAGAGCCATGTACACACATACAACAAAGCAAAGAAGAATAAGTATCAAAAGATGTATGTTAACAAAGATAGACATTTGGATAAACAGAATACAGAATTGCTCACTACAATTGATGTGAAGTGGATTGAGTTGAATGACAATTGGAATGAAATTGTTGCTTACAGAAACTTGATGAATGAGACTTGGGATGTGATAGTTGTAAACTGTGAAGTTATTCGGAGAAATATCAAGAAAACTAACATAATTTTGGACGTGAAAGTGAGTGGTATAAGAAAAAGGTACAAGAGGAAATTGTTAAAGGAATTTTACTGTGGGAAAAGTAAGAGAACAACAGTTAAATCTAGGAAGGTATTTAAGGTGGTAATGACGAACAGGAAAAAGTTGCAGGGTAGCTCAAAGAAAAAGTGCGAATGTTGTCAACAAGGAGAAGCTGCTAATGTGTTACAAAAAGAAAGTACCCCAAATACTCATTGTGTCTTAGAAAATAAATAAATAAAGGACAAACAATTGACAAAGAAGGGCAAGTGCCGTCTACAATTTAATCATAAAAGAAATGGTAAAGTAATAGAGCGACGTATGACTAAGGAAGAAAGGAAAATCCAACAGAAATCACAGAAAAATATTTATTGTCATACAAAAAGAACTGTCAGTAAAGTTGCTAAGAAGATAATAGATGGTGGCAGAAATAGAAGATCTCAATATACATGTAGTAAGGATGATCTGATGAAATGTGTAAAGAAAAGTGTAAAAGATTCTTCTAATATTGTAAGTAAAATTAGAGTTTGCAAAGTGAAGAGTAGGCCTAACAAGACAAAGATGCACTCAGAAAGAGACAGTATGACAATGGTTGTTCAGAGTAAAAATTACTGTGTGGAGATTTGTTGGCTTTGTGAAAAATCATTAAGGTTATGCAATAAAAGGAAAGTGCAGTGTGAACAATGTGAAGTTTGGTTTCACATAAATTGTAAGGGCATGCTGCACATAAAGGAAAGATTATTGTACAATGTTTCTTGGATTTGTTGCAAATGTGGACACTCAAATCATTGTGTTGACTTGTTACATGATTATGGTATTCCTACATATTTGAATGTATATGACACCAGTATGAAGTCATTGAGTTTAGTGGAAGATTACAGTGATGATGTCTTTGAAAACACTTGCAAGCAATTAGAGAAAAATACAATGGATGTAAGTGAATTCAAGATTGAAGATAAGCAAATGTTTGTTCAGAAATGTATTGTTAATTTGTCAAGAAGTGAGATGGACAAAGTAGTAATTGAACAAAGTGGAGGGTATAATTTGAGAAGTATTGAAAAACAGTCATCATCAGCGGAGAAATTACAAGACAATAAGGAACAATCAGAGCAAACAGTAAATATAAAGAACAGAGAAATGAAAGATAATAAGTGTCCTGAAGAACAACATTCAACAGATAATTATAAAAGAAAAAAGAGGCCATTGTCTCCTAGTAAAATGAATGAGAAGAAAGTGAAGACAGCTACATGTAACGCAACCAAAATTAAGAACATTATTGTGCAGGGACATTTTCACCAAGGTCATCAGAAATTTGGTGTAAATACTGGGAAACAGTGTGTTGCAAATAGCTTATGTGCAGTGATGTACAGTCATATTAAAGAAGTAAGACAGTGGACAAGTTATGACATGGATTTAGTATTGAATACTGGTGATGAGTTGTATGGTCATTTAACCAAAAGTTCCACAATGAACAATGCTTATTTGTTAATTAATGAATTACCTAATGAATTGATAGTATTCAACAAAAGCTATACAATGACTTATCATGAGTCTGTCACTGGAATGTTTGAAGATGATGGTAATTTGTCTGACTTTAATATGATGCAGTTAAACAGAGCACTTGAGCAAACATTGCAGAGATATAATGCTTGTTTCATATGTTTTAATGGAAATACATTTGGTGTTATTGCTGAAAATGGTGTCTATTATATCTTTGATTCACATTCTAGAGATGTTAATGGTTGGCAAGTGCAAGATGGAAGGAGCTTACTGAAATTTACACCAACATGGCAAGATGTTTACAGGTATTGTACTGAATTGCGGACATCTATGAATTTGTATAACAATGAACAGTTTGAAATTACAGGAGTGACTTTGTGCCAAAATAATGATGCAACTGCATGTCTGTGTAGAGGTGAAGAGGTTGATGAGCAACAAAATTCAGATCAGATAAGTGATTTAAACATGTATGATATGACTAAAGAGGTACCCAGTGAGCTGCCATCAGACAAAGAAGGTAATGATATCAAAGATTGTAAACCATCATGTGAATGTAGTGGTGATTTGACAGATACATGTACAGGTAGTAAGACACATGTTGATGTAGATACAAATATTGATGATATATGTGTAGACAGTAGTGGTATTGAAATGACGATAGTATCTGAACCAGGTGGTTTTAAATGTATTCCACTAAGTTATGAGCATAAGAAGTCTTTGTGTAAGTCCCTTGGATTTGGTAGAATTTATTCACAGTCTGTAGTTTTTGAGGAATGTGAGAGAATTGGACATCCTAAACGTTTAAGAAATATTCAAGGTGATGGGAACTGCTTTTTCAGAGCTGTGTCTTTTGCAATATCAGGTACTGAACGTAACCATATGCGATTGAGGCTAGCTACTGTGAATCATTTATTGAAACATGCCAGTCGATATACATATTTACGTGAAGGATTCAGTGATGTTGACGGTTATACTCAAACTCACAATAAATAGCACCAACTACAAATTCATTTGAATGCCACTTGGCCACAGCTTTCAAGCTTTTTTATTCAAAGAGGTTGACACCATCAACCACCGGAATACCAGACTATGGGCAAACCGGATTTGTCATTAAACAGCATTTGATAAAGACAAACAAACAGTAAACACACACCCTGAGATACCCAAGACCTCAGAGAAAAACCAGCTGGGACCACCTATACAGCGTACCCAAGACTCTGTATACCCAGACCTGGCACCACTAACCCCCAATGGGGATAGTTATTAAAACATACATTTAAATGTTGACAATAACAAACAGTATAATACACATGTGTAACATATGCTAATACACAGCATAATTTGATAAAGACAAACAAACACAAACCCTGAGATACCCAAGACCTCAGAGAAAAACCAGCTGGGACCACCTACATGTATACAGCGTTCCCCAAGACTCTGTATACCCAGACCTGGCACCACTAACCCCCAATGGGGATAGTTATTAAAACATACATTTAAATGTTGACAATAACAAACAGTATAATGCACATGTGTAACATAATACACAGCATATCATATGAATCAATACAATATGAATCAACCAAGTGTTCGCGTCCCACCTAGGAAGCTGCGGTCTGAACTAGCCCGAGGGAGATCCCGGCACTATGAACACTTGATAACATGTAAATAACGGAGGACTAAAATCTCCATATTATTAAGTTAAATTTTCTAGGACTGCAGTAACTGTTAATTGCCAGAACTGCTGCACCAAAAGTTGGAAGTTAATGTGCTATTCCGCCCAAAACTGCCACACGTGAGAAGCGCGCCCAAAGGAACAGAACAAAAACACCCACAAAAGTGCACCAGTTACAGCACAGACAGAATACAATTACACAGATTAGCCTTGAAAATGGAAAGCCCTTTTTGGAGACAGATGGACCCAATCGAAACGATAAAGGCTAGCATCCGACCAGATAAACTGCGGGAGCTGCAGTACCCTAGCCCCAAGCTTTTTACACTGCGCTTTCAGCCAACAATTGGCTGCTTTACGTGCGTTCTCGATGGATTTTTGAGAAGTGGCACCAAAATAGAACATTCTCAGGAGAATGTCTGACCAAACTACAATAGCTTGCGGAAACCTTTGCCGGCAAATGCCCAAGGCCGAAGTAATGAGCTGTCTCAAAGTGAACAAGTCATGAGACACCAAATCATTCGTCCCTAAATGCAAAATGATCAAAGCAGGGATAGGGGTATGAAACCCTGATAGCAAACCATAAAGGTCCTTCAAGTGAGCACCTCCTCGGCCATTCCAACACACCAGATTGGGTCAAGCGCCAGCGACCAGACCCCTTTATGTCTGCAACGGGCACCCCCTGTGCAAAAGCTGTGGACGCAGCTCCCATCCGGAAAGAATGGGACCGATAGCGATCACCCGCCACCCCACAAACAACAAAGCAGCCCTAAGCACCACTGTGAACTGATACCGTGTGAGGGGATCACCACGTTTATGGCGGAACAAGGGGCCGGCAATTGTTCCCGCGCTTGGAAATACCCTTGCAAAGCAGTAACTGGACAGATTGCCACAACCTGCAGCCTTGCGATATGAACCCACTGTGGAGGGCCAGCCTGATTAGTTTTAGAATGACGTATGGCCAGGACCACAGACATGCTAGATTGATTGCCACAGAAACACACACCGGAATACTGTAACATAGACTCTTGCATATGGCAAGTGGAATTGGCGGTAAACCCCCAAACGCGCAAAAAGCCGAAAAAGCTGCCCGAAACATGGTGCTTTCAAATTGGGAAGCACATACCTAGGGCAACGCCTCTAAAAGTCGGCACAAAAGCGACAATGAAATCGGCAATCGCTCATCTTGCCTAGCCCCGTCCCGCCTGTAAACCTACCAGCAATTTTGCCACAATAAAATTATTAGTTGGACCGGCCCATCCTCTAAGTTTACAAAAACACCCCACCCCTGCCACATATGTATTAATTGTGGATGGAGAATAGTAAAGTAAAGACAGCCATGAGATGAAACCTGCAATGTCTTGCAGAGAAACAGTTGACACAGCCGAAGCTTGATGTGCTTTAAAACGGCAAAAGGCGTGCCACCCCGACATGTAAACCGTGTGTGTATTCTTAGCGAACACCAAACTTAACAACCATCCCATTTCCGCTGCTAAAACACGTGGGGCAGCTGAGGTAAAGGGGGTCATGCCCGGCTGGGCCCTTGGAGCTAGGGCCCGAAAGCGCCCCATCTGAAAACGAGAAAGTGCACCAGCTATGTTATTATGAACACGTGGTAAATGCACTGCCTTAAAAATTATATTGAATTTGAGGCATTGCATGACCATTGCCCGCACTAATTGCAATGCGCATACAAGGCGACGTTTGTTTATTTATGATCCCCACAACAGCGATATTACCGTACCGGAACAACACCCTGCAGTTCCCCAACAACGGGATCCAACAGAGGAGCGCCACTAAAGCAATGGACGGACAACGCCCATGAACCCACCTCCCTTGGAAAGAAGCCATATATAACCGATGGATGCAGCAGCATCAGTGAATAATCTAAGAGCAACAATTGAATCCCAATTTTCCCGCAGGAATGCAGTAAGACCGCTGCAAGAATGACAGCCACATGACCAGATCGAGCTTCGCACCTTGCGAAAGGCGCACCGTGTGATGCGGCTGCTTGAGGCCCACTGTCAGTGCAATAATACGCCGTAAAAACGCACACCCCGGCGCAACTGCTTTACACACAAAATTCAATGACCCCACTCAGGATTGAATTTGAACTAAACTGGCTTTTGGCCTGCCAAGCAAGAGTTGAATCTGTCTTGTGAGTGGTTGAACTTTGACCAGTGGGACCCGGACCTGCCCTCGAACAGTGTCGATTTCGAGCCCCGATTATGAGATAGTTTGTACCAACAAAGAGAAAATCAACCAGATAATGTGTGACAAAGCCTGAATGTGGAATTGCTTTCACTTAGCTGGATGCCAGAAAAGTGCTCAACTTCCCAAAGAGCGCGGGAAATGGAACATCCCATCGGCAGGCACTTGCCAAATAAAATTGGCCCCCAAACTTGAAACCAAAAGCTCGTAACCACGAGGGGAAACTGACAAGAGCCGAAAAGCTGATTTAATGCCTGCCTCAGCAAGCCATGCATTACAGCCTGCCTGCAAAACCCCTACATCAAATGGCGCATAACCCACTTTGCGTTAACCTTACCAATGAAAGCACTGACCCCCTTTTCTTGTGGGAAAGACAGATGATGAATGAGACAAAAAGTCCCATTTATTTTTTTATTTTTTAATAGGCACTAAACTGAAGTGGCAATTTGAAATGGACCAGCAACGCGACCTGCACCCTTGCATGGCCTTTGGATTACCAACGCTTTTGGTAAATGCTGTATGAGAGCGCTGCCCAGCACTATCCATCGAGGAGCATGCGTGCACACATGGCCAGAACGTGAGAAACATCTTACACCCGCTACCACAAGAGCAACCTCAGAACCTGAAGCCCTATGAGCTTTGGCAAGCACTGAAGGACTTTCAAAAACAAAATTGACATGCCAATGTAAGCACTACTCCAAACTTCCTTTCAATGACTGCGAAATAATAATAATAATAATAATGTGTGGACTTATATAGCGCACGTATCCACCAACTAAGTGGTGCTCAAGGCGCATTATATCATTACCCCTGCTCATAAATCATTCCTGAAACCATCTCAGCTTCCTGGGGAGTATACAGCTCAAATGCTGCCATTACAGCGCATATAGGGCTAATCAACCAACTCTGCCCTCACAGGTACCCATTTAACCCCTGGGTGTCTTGCTCATTCGAACCCACATTCTGCTGCTAACACCAGAACTTGAGTCCGGTAAGCTAGACCGCTCCCCAGCAGTAAACTGAGTCGGCGCGTGTAATAGGAGCCGGCTAAGTTAAAGAAGCCAAACCAGCACAAGACGCCTGCGTTGAAAGAAGCATGCTGGGAAAAACTTGAGGCCCAGTGACCATCCCCCCTGTAACCGTAGGGAGCTGGTGACTAATGCTTGGCAGAACAGAAGTTGCGAGCACTGATGGCACAATGCCACCACTAGTACTAGTACTAACGCCGCTTGGCTGACTTCAGCAAGCGGCTTGGTTAAAGCCAGAAAGCGCATGATTAAGGCTCCAAACGCTGGACCCGCTAAATGACTGGGGGCACTAAAATTATAGTAGGGACCGTAACCCCTTTTAAAATGCCATTTTATGCTAAAACTTTAGATTATGATAGAGAATATAGTTCTAATTGAAACCTTTTTTTACCCATACAAACCGGACTTACGGTTATCAAGTTATTCCCTTTTTACTGTTTACATTTTCAGGAAATTTTGTTCAATTTCCCTATGGAGTTTTGTTCTTGTTTACCATTTTAAAACAAGTTGGTAAACAAAAGGAAACTGCCATATTGTAAATACTATCTTCCACGGCCCTGAAACTTTATGAAGGTGTACCTGAATGTTGCCAAAACAGTTTGTAAAAATTTTAATTTTAGTTGTTAACGACGTAACAAACATTGCCATGGAAAGAATAGTAAACAACAATAATACCTCCATTGGTCAAAATTAGATATTGAGTAGCATAACAAAGAATGCCTTGACAAAAAGAGCTAAATGAGTAATAACTAATATTATTATTAGACTACTACAACTAGCAACAAAACCAGTCCAAGTGGGATTACCACAACAAAGTCCACAAGTCCAGCGGCAACCGTATGCAAGGGTACACTAGACTGACCTGACTGGACGGATGGTATGGTGGGTGGTCATGCCAGCATCAGATCCAGCATGTCCAGATAACAAGGGTACAGTCAGACACTGTCACCGAGCTTGGGGCCGAAACCTCCACCGTCTCATGATGAACCTGGCGTCTGGGAAGGGGGCCGTGCGACTACGCTTATCCTTCAGTAGGGGGAGCTCTCGTGCCTCAGCCGCCACCGGAGCCGCCCGCAACCGGGCTGGAGGGCGAACCCGACGCCTCGGTCGTGGCATCATTGAAATGACTGACGCAATACAATAGACAATGAACTAGCTGCAAGTGCAATTGCAATCAAGGGCTTGTAGTCGGGAGACCGGACTCGAAGGTCGCCTCGTAAATTGTAAAGTTAACGTTAGCGTTAGGCCTCTATTCCCTCGTGACAACAAATTCAGCCCAGTTAAAGGTTGTGCAACCGCAAACAAAACGAAGAGGTGTGAAGGCCGATGTACTGCAGTGATTAAACAATCCATAAGACAACAGAAAATCTAACTAGTAACTGTTACATTTGAAGATGAACTACTGTCACAAAAACTCTTCTAGTAATGATGAAGAGAATCCAAAAATTCGTGTCGCCAGACGAGCCGTCTCACGAGTCGTGCGCACCAGTCGATTTGCCCACGAAGAAATTTTACAATAACGTTAGTTCTTGAAAATAAATATTTGTTACAACCAACCGAAACTGGTCCGTTGTAAAAGTTCCTGTCGCCAGACTAGTTGAATCGTACACAGATAGAACTGTATCCACCGAAGAAAAGTTAAATTTGTTGAAAAAACATAAACCGCTAACCCAAAAACTCCATGGACTTGTTAATAAACAAGGAGCTGTGACAAGAATGCCCCAAACCGCACTGGTTGCTTGACACCAAGCGCCAACCTTTACAGCGCGCAACCTGATTGGCTAAAACCTCCACCAAAGTTTGCCACCAGACAAACTATTGGTGGAGGCCTAAAAAGGAAACTTCCCGCCTACGCCCCTGATTGGCTGTACCATGATCCACCCTGGGCATATAAAAGGCTTGACGTGGAAAATAGCCCATAAGCCTGCCGCTGGCTAACGAGTGCACAACAATATGCATGCCCATTGAGAAAACCCGATCCGTATTGTAAGTTGCGCATAACGCATTTGATCACTTTCGTGATAAAATGATTTATATTTGATGGCAAACGATGTTCTGTTCTGGTGTTTGGGCTACAGAAATAGAGATCATGGCTGTTGCACATATGATTGAAACTGATATTTATACATTTGGAAATACATGCAGGTGGTACATATTTTCTGGAAAGATGGCAGAAATAGGTAGTGTGACATCAGATGCAGGAATTTATCTTAATCATTCTCATGAAATACATTACGATGTTGTGTTGTCGGTGCATAAATTACCATTGGCAGAAAGTGTCATTGAAGAGCATTCAATTGGTTTGGCTGGATGTGATGTTTCCAATACTATTAATACACAAAATGAGTCGATTGGAAATGCTGATAATAATAATGAAGTAGGTGGTGATTGTAATGAACAGGTAGATGTTGATAATTGTATTAATAAACAAATGAAGGCATCAAAAGGAAAGAAACGTAAGCATAGACTAAGTGCAGCAATGAGAAGAAAGGCAGCCAGAGAGAAGAAGAACAATAAAGAGGATTTCCATGATGAAGACCATGAAATTGTGATTAAAACTAACGAAAAACAATATAAAAAGATGAAATACCAGTTAAATATATTGCACAAGCAAGGCAAATTAATACTATGAAAACTAAATATCATGAAAATTCAGTTTGTAGAGAAAGGAAGAAGAATGCCAGCAAAAAAGAGTATGAGAAGAGTAAAGACAAAGTAAAATATTTGAAAAAGAACAAATATAATGTTAATGACAGTCACAAGGAAGAAAAGAAAGCTGCAGAGAAATCTAGATATTATAGCAATCCAAAATACAGAATGAAAACAATTAATGAAGTGAAATTTAAATATCATTCTAATGTTGACTACAAGAAATCGTTAATTGAACATATTAAAATTAAATATCACACAAATGTGCAATTTAAAACAAAGATAATCAATGGCATCAAAAGAAAGTACCATGGTAGTCCATTATACAGACAGAAATTGATCAATGGCATCAAAACAAAGTACCATGGTAGTCCGTTATATAGACAGAAAGTGATCAATGGCATCAAAACAAAGTACCATGAATGTCCACTCTACAAACATAAAGTTATAGATAAGACCATACATAGAAAAGGTGTACAGAAGCAGAAAAGACAGTCTGTACTCAATGTAATCAGTGATTTCAAAAGAAAAATGAGTTTTGGACTTGATTGTGTTTGTGCCGTTTGCCTCAAATTACTGTTTAAAAATCAAGTTTTAAAGTGCAACAAAGAAAGATATAAGTATTCAGAATACATATCAGAGAGATACCTTCATAAATGTAATGATCAGTGTCACACAGGAGAATGTACTCTGTCTGCATCAAGGTCATGCCTGTGGATTTGTTATACTTGTCATAGGAAGTTGATTAAAAACAGAATACCAGCAGAGGCAAGCTTGAACAATTTAGCTTTGACAGAAATCCCAGAACAATTAAAAAGACTGAATACATTAGAACAGCATTTGATAGCCCAAAATATTGCATTTATGAAAATAATTAATCTTCCAAAAGGTGGTCAGAATGGAATAATTGGACCTTGTATTTGTGTACCAGCAAATGTAGCTGAATCTGTACAGTCGTTGCCACGAACTCAAGAGCATGAATTCATACGTATCAAGTTAAAACGCAAATTGACGTATAAAGGGTATTATGAGTATAAGTTTATTAATAAACAACATGTTGAAGATGCATTGAATTATTTAAGGACAAACAATAAATGGTACAATGATATTGTTATTGAACATGAGTGGATTAATCCTGTCCCTGAAGATTCAAATCAACAGAACGGTGACTGTCATGAGGAAGATGAAGATGAGTGTAATAGTGATATTGATGAGATTACTGATAAAGAACGGTTATGTGGTGTGAGACTTGATAGCTCTATGCAACCAGCAGACATTGGTCAGGAAATTTTGGATCAGTATTTTGATGACGTATTTTGTGTAGCTCCATGTGAAGGCAATAATCCAGTAAGACTATTGATGGAAGAAGGCAATGAAGCAAAATGTTTTCCAAGATTATTTCCAAAAGGTGAACCAATATTCAGTGATAAGCGTGATGTCAGGTTAACACTCTGTAGATATTTGCATAATAGATTAATGAATGTAGACAACAGATTCTCACAATGTACAGACTATATATTTTATGCTCAGTATCTATCTGAGATTCAACAGGTTTTGTCATGTGTTTCTATTGCGCTTCGGAAAGGTTATGTTAAAACACAAGATGGACACAGTTTAACTGCATCAATGCTGAATGACAAGGAGAAATTGAAGAATATGTTGAAATCTGATAGTGGATACAAATTTTTGAAACCTATTCGTGGCACTCCTCCTTACTGGGCTTCAACAAAAAATGATGTGTTATCCATGATCAGACAACTTGGCGTACCAACTTGGTTTTGCTCATTTTCTGCTGCTGATATGAGATGGCCAGAATTAATAAATACAGTACTGAAACAACAGGGAGATCCTAGAACAATAGAAGAGTTAGACTGGAATGATAAATGTATGATATTGAAGAGTAATCCTGTCACTGTGGCTAGAATATTTGATAGAAGATTCCATGTGTTTTTGAAGGATGTTATTTTGTCAGATGCTAATCCAATTGGAAAGGTCAAAGATTATTTCTATAGAGTTGAGTTTCAGTTGAGAGGTTCACCTCATACACACTGTCTGTTCTGGATTGAAGGGGCACCTGTGTTAAGCGATGATACTGATGACAAGGTTGTTGAATTTATTGATAAATATGTATCTTGTAATTTGCCAGCTAAAGAAGTAGATGATGAACTGAATGAAATAATATCAAATGTTCAAATGCATAGTAGAAAGCATTCCAAAAGTTGCAAGAAGAAGGGAACATAATGTAGATTTAACTTCCCAAGACCTCCATCTGAGAGAACATTTGTGATTAGACATGAACCTATTGATGAAAATGAAGAAAAAGAAAAAGATTATGGTATTGAAATGTCTGATTATGAACAGGATGGAGATGATCGTAAAACTGCTGCTGATATTTTAAAGTCAGTGCGTGAAGCAATACTTAATGAAGAACAGAAATACAAGTCAGCAAATGAAATGTTTAAAGTCCTTGGAATAACTCAAGAAGGTTTTGAAAAAGCAAATAAACTCATGAGTAACAAAGTCAGTATTGTTTTGAAACGTAATCCTCAGGACGTATGGGTAAACCAGTATAATCCAGATTGATCACGGGCATGGAATGCAAATTTAGATATTCAATATATAACAGATATTTATGGAGCTGTAGCATATGTTGTATCATATATGTCAAAGGCTGAACGTGAGATGGGATTATTGCTAAGTCAAGCTCAAAGTGAGTCACTGAAAACAAAAGTTTCCTCAAAGGAGAGTATGAAGCAAATTGGACAAGTGTATTTACAAAATAGAGAAGTTTCAGCACAAGAGGCATGTTTTCGAGTGTGTAATTTGCGGTTGAAGGAAGGATCGAGGAAAGTTGAGTTCATACCATTGGGAGAGAATCCTGTCAGGATGAGTTTGCCACTGAGATTGATTCAGAATAAATCAGATGATGATGATGACAGTGTATGGATGGTCAGTAAATTAGACAGATATAAAGCAAGGCCCAAATCAGATGACTTTGATGCAATGTGTCTGGCTACATTTTGCTCACAATATAGAATATTGTCATCTACAGAAGCATTAAAGGTTTATAGTGGAAAAGCATATAAACATGTTTATCAATTGCAAAATGGTTTAGAACACATACACAAGCGTACAAGAACGGATGATGCAGTTATAAAGTACCCAAGATTTTCTGTAACAAAATTTCCTAAGAAATACTATCACAGTATACTACAACTGTTCTTGCCACATCGTATTGATGCTCATTTGAAACCTGCGGATTTTGAAACATATGAAAAATGTTATAACACTGCAAGTGTGAAATTGGATAAGTGTAATATAGTATGAGTTAAGTTTGTTGTAGAAAGTAACCGCCAGAAGTTTGAAGCAAATATTGAGTACAGTACAGTACAGTTTAGGTCCTCATTTTGAAGCTTTAGGCTTCATATGAGTCAGGACTCCTAGGAGCCTGGTGAAACCAGTCTTTGACTGTGTTTCTCTTTTAATCTGCTCAATAGAAATATCACCCAGAAGTCTTGAGATACCTATCCAGGATCTCGATAGTATGGGACTCTAGGAATAAAAAATAAACTAAGCTTGGTCAAATTTGTATTTTCCCTACGACAAGTATGAGCTATGTATTTCAGATACTGGGAGTTAATATAATTCCGAAGTGGTTGACTTTTTGTTATGCGCTCTAGATCTATATTAGCAAAGTAAAGAGCATGATTAACTTCACCTTCTACAAGTGAAGGTTTCCTACGGAAACCATCTTTAATCATTCGCCTTAGGAAACCATACCAACTACTTTCAAGCCTTTTTATTTCTTTCTCACTAGGCCTCCAGCATTGGGTAGCATATGTTAGTCTAGGACGAACACATGCTTCAAGGATTTTAGTCCGAATGGACATACGTACTTCCCTGTCACAAAGAACCCCCTTAAGTTCATAAAATTTAGCTGTAGCCTTTGCAATTCTTAGGTCAGTGGAATTTCTACCATCATTGAAGATGGTGTGGCCAAGATAGCAAAATTCAGACACATTTCCAAGTTCAGTACCATCAATGACAATATTTATGTCACTCGTAGATGTATTAAATTGCATCACTTTAGTTTTTTTGAAAGAAATTGTTAAGCCAAAACGTTTACAAGTTGTGTTCATTATATTCATAATTCCTTGTGCTTCAGCAATGCTCATACAAAATAAAACCAAATCATCGGCATACAAGAGCCACCTTATTATTTCAATACCATTCATTTTCTTGGTTTTTCTTTGTTCCCGGTTAGTGCATTCGCTAGAAATACGATAATCGAACGAGACACCCCATCCACCTGGATACTTTCTGTCAATAGCCTCTGCACACACTTTCAAGACAAAATCAAAATAGAAGTTAAACAGTGTTGGACTTTCTAGGCCTCCTTGTCGACAACCAGATAAAATATCAAATTTTACTTTAGTCCCAGAAATACATGCAGTTGTACCATCATATAATTTTCTGAGAATGTAGATAAGGAGTTTGGCACCAGTGCGTATTTCTAAAACCCGAAACAAAAAATCTCTAGGGATATAATCATATGCCGCTGTTAAGTCAACAAAGACCAAAACAAGAGGTCCAGCATGCTTTTGTATAACATTCTTGCTGACAAAGATTGCATCCACAGTTGACCGACCTTTTCTAAAACCAAACTGGGATTCAGAAATATTCAGCTCATAGGTTTCCTGCAACCTGTTTAAAATTACACGAGGAACTATTTTACTAAGATTTGAACCAATAGACAATGCCCGGTAGTTTTCTGCTAGAGACTTCAAACCCTTTTTGTAGAGACAAACTACCTTCATAGCAAGCCAAGATTCTGGGACAGCCACTAGAGACCAGACAAGAGAAGTCAGCATAGTTAAATACACAAGACGATTCTTGCTACAATGGTACTTCAGCCCTTCACAGTGAAGATTATCTGTACCAGCAGATTTGATATTCTTAAATGTTTTAACTACTTCAGCAATTTCATCAAGGTTAGGTGGATCTTCATTTACTTCAACATGTGTATCCAACAAGTAATCATAACTATTTGGATGTTCTAACTCAGGTGGTACATCAATAACCTTTTCAGAAAAATGCTCTTTGAAATGCTTTATTAACTTTTCATTTGAAATGGTGATTTTTGAGGTGGTAGAGTGCATAGATTTGGTTTAGCAAGTTGAAATTCTTTCTCAACTTGTCTTGCCTCTGCTGCAGTATTTATAGCAACGGCTTTTTCATGAAAATATTGATCTTTTAAAGTTTTTCTCTTCTTACGAATTTGCTTTTGAATAGCCCTATTTTTTGGATTTTTATGCAGCTTGCTCATTAGATTTTGCAATTCTTGATCTTGCCACGGTTCAGAAGATTTATCAGGGATGATTTTTGGGCAAACAGCTTCTAGCGAAGCTTGTATCGCTACCGTAATATCATCTGCTATTTGTTCCAAGTCATTTGGAATATCTTCTAACCCGAGTTTTGAGTCTAGTTGATCTGAATAGAGTTTAGCAGCGTCTTTGTTGTCGCGCAGAAGAGATACATTCAACTTTGGTTCAGGAGTTTGCTTTTTAGAGAATGATTGAAAAAGCTTCTTGTTTGATGTAGGATATTTCAATGTCATTGTTACCATATAGTGATCTGTGTCAAAGATGGATGCAGTTTTACGATATGCTCTACAAGATGTGATAAATCTTGATATATATTTCCTGGTGGTTATATAATCAAGGCGTTTTGCTTTACCTGTTGGCTTATGGACCCATGTTTCCCTATGAATTCTCTTTGTCCGGAAGATGCTATTGATGATTCTAAGCCTATTTTCTGAAAAAAAATTCAAAAAGGATTCACCATTGCTATTGGTTTCCAATTGGGAAGAGTTGTTAAAACCTAAAACATTGTCCCAAGCACCACTATTTTTAGAATCCATTCCGATAGATGCATTGAAATCACCCAGGTTAATGGATTTAAAGCGATTATATTTGAGCATATCGTTATTAGCTTGTCTGAGTTTGCCATAAAAGTGAGATTTTGCAGACTCAACACTGCAATCAGTAGGGGCATAAGAACATGTCAAAGTTAGAAACAAACCATGGATGATAACACGAACAGATAGTATTCTCGCTTCAAGATGAATATGCGTATCAACCAACTTCACATGAGGTGCCAAAATAAAACCTACTCCATCCTTGCTCTTATACTTATATCCACTCCAGACAAATTGCCAACCTAGTACTATCAGAGTCAAATTCAATGGTACCAGAGCCACAACGACGGACTTCTTGTAAGGCAAGAACGTCAAGATTTATTTTTTTTGCTTCCTGGATAGAGTTTGCAAATTTAATGTCGCATGATAGGGTTCGTATATTGAGTGTTGAAATGTTGATGTTAACAAATTTGACAGCATTTTTTCGCTTTGAGCGTGACTTGTTAGAGAAACTTCGGTCCGAGGACATTGTTTCGTGTGACTTGATGGAACATTTGGAGGACAGAGACAACCTGTCACAGCCAGTAGCATATTTTTCGACCCCAGTCTGGCGTCTCACTGAGGGACGCGCTCCTTGGTTACCCGCGCGACGAGCGATGCGGTATGTAACTTTTGAAGTGGACATTAGAATCATATGCAATTATTTTCCCATAATTGGGGGTGTTATTGTTTGCAACACCATCACTAGGAGATTGCCTTACCAGGCTAATGGGCTCTCACTACCCAAGTGTTATGTTCGTGTCGCCAGCACTAGGGGATTGCCTTACAGGGCTATCGGGCTCCCCTACCCGTGTCTGGATGCAGTTTTGTTCGTGACACCAGCACTAGGGGATTGCCTTACAGGGCTCCCAACTCGGGCTCCCACTACCCGTGGATGATGGATGATGTTGAGGAGTATTTGGCAAAGTTTGGTCCTCAGGAAGATGCATGGGCTTTAATCTGTCCAGAGACTGAAGCAGAAAGAGATGAATGTTGAGATGCAAAGAGTCAAATAGTGCATGAGAATGAAGATGATTGTGTTATTCCAGATTTGCAATCAGATAAGAAAGAAGATAGAAGTTATAGCATTGAATATCGTGCAGCCAAAATCTCAAGACAGGAAGCTCACAGCTTGATGAGGTCATTGAATGAGAAGCAAAGTAAAGTATTCTATAAGATTAGGCAATGGTGTCTTGATAAAGTCAATGGCAAGAATCCTGAACCATTTCATATGTTTATAACAGGAGGAGCAGGTACAGGGAAATCACATCAGATTAAATGCATTTGTAATGAAGCTGTACGTTTACTTGGAAGAATGAGTCACAATCCTGATGATGTTTGTGTGTTATTGACAGCACCTACTGGTGTAGCTGCATATAATATCAATGGACTAACAATACATAGTGCATTATCAATTACTACTAATATGTCGTTTCCTTATACACCCCTTGGTGAAGAGAAAATAAGTACACTGCGTAATAAATTTGATCAATTGCAAATATTGATTATTGACGAGATTTCTATGGTCGATCAAAAAATTATGTGTTACATTCATGGAAGATTAAGGCAAATTAAGCAAACACGAAGTCAGAGTGCATTTGGTAATGTGAGTGTTATTGCAGTTGGTGATTTTTATCAACTACCGCCTGTAAAGGGAAAATCCTTGCATCATAATTCAATAGAATCTAGTTTATGGCATGACAATTTTAAGAAAGTTGAGTTAAATGAAATTTTGAGGCAAAAAGATGATGTGAAGTTTACAGAAATTTTAAATAAATTGCGAGTCAAAACAAAGGGGGATACTTTGGCAGATGAAGATACAGCTATACTTAAAGGTTGTGAGACAGGACAAGATTTAGATGATGCTTTACATATTTATCCTACAAACAAACAAGTTGATAAATATAATCTACAAAGAATGCACGAGAAATGTCCAGATTCTCTGTATATCATAGTGACAACAATATCATATAGTGACAACAATGGGAGAACAAAGAGAAGTCCTAGGTTTACACCATTTACACACGTGTGTGTGGGTGGGGGGGACGGGGTGGGGGGTCAGTGCATAGAATGAGTAACATCAGAAGTCTATTATGTAGACGAAATGTGTTACCTAATTGTAGCCCATGCCACTGCATTGTACTCAACTGTGTGTGCAAGCAGAACCCCCATGAAGACCGGTTTTGCTACATGTAGGTTGCTGTATGCATCATGCGAGTAGGCATTTGACACTATCTTTTAGTTCTTAGATCTGCATGATCTACATGTAATACTTGTGCCAAATCATCAAATGATCCCAATAACACCATGTACAAACATTGCGTTCTGCGCTAGCTGTATGTTGATAAATGTATGCATTCAATTTTCAAACACACCAAGACAAGACTCCCAGGCTGCATTGGAACTTTGCACATCAGTTTTGGGTATATGTCACGAATGGATAAAATCCATTATTCTGGAGTACAATGGTGTGGCCAACATTAATATATGACTGACACACTTTGTGTATGTAATAGACTTCTGATAACATGTTGTAAAAACCTGATAATGCATAATTTATATGAGGATCAGGGTTTTGGGGAGTTGTTGTCACTACACTACATAAAATGAATACTTGTTAGGAAAACTTGATAACATTATTTATCTTTTGGGGAGTGGGGTGATGCAGTGAATAGAATGTACATAATGAATACATGACACAGTGTAGTGTATTAAACTCAGGAGGTGGGGATAGTTTGTAGAATGAACATTCATGTATTGTGAACACCTGATTGTACATACTTGACTTACAGAGAGGGCTAGGGGTTTATACAATAATATGTAGTATATTTTTAACTCAAGAATATTGTTAAAGTGTAAACAAGTTTAGTTTATATACAATGGTGGTTAAGATAGTAAATGTACTGCAATGTACATATAGGGCCCCAGTAATCTTTAAATAGTATTAAAATTAAGAGTTAATTTCATTTGCCAAATCTACATGCATTTAAGTACTCAGTTTTATCAAGAGAGCTCTTGAGTTACGTTGTATGTTGGTGAAGGGTAAAAGTCTGCATCACTTATTTATTAGAGTCATGTATTTGTGGTGAATGTCTTGTTCAAACACTCAAGTGTTGCAATTGGCTTGGCTGGAATTGAAAACTACATGTTGTTGTCTCAACAGAACTTGATTATGGTGCAGTAGACCTTTTACCCACAGTTGTGTGACCTTTAAAGGCTAAAAAAATAAGAGCGGTATTTTGGTTTTTCAATCACAATTTTGTGCAAGATGACAGTATAAATAGCATTAGTACAAATCTTTTACAAATTTATTTTGTACCAAAGCAATGGTCGAGAATTGCTTGTTGCACAAATCATCTAGTTTTCAAGAAACATATAAAACCAATCTCTGAAAATGTCATCAAATAGGGGGTTATGTTTTTGAGAAATAGGCATAACAGATATACATGTACACATTATTATATTGCTCATTGAGTAACCTTTGAAAGCCAGTTTTCAAACACAATTTCCTTAAATGTGCATTTACGATAAAAAATATTTCTAAGGAGAATTAGTAAGAGTACAAACTTTGGAGCAAATAAGCTTTTAGGTTAATTTTATTAATTGTTTTGTTAATAATTACAAATCATGTTTTTGAGAATTGTTACTTTTTAGGATAATCACCAAAAGTGTACATTATATTTGAAGTACATGAAATTAAAATGGTTATTTAATGTAATTGTTACATGTATATGTATCAATGAGAGATAACAGCATGAAGGAAACCCATGCACATGTGTAACTGAAAGTGGGAATTATGGAGAACATGTGATGCTCAACAGTGCTGTAATTAACTGTATGGCTATATAGCTTAACAGATCTGCTAAACAGAGTTTGCATTGCTATATAGTTCAGACAGATCTTTATTGACATGGAAACTGTGAATGTACTCATGTGTGGAACACCAACAATGAACAAATACAACTAAATTGATAGAAAACTACAGCCATGCTTCATTCATTACCTTCTTTGGGAGATGTGAACTACATGTATCAGTAAAAATACAATTGAATGATGACCACAACCTGCTTTGAGAACAGCATGCATGACTTGGGATGTTGATCACCACTCTTCAGTTCAATAATGTGTATAGGAGGACGTTGTTTTCAATGAAATGTGACTACATTTGATGATCCAGATTGATTCAAGTTAGTATAACTGATATCAACAGTGTTGTACTAAATACCATTTATTCTGATGTTAAAATGTATTAAGTTTATTGATCATTCAACTAGCATTGAATTGAGACATTTTATAGATATGTAAATATTGGTGTTAATAAAATCATTGTTTTTATTTGTCATTCAGTTCAAATGTTATTGAAGTCAGATTCCCTCAAGTGTTCACTCCACAATACAAGCTTCATTGTATAAAGCACATAATCTATACAGCATACTGTAAACAGATAGTCATCCAGGTGGGTTGTGATTACCATTTCTATCTTCTTTTACTTCAGCTTTACTTTAGCAGGTAGGTATAATGCAATTTATAAATCCTTATTTTGTCTGTACACAAATTGTCAATTGTCCACATAATTGTAGGACTTGGTGTGGAAATGCAATGTAGGGAAGTTTGCAGTAGCACCCTGGAAGTACATGTAGTCTATTACTGTTGTGGTGGTTTTTGAAAACAACTTGTAGTGTAACCACTCAGAAATGTTAACCACTACAATTGTAAAAGTTGTTTACTAGTCCTAGTACATATCTCATTAGGTTGATGTTAATTTGTAGAAGTTACATGCACATGCACTGTATATTGTAAGTTTGCAATATTCAAAGATAATTTTCAGGTTTCTATTTTAAACAATAACCATCATCTGTTAATGGTTGTTATGGGAACATCTCAAAAGTCAGGAACATTTTGAAGATTTCCATGGGGAATGCTGTTCCCGGCGTGAACACTAGTATATGTATTCATGTTGTATTTTAAAAAGGAACATTCTCAAATAGATCAGGAATGGTCTGACATTTGAGACACGATCTAACATGCTTCTTAAAGAACATGCATGACTTAAATATTGCTGTAATGTTATCGGCATTCTCATAGTTGAAATGCCACCACCCATGAGGCAAGTACATGTAAGTAATTTTGTTAACACTATTTATATGTGTCTTGTTTTTAATTTTGTTTAATTTCAGAAGATTTATGTTTATTGGTACATCTTCACTACTGAACCAGTGTGTCCACAATCCATCTGTTTTACTACTAGTTGACCTCCATATTTGAGCCTGAATTAAACTTCAATGACTTAGAACAAGCGTTGGATACTTTAATGTTACCATGTGGAAGTGGACATTGGTCAAAGTCTTGTAAGCAACTTTGTGACTATAAATAAACCAGCACAGCACATTATACATTCCTGGCCAGTCTATCAGTCCCTATCATCTTCAAGGTCTGGTTGGCCTCAGTGAACATTGCAACAGAGGAATGGGTGCTGGAAAAAAAATTGCTTTAAATAGAATGAACTACCAGTTCTGGTAATATATCAGATTAATAATAATAATAATAATGTATAGATTTATATAGCGCACGTATCCACCAACTAAGTGGCGCTCAAGGCGCATTATATTATTATCCCTGCTCATAAGGCTCATAAGGCTCATAAATCATTCCTGAAACCATCTCAGCTCCCTGGGGAGTATACAGCTCAATTGCTGCCATTTCTAGCGCATAGAGAGCAAACCATCTCTGCCTTCACAGGTACCCATTTAACCCCTGGGTGGAGAGAAGCAATTATGGTTAAGTGTCTTGCTCAAGGACACAGGTGTCACGGCCGGGGCTCGAACCCACACTCTGCTGCTGGCAACACCAGAACTTGAGTTCAGTGCGCTAGACCACTCGGCCACGACAATCCACTTTTCGTGCATTATACAACACACGGGACCTTCGGCTTTACGTCCCATCCGAAGGACGAAGCAATTATGGTTAAGTACCTTGCTCAAGGATACAAGTGTCACGACCGGGGCTCGAACCCACACCCTGCTGCTGGCAACACCAGAACTTGAGTTCGGTGCGCTAGACCGCTCGGCCACGACACTCCATTGTTTGTAAATAATACATTTTATCCAGTAAGATTTGTTAATGAAAAAGTACGAAGACACTCATGGACAGTTCTTAATAACTGTATACATGTACTGACATGAATGTAAAACTGACTGTTGTAATATTATGCATTGCTCCTTATTGATTTGTACAAGTTGGATTGTTTTCAATTAAGAACACAAATCCACAAGAATCTAACAGTGGTTACAGTTAAATATTCACATTCGTTTTTATGAAGATTGAGTTCAATCCTGGAAAGCATGTTGTTTAACATTTTGTTGAAGTAATGATTATTGCAATTTGTTTGTTGTCGTCAGTTTAGCATTATTAACATGGCTAGTTATCTGTACCATGGTCATGATACACATAATGTTGTGTTGAAGGTACACAGAATACCAGTGGAAAGTACAAAAAATGGCTAGAGTATTTTCCATTCTAGTCTTGGTTTGGCAAATAGCAAAACAATTTTGATAGTATGTGTAATACATTGAACCACCAACAATCAATTCAAATCTCTATGATCTTTACTAAGTTTACTTTAAATAAATTTTAGAAAACCTTATTGTTTCATCCCATTGTCTATTTATCATTTTTTAACCTGTTTACATGTACTTGTCACCTTATGAAAGGTGAAATCAGTTTTAGATTATAATTTTGCTTCTTCATAAGTTGATGTGTTCAACAACCTGGATTTTTTTTGGGTAATTGAAATTGTAATTATTTAATTTACAAAATAAACAAAGTAGTTAACTGTTTAATATAAAAAATATGTTAATCAATAACGAAGGCTCAATTTCATGCCACTGCATACTATGGCATTCTGTCTTACGATCATCATTCACTGCTTACAGGTTTAGCGCTGAATTTCTGCTCTAGCTGTGCAAGTGACAAATTCTTAGTTACGTGAAATACACATGTGCACTGCCAAAATTCACGTGCTACCCAACTCTTAAAATAGACTTATGCAAGCACGGATTTTGTGTGTGCTGATTTATTGCTTTATATTGTAACCAGCTCCATGAAATTGGGCCAAGATATCTTTCTTTCTTGTTAGTTATATGATGCTGAAAATAAGCATGTTATTTGGCTATGAAAGTTTGTGAATCTATCAAAATCCAACAGCATATAGTAATTCAACACCTAAACCTGAGTACTCTGAAGTGAGGCCTCATGCCAGGCATAGTTCATTTGGCTTTTAAATCCCTAGTACATCAAAATCAATCAAGCAAAACATGACCTTGGATTTTGATGGATTTGTGGTACTTAGGGTTATTGGAGTGTCGTAACCGAGTGGTCTAGCTTACCGGACTCAAGTTCTGGTGTTAGCAGCAGAATGTGGGTTCGAATCCCGGCCGTGACACTTGTGTCCTTGAGCAAGACACTTAACCATAATTGCTTCTCTCCACCCAGGGGTTAAATGGGTACCTGTGAGGGCAGAGTTGGTTGATTAGCCCTATATGCGCTGTAATGGCAGCAATTGAGCTGTATACTCCCCAGGGAGTTGAGATGGTTTCAGGAATGATTTATGAGCCTTATGAGCAGGGGTAATAATATAATGCGCCTTGAGCACCACTTAGTTGGTGGATACGTGCGCTATATAAGTCATCATCATCATCATCATCGTCGTCGTCGTCGTCGTCTTCATATATATATTAGCGTTAATGACACCTTCGGGAGACATTTCGTGGTTAGAGAAGTACATTGGGGAGACACTTACATTAAGGAGACAATTTTGTGTCTCCTTAATGTTTTCACCCGCCGTAGCTCCGAGTCTAAGTACAGAGGAATACATTACGCACTGCTATTGGTTGAGGGGGCCCCGGTAAGGTTGTGGACATTTCCATACGACCGTGGGGGTTTTCATGTCTGAGTAAAGGGAGGGTCGATTTTGGGTGGGTATACTACTCGCAGATAGAGAAGTAACTTATGGAGACATTCAGTTTTTGCCCGATTATAAAAACTCTGTATATATATACTTTCATTAGATTGTATCATATGTGATAATGAAGTAATTTGGTATCGAATTTCATTAATTTGGAAAAATATACGTGTATTTCTAAATATATACAACAGATTATTAAAAAAGCACCCCTATTTGTAAGGATGCCTTAGATTAAGTCTAGCCCCGACCGCGCGTCTTCACGTTCGTACGTGGCACGACCCGGTACCAGACTACACGCAGCGCTGCATGCATATATGGATATTCTGCTATATGTACGCGTACTAGTACCGCTAGCAGGCACCACCGGACCGTGCGCGGATTGACTGAAAAAAACTTTGAAAGTTAAGGACACTTCAGTATTTTTAATTCGGAAAAAAACTTCTTTCTTTGCTGCTCCAAAATGACACTTACGACCTCTGAAAATCTTTTAATTTTACTATACACGATTGTTATTTACAATAAAGAATCAAGCAATATTTTGCAGTTATATACGGAGCCCCTAAGGGGACAGGTACAGAAAAAATTGGGAAGGTAACAAAAAAAAGGGAAATGTATTTCGTTCCTTCTAATTAATATTTCGTTCCCTCGAAATAACATTTCGTGGGAATGAAATAAATTATTTCGAGGGAACGAAATGAATTATTTTGTTCCCACGAAATCATTTCGTTCCCTCGAAATCATTTCGTTCCCTCGAAATATTAATCGAAACAACATTTCGTTCCCTCGAAACAACATTTCGTTCCCTCGAAACAACATTTCGTGGGAATGAAATAAATTATTTCGAGGGAATGAAATAAATTATTTCGAGGGAATGAAATAAATTATTTCGAGGGAACGAAATAAATTATTTCGAGGGAACGAAATAAATTATTTTGATGGAACGAAATAAATTATTTCGAGGGAACGAAATCATTTCGTTCCCTCGAAACAACATTTCGTGGAAATGAAATAAATTATTTCGAGGGAATGAAATAAATTATTTCGAGGGAACGAAATAAATCATTTCGTTCCCTCGAAATAATTTATTTCATTCCCACGAAATGTTGTTTCGAGGGAACGAAATGTTATTTCGAGGGAATGAAATACATTTCCCATTTTTTTTACCTTCCCGATTTTTTTTACCTGTCCCCTTAGGGGCTCCGTAGTTATATCATTAAAACAAATCATAAGAATCAAGATCACATTGTATACAAAGATTTATGACAGGGCGATTACAATTTATAAATTGATAAATCCAGAATTGTGCTAGACACAGAACATCAGTATGATCTCAATTAAGCGATCTCAATACACTACTGATTTTGACTTGGTGATATCAAGGGGGAAATGGGGGAGAGAAGGAAAGAAACTCATACAGGAAACCACATGTAGTGTACTTGTCTAATGGCTTTTTGCATGCCTTGCCCACGACATGGAGCACAGTACATGTGGGTACAATAATACTACATGTGGTGGTTAGCTTCCTATCTTTGTTCACTGAGGTGTAAGACCAGTCAGGCAATTAACAATGATGTTTGCACTTCATTAGATATGCAGCAAAAGTAGGGATTAAGAAACTAAAGTGTCTTATAGTACAATGTAGTTACATTGAACCATGGAGTAATGTACAGCTCCAATTGTAATTCGGGTGATGTAAATAATAAGACAACTGTGGCATAAAATTACTAAGATGAAAAATGGAATTTAAACTTTGATAAAACATTAAAAAACTTGGCTGGAACCATGGCATAAGCATTGTTGATGGATTAAATAACAAACCACATGTCGTGTACAAGTCTAATGGCTTTTTACATGCCTTGCCCACGACACTAGTACCATAGAGCTACTATGCTAGTACAAAGTACATGTGGGTACAATAAAACTAGTGGTTAGCTTCCTATCTTTGTTCACTTGAGGTGTCAGACCAGGCAACAATGATGTTTGCACTTCATTAGATATGCAGCAAAAGTAGGGATTAAGAAACTAAAGTGTCTTATAGTACAATGTAGTTACATTTAACGATGGAGTAATGTATAGCTCCAAAGAACTTTGGGAAACTACCAATTCAGAAAAGATTAATTGGTACATGATGTTACATTATGTGCAAGTCCAAACATTCATCTTAGAAAAAAAGATCCCTAGAGAAAAATGGTTATGTGTATTCATTGCAACATTGGGCAGTTTTTCTCTGTAGTTTTGTTCAAACTGACTACATACATTTTGTATTTATGTGCTGTTGTGGCAATGTACATGTAGGTGGTTTTGTAAATGTATTGTTGCAAAGTTCCATGTACTTGACGTAAGGTGTCACGACATCCTCTCCAACCAGATGGGGAAAAATGGACCTTCATGGAAAATTTCAAATTTTATGGACAAAAGTGAGTTTTAGACTTATTTGTCTCATTGCCAAAACACAAACTCAGTTTTTTTGCTTTGTTGGCCTAAAATGAGAACCGACGCATAAAATTGCACGAAACTTGACGTAAGATGTCGCGACAACCTCTCCAACCAGATGGGGGAAGAAAATGGACCTTCATGGAAAATTTCAAATTTTATGAACAAAAGTGAGTTTTTAGACTTAAATTTGTCTCATTGCCAAAACACAAAATCAAATTTGTTGCTTTCTTGGCCTAAAATAAGAACCGACGCATAAAATTGCACGAAACTTGACGTAAGATGTCGCGACAACCTCTCCAACCAGATGGGGAAGAAAATGGACCTTCATAGAAAATTTCTAATTTTATGGACAAAAGTGATGTTTTTAGACTTACTTGTCTCATTGCCAAAACGTAATTATTTTTTTTGCTTTATTGGCCTAAAATGAGAACTGACGCATAAAATTGCACGACACTTGACGTAAGATGTCGCGACAACCTCTCCAACCAGATGGGGGAAGAAAATGGACCTTCATGGAAAATTTCAAATTTTATGGACAAAAGTGAGTTTTTAGACTTACTTGTCTCATTGCCGCAAAACACAAACTCAAATGTTTTGCTTTCTTGGCCTAAAATGAGAACCGACGCATAAAATTGCACGAAACTTGACGTAAGATGTCGCGACAACCTCTCCAACCAGATGGGGGAAGAAAATGGACCTTCATGGAAAATTTCTAATTTTATGGACAAAAGTGATGTTTTTAGACTTACTTGTCTCATTGCCAAAACACAAAATATTTTGTTTTGCTTTCTTGGCCTAAAATGAGAACCGACACATAAAATTGCACGAAACTTGACGTAAGATGTCGCGACAACCTCTCCAACCAGATGGGGAAGAAAATGGACCTTCATAGAAAATTTCTAATTTTATGGACAAAAGTGATGTTTTTAGACTTACTTGTCTCATTGCCAAAACATAAATTTTTTTTTTTGCTTTCTTGGCCTAAAATGAGAACTGACGCATAAAATTGCACGAAACTTGACGTAAGATGTCGTGACAACCTCTCCAACCAGATGGGGGAAGAAAATGGACCTTCATGGAAAATTTATAATTTTATGGACAAAAGTGAGTTTTTAGACTTACTTGTCTCATTGACAAAATACAAACTCAAATTTTTTGCTTTCTTGGCCTAAAATGAGAACCGACGCATAAAATTGCACGAAACTTGACGTAAGATGTCGCGACAACCTCTCCAACCAGATGGGGGAAGAAAATGGACCTTCATGGAAAATTTCTAATTTTATGGACAAAAGTGATGTTTTTAGACTTACTTGTCTCATTGCCAAAACACAAAATAATTTTTTTTGCTTTCTTGGCCTAAAATGAGAACCGATGCATAAAATTGCACGAAATTTGACGTAAGATGTCGCGACAACCTATCCAACCAGATGGATGAAGAAAATGGACCTTCATGGAAAATTTCTAATTTTATGGACAAAAGTGATGTTTTTAGACTTACTTGTATCATTGCCAAAACACCGTAATATTTGTTTTTGCTTTCTTGGCCTAAAATGAGAACCGACGCATAAAATTGCACGAAACTTGACGTAAGATGTCGCGACAACCTCTCCAACCAGATGGGGGAAGAAAATGGACCTTCATGGAAAATTTCTAATTTTATGGACAAAAGTGAGTTTTTAGACTTGTCTCAATGCCAAAACACAAACTCAAATGTTTTGCTTTCTTGGCCTAAAATGAGAACCGACGCATAAAATTGCACGAAACTTGACGTAAGATGTCGCGACAACCTCTCCAACCAGATGGGGGAAGAAAATGGACCTTCATGGAAAATTTCCAATTTTATGGACAAAAGTGAGTTTTTAGACTTTACGCGTCTCATTGCCAAAACACAAAGTCAAATTTTTTTATTTTTTCCAAAAATTTACTTTATGTCGGTAAACGTCTCGAAAATACACTTTGAAAAAGAAGTTTTCTACACATATTTGTTGCACATACTTTTTCCATTAAGATTATACTTGTGCAAAATGAAACTTTTCAAACAGCACTTTGCTAGAATCACACTGTAGAGCGGCGACTTGACCGCCGAATGCACGTACCGGTACCGGTGATGTGCCGATGCATGCCCGTGCCGGCCAAGCTCGCACACCGCATGGAGAAAGCCCAATACACGCATAATTATGTACGCATGTACATGTACATAGATGTACAATGCATGTGGAGTTTCCGTGGTGAAAATGGATGGCCAAAAGTTCTGCCGTAAATAAAAAGTGGATTTCGCCGTCAAATTAATTTCTCTTAAACAAACGGCCACGAAGAAATCGACCGAGGGTATATAGCAGACAACTTGCCGTGAAATGGTATGAAATGGTCGTGTAAAAAATATTTCACATTTTGGGCAAACTGCAATTTCACGGTTTTGGACTTTATCGATCGTGTCGCGATTTTTTTTCAGAACTAAGCCCGAGGCAAAGAGATAGTATCGTGGCAGGCGTGGACCTATTATCAAAGATTAAATGGAATGTTTAAAATAAACGTTTGTATACATGTATATCGTTATTTGTGTAAATATTTGTATTCTGTTGCATGAGAATAGAAAGAAATGTAATAAATAAATAAATGCCAGCCATGCCTGAATCCAGAAGCTTGTTTACACAATAGACAATAATCTGCTTAGAACCTTTTTGTTGAACTTTGGAGACTGGCAGGTTGCACCATTAAGTTAATTGCTTGAGTGGCATAGGTGAGGGTCAGGTTAAATCCACTGACACCCCCTGATTGCAGTGACATAACTTGGTTCCAGTTTGCAGGGAGAGGGGATTGTTTTCTAGGGAGACCACAGAAAGGTAATTTAATTGTAGTTATGCCAGGGCCCAATTGTAACAAAAATATCGCTAAGAAATCACAAGTAACCTGAAATACGGACACTTCTGGAAAAAGGTACTAGCCGCAATGGGTTAGGATACACTACCGGTATCTAATTGTTAAAAGTGACTTGTCTTAATAAGGCATTGTAAGATAAACTGAACTACACTAGTTCCCAACCAACTAACCAACCTGTTATTACAAGTTAATTTGTAAAGTCCCATGGATCTTGTTATAAAGGTGTTTGTACAATATAGTACAGGTGCTATGGGTTAAAGGTGTTCGACTGTATATTATATATTTTTTCCTAAATAAGGGCGCCATTGGGAGACATTTTGGAGTAAGAGATGTACACTAAGGAGACACTATATATCATATATTATTTCCTAAATAAGGGTACCATTGGGAGACATTTTGGAGTAAGAGATGTACACTAAGGAGACACTATATATTATATATATATATGTATATATTTTCCTAAATAAGGGTACCATTGGGAGACATTTTGGAGTAAGAGATGTACACTAAGGAGACACTATATATTATATATTTTTCCTAAATAAGGGTACCATTGGGAGACATTTTGGAGTAAGAGATGTACACTAAGGAGACACTATATATTATATATTTTTCCTAAATAAGGGTACCATTGGGAGACATTTTGGAGTAAGAGCTGTACACTAAGGAGACACTATATATTATACATTTCTTTCTAAATAAGGGTACAATTGGATACATTGTGGTGTAAGATTATGTACACTAAGGCGACACTATTATTTCAAATGTTTTAATACAGCTTACATAATCTACCATTAGCTTACGGAAATGGGTACAAGTGATTACCAACATTTCCTGATCGAGGTTTTGTCTGAGTTAAATGGTCCACAACAGCAATCACATTACATTGTGTGAAATAAATGTAGGCCCTTATTATGTACTTGAAAAATTTGATCATTACAGAAACTTAATATGGATAATTAATGTCATTTTTAAAATTACATTACGACATAGCTACGTCAACTTAGGTGTAATTGTTTTGTGTGATTGTTTTAATTAGTTCCCTCATTGTATATGTCGGCTGAATTTCGAATGTATATATTGGATTGCTTATAAGTGATGCATGCAGTAGACAGCTATGCCTTCCAGGGGGATGCGTCTCCCAAAGGTACTTCTCTTACACGTGTGTCTCCCAACGGTACCACTTGAAGTAAAATTACCTAAAGGAGACAAAAATAACTGCGGAAAAGCAATATATCCAAACAGGCTTCCCCTATTCCAGTAAGTGTGATACACATTAATAAAGGTCCTTTTCGTCAATATTTTGGATGGTGAAAGTAACAACTGTAATATTTATTTTTCATGATATCTGGCAAAAACTGAAATGTCTCCCAAAGGTGCAATTTTTTCTGGTGTCTCCCAAAGGTGAAATCTAGTGGTATATATATATATATATATATATATATATATATATATATCTATATATATGTGACCCGCTCCGTCGAAATGAGACTTGTCCCCCAGATCTGACATTCATAGATATGTATGCTAGGTTAACAAGTAACTCACGGGCTTTCCAATGATACAAATGTTATTTCCGTAGCTTATTCCATTCCGGAATTATCGAGCGATGAAGACAACCATCACTTTGCGGCCTGTTTCGTTTTTGAATTTCGCGCTTCGGAGAAAATCAACATTAAACTTGGTCCACACACAGAGCAAGCGCGCGAGCTATCGTTCGATGTACAACTCATGAATAATTAATCAGCCCTTGTACCAAACACCGGTTGTCCACACCGGCCCGCGTATTCATTCCGCCTGCTGTGTGTGGAGTCGCGGCGTTCACAGTGCATGCACTAGGTATAGGCTAGGTGTATGCAGATAGCCAGCTTACGGAGCGGCGGGGCCCAGGCCTAGACTCTGGTCTGTATAACCGGCTAAGCTGGGCCTAGAGTTGGCCGAAAGATCGTACGTCATTAAGGGTGACGTCATTCATTTTCTGGTAAACTGCGTATGCTCAGACAACTGGTTGCTTACTGTTGTCCAATCAAAGAGCTGTATTTCTTCTACCTTGCCGATGATTCGGCTCGTTGGCTAACAATTTATTTTGCGGCTTAAAACTACTATTAGAGCTCCATACTGCTTAGTCATTGCCAGAACAGTGCGCAGTTGAGGTCATGACCTTTCTTTTGATACCAAACACGTACGTTTAACGTTAACGGAAATACTCGTGTTGCTGTCTCGAAAACAAGGATATTTTGACCTGTTTGGATTTAACGGAGGCCACATGAAAGACAAACATGATACAGACATTGTCCAGAAATCGTCCTTTTTTATGGATTTATTAATATTTTTATGAAAAGGTAAGACCACCATAAGATTGATCGAGATTTTGTCAAACTAAAAATATAAAAACCTAGAAATCGATATGCAATGTTTTTCGATTTTTTTTTTTGGCGAGCACAAGTTCAGAGTCGAATTACACGGAAACCTCCGTTGGGGGACAAGTCTCATTTCGACGGAGCGGGTCACATATATATATATATATATATATATATATTTTTTTTTTGAGTCATACAACTCCATTTATTATTAATTCTTCGCACAATTACAATTTAAAGACAGGCAACTACAAAAATTTACATTTATATACAAAATATACAATATATACAGAAAATACAAAAGTGTACCCATCACCAATATAAGTACATAACCATCCTTCTTGTACCATCATCATTAGAAAGTTAAGACAATTTCATCATTTACAATTTTACAAAAAGTACTGTTTTTACCATACAGTTGAAAGAAAACATTTGAGGAAAGCCTTTTTTTCTCAAGAATTAAAGTATTTTTTAAGGACCTTCTATACAAGTTTAAGAGGTCCAAACCTTTTATCGGATCTTTGTTATCAAGGTTGTGGCATCTGGTCACCCAAATAATGTTATGTAATTTAGCTGTTATGAATAAAGCCATCTCAGACATTTGTTTCCCGTATCCCAGAATTATGTTACTGTCATTAAGGTATAAAAGTTTGTTCCCAGTATAAATTCTAAGTATATTTTCAACAAAGAGCCAAGAATCAAGAGTTTTAATGCAGTAAATGAATAAATGTTCCAGGGTTTCCATTTCTGTTTTACAGAGACCACACTTTAAATCAGGAGTCTTATCCATTTTATGTAACATATCATTTGTGGGAAGTATTCTGTGTCTCAAACGAAACCAAAGATCTCTATCTTGGTGGTCCATACTTTTGCTATTTGCTTTCAACCAAATGTCTAATAGGGTGCTAATATTTAGTTTAAAATTCCATTTTGATTCAGAGGTAGGTGGAATAAAATTTCTAACAATCAGATTCTTGTAAGCCATTTTACATTGAATTTTAGATACATGAACATAGTTTTCTTCAATTCCATTCATATTAACTGACAAATAATTACAAAAATGATTAGCTGGACCCGCCCTAGTCTCTTTAAAAAAATTAGGATTAATATGTTTACTTAAAGATGGACTTCAACGGAATATATTACAGTGTTTTGATGCTGTTAGGCTTACAAGAAGTGTGTAATGATTACTTCTATATGATTAACATTCAAATAAAGTAATTTCTTAATGTAAACAAAAATTCATTTTGATCAGCATTTCACTATCTAGAAAAGTCGTGTTTCGCAAAAAGCCCGAACTCATGAATAATTCATATCGTACTTGTGACGTACAATCAAGGACTGGCATTCGCTGCTTATGCCCACATGTCATGAGTGTTCCCCAGCAAAGTGCATTAAAAAGCGACGTGTACGAAACGAACTCCCAGTCGTACTCACTTGCGTTCTCTCGATATTTGACGCTTTCAAAGTTGGAACAGAGCCTTGCTTCAAACGATATTTGGTATCCAAACCAAAACTTTCTTTCACTTGACTGGAAGAATCTCTACAGTCGCCCGTAAAATGGGCTGAACAAATCAACGATCATTTTGTCAACGTGAAATCCTTTCGTGTATTGTTCACGAACTTCACCCACTCCTTGGAAGCCGCCGGATTCCGCGGAAATCGGAAAAAACTAACCTCTGGATTCTTGGTGGCACTTCTTGTACATCCACCAACAGCACATGTGCTAGGCATTATGCCGTCTTACACAAAATCGTCAAAACGGGGAAAAATCATGTGTATCAGCTTCGAGCAAGTAAAATCCCCATTGCCAAACACAAAGACAAAAACGGCTTCCTTTATTTATGCCCCAGATAGTACGTCACACTTACGCTGGTTTACGTGGCCGCTGGTATTTCACCGTTCATTTCGTATTGTATTTCTATGGGCCTTTGCTGGGAACCATGAAAGCGCGCAGCCAACGGCGAGAAAAAACCACTCGCTCAGAAATCTAAGAAGGGGGGCTATTATTTACAATCAAAATTAAACAAAATAACGGGGAATAAAACCATCGTACTGATAATGAAATAATAACTAAACACAACATAAACAAGACTCAGGAGACGATTTAGTGTACGAGCTTTCGTTGAAGTCCATCTTTAACTTACCCATAATTGTTTTAACTGCATTAATAGTTTTTATTTCACATTTTAAGGCTAATTCTCTGAAGTGAATTAACGAATCAAATTTTTTTTGGCCATTAGTAATAATAGAATTGTTCCACAACGGCATATCCATGACTTCATTAATACAACTGGGCTCAAATTGAATATGGCCGCCCAATTTAACATAAGAGTCAATCACGTCTTTATAAAAGGTAGGAATATTTAAACTAATCTTTTTGGGGTTGTTAAAAATATACCAACCAAGGTTGTCGCGGCCGCTAGCCTTGTTAATCCAGAATTCAAATAACATTTTCCATTTTCCATTTAGCTGAGTGAACTTACTTAACCATTGTAATTTAAGGGCCATTAATTTATAAGTGATATTAATTACACCAGTACCACCTTTTTTCACCAGGCCCACAAATCGTTTCTCTTTTAATTTTGTGCGGTTTTCCGAGCCAGTAAAAATTCCAAATGATATCGTTAAGTTTTTTTCTCAAGTGTTCTGGGCATGATATTACCGAGCCATAATATGATAACATACTTCCAACTAAAGAATTTACAACAATGGCACGGCCTTTCATTGTTAAGGATCGACCTTTCCATCTATTAAGCACATTTTTTTTTTATTAAACCTCCCATCCCAATTTTCTTCAGGATCAACCTCGTTTCCAAAGAATACACCAACAATTTTCAATTTGTGTCTAGACCAAATAAAATTACCCGGGTTATCAACCTTATTTTTCCACATCCCTAACTAGAGCCCTTGAGTTTTACTTTTATTAATTTTGGATCCTGACCCTTCACTGTAAGTGTATAAAATGTTATTTAGTTCATGAAAATCATTAGGATCGGTGATAAACATACTAATGTCATCCGCATGTTGGATGATCTTAACAGATGCATTATGCATCGGCAATTGAACACCTTTAATACAATTATTGTTATGTATAAGGTTAGCTAAACCTTCAGCACATATTGTGTACAATGATGGAGAAAGTGGACATCCTTGACGAATCCCTCTGGTGATCTTAATGGGCTCCGTAAAAAAATTGTTTATGTTAACCGTCGCTAAAGGATTACTATACAACATTTTGATCCAATCGATAAAATTGGCAGGTATCCCCATCCTCTCCATCATTGCATACATATATCTCCATTCTATTCTGTCAAAAGCCTTTTCCTGATCGATATTAACAATAGCAGCTTTACCGTTATTTAAATTAATATAATCAATGGTGTCTGTAATGGTCATTAAACTCATTTGGATATTCCTTCCTTGAACTCCGCATGTTTGTTCTTCTTTAATTAAAAGAGGCATAATTTTACTCAAACGCTTATTCAGGGCTTTAGCAATAATTTTATAATCAACATTTAGAACACTTATGGGCCTCCAATTTCTGAGATTCTCTCTTTCACCTCTGTTTAAAAAAATGAGTCTCACTAAAGCTAAATTCATGGAGCGGGGCAACCGCATATTAGTTTTACAATAATTAACCACATCCATAAAATCATTATTACAAATATACCAATATTTCAAATAAAATTCAACCGTGAGGCCATCCATTCCAGGAGCTTTATCTTGTGCCATTTCTTTAAGCGCACCAAAAAGTTCGTTCATACTGAGATCATTTTCCATGTCTATAGCAGTAGCATATGTCGAGCAAATCTGTCATCTTTGAGGAGGTGCAGTCTGCAATTTGTCTGCAGTGATTTTGTGCAGTTTGTAACGGCAAAGAACCTCATTGCACCACACTGCATGGAGCAATGGACGACGATTTTGCACTTTGTAGTGGTGGGTGCACTTTGAGGCGGTGGAGCACCATAATTTTTTTTTTGATTGTCATTGTTTTTTCTTCTTCCATTTGTTTAAATTGTTTTTTTAATTTTTATTTTTTAATTTTTTTTTTATGACTTCATTTCGGCCAAGTAAAAAAAAAATTGTGTTACCACTGCTCCACCAACACAAAGTGCACCCACCACTACAAAGTGCAAAATCGTCGTCCATTGCTCCAATGCACTGTGGTGCAATGTGGTGGGCTGCCGTTACAAACTGCACAAAATCACTGCAGACAAATTGCAGACTGCACCGCCTCAAAGAGGACAGATTTGCTCCACAATATGATTGATTTTTTTTTTCAATTTTGTATTGTTTTATTTTTTTCAACCACAATGTTACCACTGCACACAAAATACGCCTCAAAGTTGGTACATTTGCGGCACATATGATTGAAATTTTTGTTAAATTTGTTTTTTCAAATTGTTTTTCATTGACATTTTTTTTTCAACTGCACACAAAATACTGCACTACTCCCTCCACACAAACTGCACACAAAATACTGCACACAACTGCGCACTACTCCCTCCACACAAACTGCACACAAAATACTGCACACTACTCCCTCCACACAAACTGCACACAAAATACTGCACACAAAATACTGCATACAAAATACTGCACACAACTGCGCACTACTCCCTCCACACAAACTGCACACAAAATGGGCAAGTTGAGACATAATGACACAAAAATATAAACACAAAAGAACACATTCAACTCTTTTTACAAGTTGAGACACGTTATAGCAAACTATTACCGTTTTTATATATTTGTCAATGAATTTAAAGGTGGAGGTGTGCAGTTTGTGTGGTGGAGGGAGTAGTGCGCAAGCGCAGCATGCATATTGATGATTTCGGGTAAGTTGAGATGAATTTAAAGGTGGAGGTGTGCAGTTTGTGTGGAGGGAGTAGTGCGCAAGCGCCAGTTTGTGTGGTGGAGGGAGTAGTGCGCAAGCGCAGCATGCATATTGATGATTTCGGGTAAGTTGAGATGAATTTAAAGGTGGAGGTGTGCAGTTTTTGTGGAGGGAGTAGTGCGCAAGCGCCAGTTTGTGTGGTGGAGGGAGTAGTGCGCAAGCGCAGTAGTTTGTGTGGTGGAGGGAGTAGTGCGCAAGCGCGCGCGCGTTGAGGTGTGCAGTTTGTGTGGTGGAGGGAGTAGTGCGCAAGCGCAGCATGCATATTGATGATTTCGGGCAAGTTGAGACATAATGACACAAAAATATAAACACAAAAGAACACATTCAACTCTTTTTGTTATTTTTTTATTCACTTTTTTTTTAAATTCACGTAACAATGAATGGATTACCGATACAAATCACTATATAAAAGAAAACTCAACATATTAATAATTACCAAGAAAAATGCACATTAAACAAGAATCCCTATATAAAAACAATGTAAATCAAATATCTATTGGACTTAGCTTGTCAATTTTGTACACGTTATATGGTGATTTTGGGGAGAGGAAATGATGAGGGATGTATAGGACTAGGGTAATCAATAGATAGTCAAGTGAATTATGAGGAATATAACAGAATTAAAAGAAAGTCAACTCACACTGAATTTTACAGGGATTAAGAGTATACACTCCTTGCAATAAATGTAACACGATAGATTTACACATCTCACTCGTTCATACCGAGCACATGGGACGAAGTGTTTTGGATTATATTTCCGCTTCAATGAACTGCTCAGGAACTTGGAATTTCGTTGCGTGTACTGTCAACGAATCCGTAAATGAAGTCGGATATTAGGGCTCATAATGCAGTTGTCTATCTTACATGAAACAACGGCCCGCTTTAGAATGTCAGGCCTGTAGTTCACAATACACTGTCTATTTAAAGATGAATAGAAAGTCACCCAGAAGGTTAGAACTAATGCAGAGGCACTCATTTTCTTCGAAATTAAGTTGTCACTGCCCTTGATGTAACGTAATAGTGTAAAATAACCATAAAGGATTACTGTAAGACTAACAGAGGTAGCTATTTTATAGATTTTTTTATTCCTACCAAAAAACACTATTATAGATGTATTTTTTTTTAAATTACAGTAGTCTTTCTGAAACATCTGGTCTTTCATTATCACTCTTCCTCGTTCTCTTCATCCTCGTTCTCTTCATCCTCATTTAGTTGAAGTAGTAGTCCGTCAAATTTGGTAATTTTGCTGCTCGTTTGCTCATTTCGCTGCTCATTTGCTCATTTCGCTGCTCATTTTGCTGCTCATTTCACTGCTCATTTTGCTGCTCATTTTCTCATTTCGCTGCTCATTTGCTCATTTCGCTGCTCATTTTGCTCATTTCGCTGCTCATTTTGCTGCTCATTTACTCATTTCGCTGCTCATTTTGCTGCTCATTTGCTCATTTCGCTGCTCATTTGCTCATTTCGCTGCTCATTTGCTCATTTCGAAAAGGTATGAGAACAAGCGTTATTCTTTTTCAAGCAAGCAAATAACTGTACTTTTTAATTCAACTTCAACTGATCACGTACATTCATTTTGAATTGTTCAAAGTTTTAACAACAGACTTAAAGACTGAAAACTTTTAATGTATGGAAATTTCTCAAAATATTTTTCTCAACATTGTAACTTATAAAACAACAATTTTTTTTATTCAAAGGGGTCCACGTTCAAATTAACAATTAAATCATTAAATTATTTGGTGTCCTTTAGTATCTGTAATAGAAGAACTATCTTCAAAAATACAACAACAACATATGGCAAATTGATAATACTTATTGCAGATGAATGAACTAAAATAATCGTCTTCTAACCTTCTTTGTGTTCTGTTCAATTAAACAAGTCCATTTAATTCCATGACCTCGTTCACGACATGAAACGGGAGAATTCGCGAGTTTCTATCGTACAAAGTGTCAACAATGTTCATAGGTTCAGAGTTCCATTCATTCAGAATATCAGTTATGATAGAGTCCATGTCCTCGTCCATTCCATTGTAAGCTTCAACACCAACATGATGTGCTACTGCGTCAAACACAGCACAAACATGGCTCGGCTGAATGTATTGTTCTGCTTCTTCGAAGTGCTCATCCACGAAATCTTCAAGGAAGTACTCAGGAGTCTCGCCGTAAAACAGACACTCGTGATCCCGCTGCCTTGGCCAATCAAACTCACACCCTTCGCAAGGTAGACTCTGTTGAACTGCATAACTTATTCTGATGATGTGATCCGTGACGATTTTTGTAATCACTTGTTTCACAAGTGTCCTGATGCGTTTCTTGCGCTTCAACACATTCTCCTCGCCCTCCATGTCGTGCTCTTCATCATCTGCAACAGGTAGACAATACCATTCAGCCCTGCGTGCTCTTACAACGTTTCAATATACACGAACACATTACGTGGCGGTTTGTAACCGCCCAGTGTAATACGTATGAATAACTACTGTAATATATGTTTTATACCATTTTTCAAGCTGATAATCATTCCAGAGGTCTTATAGATTGTTTTAAAAAAAATTAAAAAATTACTTTACAATTATTTTTTTAATTTAATTATTGTTTTATTTATATTACACATGTGTAATGTTGTAGTACGTGGCGGCTTGTAACCACCCTTGGTATACGTATGAATAACTACTGTAATATCTGTTTTTATACCATTTTTCAAGCTGATAATCATTCCAGAGGTCTTATAGATTGTTTTAAAAAAAAAAATTAAAATTACTTTACAATTATATTTTTAATTTAATTATTTTTTAATTACATTTTTATTTTTATTTTATTTTTTTTTTATTTTTTTATATTGTCTTTCCAGAAATGTTTGTCCAAATGTTAGGAAGTTGATTTAGTTTTTTAGTTTCTGTGAAATCTCCAATCCCCATTTGCCCAGTAGCCAATCTCTGCCCAAACACCACAAATACCAAAAACTCTCTAAGAATGCATAGCCAGCCATCTGCGGTGTATTAGTGTAAGGAAAATCCTAAACCACCCCCCATTTGCCTATTCACTCCTTTTTATACCATTTTTCAGGCAGCGCTACACCTCAGACAGTCCCTTTATGTTGTCCAGGCCAAATAATACCAAAAAAAACTCTCTAAGAATGCATAGCCAGCCATCTGCGGTGTATTAGTGGTGAAAATCCCTAAACCACCCCCCCCCCATTTGCCAGTAGCCAATCTCTGCCCAAACACATCAATTCTGAGTTTGTTTATTGGTCAATCCTTTCCAGGCACTGTCAAGCAACCCCTGAGCATGGATGATTGATCACAGATATCCTGAGGCAAGCCCGTAGACCAGGATGATTGATCACACAAAGGGTACCGCTGTGTCAAGGGATATGGGCTGTGTATACCATGTTTTGTACACAAGGTATGGCCTTGTGGCGAAGGGGTCATGGTATCTGGCTCGTGTCTGGCTGAACTATAAATAAATACACTAAAGGGGCTATGCTATGTTGTTAGGCTATGGCTGATGTAGGAACTTGAAAAAAAATATTTTTTTGGAGCGCTCAATTAAGGATTAATTAATTAATTAGCTAAAAGTGGCGGTTGACTACCGCTACCCACAATTACCGCAGGGTTTTTAATCAACAGTTAACATCTTTGTTAATCAGCTAAACTTGAAAGATGGCTTTAGTGATGGCGGTACTCTGTTGTTTGAGCTGACCCCACTGCTCCACGGTGAGATTAATTCCCTTCTTGCCAGCAAGCAATTTGTTTCCGCTGGGATTTAAATGGTACTCTCTTATGTTAATGTAGGTGTGACCCTTGAAACGCTTGATAACAGCATATCGCTCACCTCCGATTTGAAATCGCACCGCCTTCCTGTCGTTCTCCTCCTGTTGTTCATCCGGTGGAAAGTACAGCTTGCGCTTGACTCCTGCCTTCCCTTTTACATTCTCTGGGAGATTAGCTCCTACTCTAGGGGTTGATGCTTCGGTGTCAGCAGCTAATCCCTTGGTTAATTGTTCAACAGCAGCAGACAAAACATCAACAGTGGGTGGATATGGCTGCAACATCCGTTGCTCACGCAGATAAGTCGATGAACTGGGCAGATCCCACGAGGTCTCTCGTGTGAGCTTGTTGTAGAAATAGCTCTTGCCATGTGTCACACTCTGGGCTTCGCACCACCCAGCATCTATCATGTCGGGAGGAATGAGCTTTCTCTCCTCCTTCTCGATGCGTGCCCCATCGGTCGGTGGTGCCGGGGCCGGAGTCGACGGCAACGCCATCGCGCCAGGTGCGGGAACCACAGGTGTGGGCATCGGGGTCGATACAGGCTCACCGTTCATGTTAAGGCTCAAGTATTGTCGTTTGTCGACTGTTCACAATATAAGTAGCGTCTACGAGCAACAATGCAATGTTCTTGATGAGAATATTGGTGAAAATATGAGTTTGGATTAAAATTTCCCTCTTTTATACCATCCTCCGCGTCGCCGAAATAACCAATGACAAAGAGTGTGTGGTTGCTCCATAAACAACGCGCAAACATTCAACCAATCAACGATGTCCATTCTATTTTAAGACACGACATGCCTTATGCGCTGATGACGTCATCGCTCCAGACGTGTCTCAACTTGCCCGAAATCATCAATATACATGCTGCGCTTGCGCACTACCCTCCACCACACAAACTGCACAAATGAGCAGCGAAATGAGCAAAATGAGCAGCGAAATGAGCAAATGAGCAGCGAAATGAGAAAATGAGCAGCGAAATGAGCAGCAAAATGAGCAGCGAAATGAGCAAATGAGCAGCGAAATGAGCAAAATGAGCAGCGAAATGAGTAGTTATAGGCCTATATATAAACTATTTCTTCCGTTTCTTGTCAATCGGAGATTAAGCATCAGAGATTCAACATGAATGTTATTTATGCTGTCAAACCCCATGCTTGTCACCAGTGCGGCAAAAGCTTTGAACGGATATATAATCTACGGAGGCATGCAGAACATGTACATAATGAAGATAAATCTAAAATGGATGAAGTTAACGATGATTCTGAAATTAAAGCTATCCAATCTGACAATTCTGACGTCGATAATTCTGAAGCCGATTTTAAAAAGCGTAGATTTGAAGATTCGGAAATAGAAACTTGTGAAACAGAATCTACCCAGGATGAAGACGAAGATTTCGAGGAAGATGATTCAGAATCCGATACGGAGGTGGAAGATGATTCAGAATCCGATACGGAGGTGGAATATGACGAATCATCGGAAGAGGATGAGTCTAGTTCTGAATTGGAAGACAATGCCACTTTTCGAGACTGGTTGAAAGAGGCTAAAGAGGCTACTAAAGAGATGTGGTGTGAAAAATATGAAAAGTACGTCAACGGGGGTATGAGTGAAGATCAAGCCAAGGAAAAAGCCAATAGGAAAACCCTTTGGGCAGTCAAGCGAATCTTTTTCAACAAATACAAGGATTTTTTGTCAAGTTACCTACATCTGAAAGATAATGGGACTCATCAGGATATTGCGGAAGATCTCGAAGAAAAAGTAAATAAAGGCATGGAAGTAAACAAAGCTCTGAACAGAGTAATGCCTAAACACCATACCAAATTTAACGGACTACTACTTCAACTAAATGAGGATGAAGAGAACGAGGATGAAGAGAACGAGGAAGAGTGATAATGAAAGACCAGATGTTTCAGAAAGACTACTGTAATTAAAAAATAATAATACATCTATAATAGTGTTTTTTGGTAGGAATAAAAAAATCTATAAAATAGCCACCTCTGTTAGTCTTACAGTGATCCTTTATGGTTATTTTACACTATTACGTTACATCAAGGGCAGTGACAACTTAATTTCGAAGAAAATGAGTGCCTCTGCATGGGTTCTAAACTTCTGGGTGACTTTCTATTCATCTTTAAATAGACAGTGTATTGTGAACTACAGGCCTGACATTCTAAAGCGGGCCGTTGTTTCATGTAAGATAGACAACTGTATTATGAGCCCTAATATCCGACTTCATTTACGGTTTCGTTGACAGTACACGCAACGAAATTCCAAGTTCCTGAGCAGTTCATTGAAGCGGAAATATAATCCAAAACACTTCGTCCCATGTGCTCGGTATGAACGAGTGAGATGTGTAAATCTATCGTGTTACATTTATTGCAAGGAGTGTAGACTCTTAATCCCTGTAAAATTCAGTGTGAGTTGACTTTCTTTTAATTCACTTTCTTTTAATTCACTTGACTATCTATTGATTACCCTAGTCCTATACATCCCTCATCATTTCCTCTCCCCAAAATCACCATATAACGTGTACAAAATTGACAAGCTAAGTCCAATAGATATTTGATTTACATTGTTTTTATATAGGGATTCTTGTTTAATGTGCATTTTTCTTGGTAATTATTAATATTTTGAGTTTTCTTTTATATAGTGATTTGTATCGGTAATCCATTCATTGTTACGTGAATTTAAAAAAAAAGTGAATAACAAAATAATAAAAAGAGTTGAATGTGTTTTTTTGTGTTTATATTTTTGTGTCATTATGTCTCAACTTGCCCGAAATCATCAATATGCATGCTGCGCTTGCGCACTACTCCCTCCACCACACAAACTGCACACCTCCACGCGCGCGCGCTTGCGCACTACTCCCTCCACCACACAAACTACTGCGCTTGCGCACTACTTCCTCCACCACACAAACTGGCGCTTGCGGACTACTCCCTCCACACAAACTGCACACCTCCACCTTTAAATTCATCTCAACTTACCCGAAATCATCAATATGCATGCTGCGCTTGCGCACTACTCCCTCCACCACACAAACTGCACACCTCCACCTTTAAATTCATTGACAAATATATAAAAACGGTAATAGTTTGCTATAATGTGTCTCAACTTGTAAAAAGAGTTGAATGTGTTCTTTTGTGTTTATATTTTTGTGTCATTATGTCTCAACTTGCCCATTTTGTGTGCAGTTTGTGTGGAGGGAGTAGTGCGCAGTTGTGTGCAGTATTTTGTGTGCAGTTTGTGTGGAGGGAGTAGTGTGCAGTATTTTGTGTGCAGTTTGTGTGGAGGGAGTAGTGTGCAGTATTTTGTGTGCAGTTTGTGTGGAGGGAGTAGTGCGCAGTTGTGTGCAGTATTTTGTGTGCAGTTTGTGTGGAGGGAGTAGTGCAGTATTTTGTGTGCAGTTGAAAAAAAAATTCAATGAAAAAAAAAAAATTGAAAGAAATTGAAAAAAAAAAATCAATCATATGTGCCGCAAATGTACCAACTTTGAGGCGTATTTTGTGTGCAGTGGTAAAATTGTGGTTGAAAAAAATTATAAACAGATAGTGGCCATACTGTTACAATTGTGGTTGAAAAAAAATAAATAAATAAAAATAAATTGAAAAGAAAATTTCAATCATATGTGGAGCAAATCTGTCCTCTTTGAGGCGGTGCAGTCTGCAATTTGTCTGCAGTGATTTTGTGCAGTTTGTAACGGCAGGCCACCACATTGCACCACAGTGCATTGGAGCAATGGACGACGATTTTGCACTTTGTAGTGGTGGGTGCACTTTGTGTTGGTGGAGCAGTGGTAACACAATTTATTTTTTACTTGGCCGAAATGACGTCATAAAAAAAAAAATTAAAAAAAATAAAAATTAAAAAATAAATACAAAATAAATGGAAGAAGAAAAAAAATTGAAAATCAAAAAAACAAATATGGTGCTCCACCGCCTCAAAGTGCACCCACCACTACAAAGTGCAAAATCGTCGTCCATTGCTCCATGCAGTGTTGTTCAATGTGGTTCTTTGCCGTTACAAACTGCACAAAATCACTGCAGACAAATTGCAGACTGCACCTCCTCAAAGATGACAGATTTGCTCGACATATACTACTTATAGCCTTTTCATTTCCTAATTCCATTGGGTCAACCTCATTAAGAATTTTTGTCATATGAAAATTGTTAGTTTGATTAGATGTGAACAATTCACTGTAGAAGTTATGCGCATGCTTCAACATGGATGAAGGTTTGTTAAAAATATCGCCCTGGACATTTTGAAGAAAGCTGATGGCATTATTCTGGTATTGTTGTTTGGCTGCTGAAAAAATATTTGCTGGGTTTTTCCCCTTCCACTTTTTGTTTTGATATGAAGCCATAACTTAGCCTTCTCCCATTCTTGGTACTCATACCATTTAAGTTGGCTTTCAATATCGTTTAATTCATTTTTATTATTCAAAGTAGGATTGTTACAAAGAAAATCATACCGTTCTTGAATCTGGCGCTTAACTTTATTGATTTTGTATGTTTTAGTAATGTCATAGTCTTTAATTATTTCTTTAAGTCTGTTCTTTCCAATATCACACCATAGCGCGATATTGTCATAATCATTATTTGTTTTTTCGCCAACAAAGCCAAAACCACTCAATTCTTGTTTTACAGCTATCTTCAGACATAATTTCTTTTCTACAAACCCACCTACCTGGCCCTGTTTGAATGGAATGATTTTCAAGGCGCATAATAAGTGCTTTATGATCTGAAAGGAAAGTGGATTCAGCAGATATTTCTTTGATTTTGCATCTCAAATTCTCAGAGGCCAAGATGTAATCTATGCAACTGGTTTGGCTTAAGGCTTTATGATAAAATGTGTGTCTCGGCTCAGGGTAAAACGTTTTTTCCACATCAAAAAGATCATTAGCTTCAATAAAATTATGAAATATTTTGGCACTTTGGTCTTGCTTGTCATGATCGCTATGGCAATTAAAATCACCGGTTATAATGTAATTATCCGTGTGTTTACAATTAGTTGTTAAAAAAAATTCAACATCTTTAAGGAAGATTTTCCTTTCGGTAAGTATGTTAGGTGCATAGACGGAAAACACTAATATTTTTTTCTTTCATCTGTATTTCAGCTTTAACCCATCTCCCTTTATTGTCCCTTTGATGATTAACAATATCAAATCCGCTTTTGAAGGAAGTTAAAAGAGCAACCCCTCTGCTATTACTTTCCCCATGGCTAAAGATAATATTACCCCCCATCAGTGGCGCACCCAGGATTTTATTGGGGGGCGGGGAGCTCAAATATTTTTTTTTTTTCAAGTCCAATATGGGGGAGAGACATGGCGGACCCAAACCATAACCGCTGGCGCGGCTGTAGCCATGTCCCTAATCGTGCTCGTCAGTGAACCTACGGCACATGTTAAATGTTTCCTGGTGGTTTCTAGTCATAAAAAGAAGACATTATGACATGATTCAGACTCGTAGGGTTTTACCTTCCATATAATTTCCTCCTCTTGATGTAAAGAACTTGAGCTAATTGTTTCGTCTGCAAGATTTCTATATTTAAATATTTTCATTGCGCGGACGTAAAGTTTGTGATCATTCCGGGCGGAGCAAAATTTACTCAAACACGAATTTGCCGGCAAAACCAAATCCCAATATTATCCAATCGGTGTTTGCTAAAACAGTGTCGCATAATCTTTGTAAATTAAAACCCGATCCTGGGCCATTGTGTACAAACTGGAAAGGAGTTGATTATAATGCGGGCGTGTTTAAATTTTAAAAAACATTTACGAGTAACCTCAACGACAGTCAACGACCTCAACAAGAGAAACGGACAACAGAAAATGAAAATAAAATTAAGTAAAGCTGCTCCCTGATCAGGGTGCACCATGGCGGGGGGGGGAGAATGTCTAAAAATGCTTGTTATATATACTGGTGGCCCTTCAAGCTTACATGCACATGCATACGCAACACCGTAAAATATAATAGTGAGTGGAATAAATGGAAAACTTTTGGAGGGGAGCTTGAGTCTCCTGAGTCCCCATCCCTTGTACCACTGCCATACCCCTTGCCGAACTCCTCTGTAGACAAGACTTGGGCTCAGATTTTGCTCTCTTTCCCGGCCCCTTCTTTAATTGTTTTTAATAAAACATCAGCGGGCCCTTGGGGGCTCTGAGCCCCCCTTGGGTGCGCCACTGCCCCCCATTGCTTGCGCCAAATATTTTCATCAGATTGTACACTGTGAGTTTCCTGCAGACAGACAATGGATATTTTTTTCCTTATAAGATAATTACAAACCATATCTCTTTTCTGGTCATTTCTGAGACCGTTAACATTTAAAGTTGCAATGGTTACAGCCATCAATATTATGTTTAAAAATAACATATACATCGAATGACAAAAGGGTATTTTCTCTAAGCATAACAATAAACATATTAGGGTCTCTATTCAGTACTTGTACCTCTCCTTCCACGTCCTCTTCCTTCGGTATATGGTGTGGATCTCTGTGGTTGAGATGATACGCCACTTCCTCTTTTTTTCCTGTACCTTGGTACACCTTTCCGGGTATATAGGGTATACCCGTCGTCTATTGGAGTTTCTTCTGCATTTTCATCTTCCATCTGGTATTCGTCGACTCTTGGTGATTCCTTTAACCTTGATTGTGCTACTTCAGATTTCTCTGCAACCATACTTGCCCATGTTTTCTTTGGTTTGTTGGGTTCTTTATCAGATTGTTGTCCTTGGTCTGTCAATGCGTCGCTCTTTTTCGTTTTCATTCTGTGATCTTCCTGAGTGGAATTCTTTGAAGTATTGCTCTTAGGAATGACGGTTTCTTTCCTTTTGTCTGCGCTCCTTTCCTGTGGGATTTTCTCATTCATTACTAGATTCATCGGCTGCTGTGGACGAGATGATTGGATGCCTGGTGAAATTTTACTGTCTTTCTGTTGTTTAGTAGTGTCTCTTTTCTTGACATTATCTTTTGGGGGTTTTCCTTGATCCGGATTAATCTCTCTTGCGATTGGCGTTACGTCCAAATCGTCATAATCTGAAAAGTCGTTTTTGTCGCAATGTATGCGGGCTTCCTGATCATTGTTCTCTTGATCGTCAGAGTCATGACCGCCCGAGTCATGACCGCCCGAGTCATGACCGCCCGAGTCATGACCGTCCGAGTCGTGACCGTCGGCCTCATTGTCCGAAACAATTTCGTCCCGCTGATCTCCTTGTTCCTTGTGTTCTTCTGCTCTATGGTCTCGACTGCCGCAAATGAAGCATCGAGCTCTCAATTCACAACTTCTAGCGAAGTGTTGGGATGGATTTCTTTAAGTTCTTTATTAGTAGGCTTCTTACACCTGTTTCTATTGCTGTGTTGAAGTCGTGTACTTGGCGCTGAACGTTGACGACTGTACCAAAGGCCGATAGAACGCTGATGACTGTCTGGTCGCTCATCTCGTACGGGACTTTGGTGTAGACTACTACCGAGTCATGTACATTTGCTCTTTCACATGGAATCAGCAGACCGTGTAAAGGTAGCCCTCTCTCACCGCTGTTCAAAATGCTCTGCAGGCGACATGTGGTTTGGGCGCATGCGCGAGAATTTTGAAGGGTCATACAAAAATGCATATTCATAACGTGACCTTTACTTTTTTTTCCGTCGTGGAGTTCATTGATAAAAACGCCTGTTACATACTGAAAATTAATTTCAAAGAGAATTTTTAACCAATAGGATTAGAAAGAATATGTCGTCTGCAAATATTGAACTAACATTACAGCAATATGGGCAAACGCGCGAATTTCCTTGAAGTTTTTTTGTGCACAACTCTGGCCCTTGACAAGAGCGCGCACGCTGAAAAAGGTAATATTTCAAATCGGATTTTCTTCCTGAAGATGAATTTTCCTTGAGACATAAAAAGTATGATAGGTGTAAGAACTCTTATTTTAACTAATTATTACTTTGTTATTTGAGCAAACCCAGTAGCTAACTTTTAAACGGTGGGATTCCCCTGCGGCTTCAGCGTTGTTAAACAAAAGATTTCTGGGGAACCCGTTACGGTTTTTGGGATGACATCATTGTGTATGCGTGTGCATATACACACACGGATTAGATTGTGGGCGTTTTCATTGTAAGGGGGGTTACATAATTTTTTAATAACGTTAGAATATAAAACAAACGGGGAATGATTTGAGTTTATAAGCCAATATGAACCAATATTTAATACATATATATTCTCTTCACTCTTCCATTTTAAATTAATTTAAGGATTTTGTTCCTTTCTATGCACTCCAAATCCATTATTTAAACAGCGAAGATGTAATCAATAGCAATATTTCACCTTTTTTGAATTGCTGCCTAGAGGACGTTACTTGGGTTTGCGCAGGTATAATCACCATGAAACTGTTCTTCGTGAGTTTAACTACCCTCCTCTGCTTGATTTTTCAAGAAAATAATTCACGAAAGACGTATAATAACGTCAAAAATGGACCAATAATTAGCTTCTCTCGATCTGTAAAATTTAACGGATGCTCAATATTTGATGCACATTGAAGACGCTTTTTACACTTCGAGGGTTTCGATGAATTCACCCAGAAACGTGTCATCTTGTAAAGCCATGACTGTAGATTGATGTGTGATCTTTGTTCATTGAGGTCATTTGGCATTTGCACTCACTTTGATCGTACACCTCCAGTCGATTTGCCAAATTTCAAAAGACGCGACCTTGTTTAAAGTTGGTGAAACAACACCAATAGAGGGCGCTATACAGAGCAGAAAAAGGCGCATGCGCACAAACCTCTTGTCGCTCTGCATGCAGCGGTGCTCTGGGCTATCACCTCACTATGCTTTTCATTATCAAAGGTCACATTGTACCATCCATTGTCCAAAGACGCGATGCATTTAATGCTGTCGCCCTGTACTATATTCAGCTCTTTTCTAATGGCTTTGTCGATATCGCGTGATGTGAGTTCCTCCAGTTGTCGGGCATTGAAGCGAATCGTGTTCGGCCTCCGCAATGTCTGGTTGTTTATGGCGGCCCTGTACGAATACATGGTGCCAAACAAGATGGCGTCGGGCTAATTTAGCCCAAAAAGGCAAGTTTAAGAAAGGCCTGAAATGGCCTATCCTACAGTTAAAACAACTCTAGAAATGGTTTTTACGGATGGCTTTTCTACCAGAAGAACGTCTGCTCGCTTTAAAAGGGAGGAAACAACCGATAAGTAGCAAAAAAAAACACCAAGAAACGGGAGCCGAGGTGACACACGTCTTTGCTACTCGGAAGCTGCTGCTGCTGCTGCTGCTGCTGCTGCTGCTGCTGCTGCTGCTGCTGCTGCTGCTGCTGCTGCTGCTGCTGCTGCTGCTGCTGCTGCTGCTGCTGCTGCTGCTGCTGCTGCTGCTGCTGCTGCTGCTGCTGCTGCTGCTGCTGCTGCTGCTGCTGCTGCTGCTGCTGCTGCTGCTGCTGCTGCTGCTGCTGTTGATTTTTGTCCCTGGACAGTCCTTCCCATCTTTCTGAACTTTCTAGGAAAAAAAGTTACGACAAATTACACTTTGCATCCTACATGTATGCCCTTAAAGAGTTGATATAATATTACTAACACTATTTCTAAACTTTAAACTGTTCGTAAATTACCTCAAAGACATGTTGTTATAATACTTTCAAGAATATCAAGGCTAACAACTCAGAGGAAGGCATGCTCTAAACTGAAAGAGAAATCATTGATATTTTAATTCCCGTCAGTCATGAGTGTGAACATTTAGATTTATAGTCTGCATTTCAGTCTATAAAGATGGAAAGGAGTTTGCAGGGACAAGATACATGTACAAGTGACAACTTACCCTTCGCATACTGTGGGGTGGACTTTGTAAGCACAAAAGGTCACGACAAGTTACACTTTGTATAATGACACTTTTATATTACATAACAATGCGATGTTGTGTTCTTATGTATATATCTCTGCACCGCATATATGTCCCACTAGAAAGACAGAGTTTTGATATCAGTTAAAAGTTTTATGTGCTATGTAAAATAAATAAATAATATGTGATTAATAGAATGCTTTGATATGTCATGTCTGTAATTTTTAAGTACGTACTTTGACGGAGAACAATCATTTAATAAGCTAATTAGCCAGACCAATTTGATTACTCTTAATAAACAAAACATTTCATTTACTTTAAAGATATTTTTTTGCGATAATATACAACAATTTTGATTAGACTGACATTTTAAGGCAGTAGAGACGAGTGAAGGTTTGATGTTACTCAAACACGTTGCTAGTGGGCATTCTAAGTTTCATACCCTGAACGCGATGCGTGGTGTGATACTGCTATAATACTCCTCAAACGGGATGTTACACGCAGATGCTCCTGAGTAGGCCCCACCTTTTTCCAAAGTTCTAACTATGTATCATGTTTTTTTAAGTTCATATAATGTTAAGGTTAATTAGGTTAAGGTCAATGTTTTTTTATATTTGGGAGGGGGGAAATGAGACAAGTTTGGTATCATTGGAAAGGTTACATCACTTGAAATGCAACAGTGATGAAATCATTTTCATATCTCAAACGAATGACATTTTGAAGGTTTCTTTTTATGACGTTGGTGTCTGGAAATTTATCTTGTTCATATTGTCATTAAAAATGTAGTTTACAATGAACTCTAAATACCTTCAGTAACAATTTAGTGTTATTAAAAAAATTATAAATTAATACATATATACAAATCATTACCTTAAACTAATATCTTAAGTTACACTCTATATAAACAAAAGAAAAAAGATAAAATGTATGTCACAATTCAACATAATAAAATGAACAAAAATAAGTTCAAATGCATACATTGCTAACTTTAATGTCAATACTGATAACAGAATGATATTATTTTTTTGCGGTGATTGATGATGATGGTCAATAAACTGACATGTCTATCACAAAATCTAAACAACATCCTTATAATTCTGTGTTGAAACCCAAGCATGGAATACCCACAATGCCTCAGTCAATCAGACTAATGAAATCTGTAATGACCCCCTTTCAAAAAACCTCTTCCGCAACAATGCACAGTTACTTGAGCAAAAACAAAGACATGTACCATAACCAAAAAGGTATGAACTTTCAGAAAATCATGGTTTTGTATAGGGTTTTTTGTTTTCTTATTTGTTACTGCTTTTTATGAACTGTTGTGTAAACAATAGGTACTGACTTGGACACTAATTTAAAGCAACTGTAAAAATTTCAAAATCCACCAAATCGGACCGAGTTTTGTATCTACTCAGCAGACCTTTCTCTGTACAAAATATCAACAAATGACGCATGTCTATGAGATATTTTTGCTAAAGGAGGGCACAACTCAGAAGTCCCGAAGGTTGTCACATAAAAAGTGGCCGTTTCATTTACCGAGACGTGTGTTCGTTGATGCGCAACTTATAACAAGTTCAACTCATTATTGTACCAATGAAATCTCGTTTATTCTTGGAAAAAACAGTTCAAATGTGAAAAAACAACTCTTCTGCTACACAAGGGTAAATTTTGGTACCGAAATTCTTTGAGAGAAGGTATTTCTTTGGCGAGTTTTTACAACCCGTTTTTGTGTAGTTCCAGATACGAATTGTGATTTTGACGAAACTGTCGTCCTCGCTAATTATTTACGGTTTTGGAAATATTATGTTAATATTAAACTTTGACTTCCGGTTTGGACAGGAAGTAAAGGTCAAATTGGGGTCACCTTTTTGTAAATATTTTTCGACAATTAACAATCTATACAATGGTGCACAAAATGTCAATTTACCTCTTGTGGTTGTTGATATATGATTTTTTTAAATATTAAACTTTGACTTCCGGTTTGGACTAGAAGTAAGGTCAAATTGGGGTCACCTTTATGTAAATATTTTTCGACAATTAACAATCTATATAATGGTACACAAAATGTCAAGTTACCTCTTGTGGTTGTTGAGATATGATTCTTTTTAAATATTAAACTTTGACTTCCGGTTTGGACAGGAAGTAAGGTCAAATTGGGGTCACCTTTGTGTAAATATTTTTTTACAATTAACAATCTGTACAATGGTGCAAAAACTGTCAATTTACCTCTTGTGGTTGTTGAGATGTGATTTTTTTAAATATTAAACTTTGACTTCCGGTTTGGACAGGAAGTAAGGTCAAATTGGGGTCACCTTTTTATAAATATTTTTTGACAATTAACGATCTGTACAATGGTTCAAAAATTGTGAATTTACCTCTTGTGGTTGTTGAGATATGATTTTTTTAAATATTAAATTTTGATTTATCGTAATTCGATATCTGATAACCTAATCATGACGTCACAAATTCTGTTTCATCTACGTGTTAAGTTCTAAGTATATGCCAAGTTTGAAGTTCATGTGAAATTTGCAAGTATGTATTTTTTGTTGACAATCGATCCGGAAAAGGTGCTTTTTGACAAAGGAAATAGGGGTGTACATTGGGTGTACCAAAGATCAGACCACACTTTCTAAAGACATCTTCGGGTTATTGTGAAAGTGCAAGTTGGCATGATCCATTTATGAGGGGGGGTGTGAAAAACAAGAAATTAACTATGTACAAAAAGAAAACTTCAACGAATAAATTACAAAATGGAATACTCTGACAGAGAAGAAAAAAAACGAACAAAAACAATAGGTGTTTCGGGTACATACCCGAACACCTAACTAGAGATTCAGAGTTTGTCTTGACACAAACTCTAGGTGTTCGGGAGGAAGTAGATTGTTTTAAATATTAAACTTTGACTTCAGTGTAGACAGGAAGTAAAGGTCAAATTGGTGTCACCTTTGTGTGAAATTGTTTTGACAATTAACGATCTGTACAATGGTGCAAAGATTGTGAAGTTACCTCTTGTGGATGATTTTTTATAATAGTAAACTTTGACTTCCGGTTTGGACAGGACATAAAGGTCAAATTGGGGTCACCTTTTTGTAAATATTTGTTGACAAATAACGATCAGTACAATGGTGCAAAAAAAATTACCTCTTGTAGTTGCTGAGATATGATTGTTTTAAATATTAAACTTTTAAATATTAAACCGGTTTGGACAGGACGTAAAGGTCACCTTTTTGTAAATATGTTTTGACAATTAACGATCTGTATGACATTAGGTGACAATACAGAGCTGTTACGCTAATTACGTTGTGGTGGAATTAAATAGTGTATCATCACAGCTTTATCATTACACATTTTTGGCCCCGAGGTGAGGTGTGTGCAGGTCTTGTACAATACAATGACAAATTCGATCAAGTGTTATATTTAAATGTTTGGTTCAGTTTTTTTAAACAATACTTATATGGAAGAGACAGCACAATGTAATTTGAAGGATAACTGTACAATAACAAGAAACAAACAATACTGAAATATGATCTTCTGATTGTTACATGTATATGTATTTATGTGTCATTAACTGTTGAAAATACATTTTCATAAATAGTAATGTTAAAGTTATTGTTTAAAGGTGGCAATATCTTCACGATCAACAGGGCATGGAATCAGAGTTCAAGTTCTAGTTTAACTCAGTGACTGAAAATAATACTCACATGATAAGGTCATATTCGCGTTGCTGCTGCATAAATGAGCCAGTAATTTTCAGTCACTATGTTCGTCTTAAACTAGGACACCAATTCCATGGCCCATTTGTAGAAAGTCTGCTCTGATCGTGACGATACTGTCTGTTTAACCAATTGTGTTTATGGGATTGATGGTCAGTACTATCCCAATGTGAGCATACAAATAAATAGGAACTTTAATTGGGTGATCTGGCAAAAGGTATTCCAAGGCTGACACAACCATGCAATGAAGATTGGGGGGGGGGGTATGTTTACTATGTTTATATGGCCCAACTGCCAGTGATTCACTGTCGGCAATATACATTTTACTAGATCACCAACATATATTGCTTAATAATTACATTTGTGATGATGTTTGGGTCCAGTAAAAAAAAAAAAAAAATTCCTCAGTACTATTTTTGTTCTAACATGTTAAAGAAATTCCTAGAAAGACCTAGATGTGTCTTGAGGTCCTGAAAAAACAATTCCCTTGAGGGTAAAGACTGCCACAGATAGGATAAGTCCATATAAAATAATTTGAATAATACGTTAACTCCTTTGATGAATGGATAAACTTCAAATACTGGCCATTGGATCACAAAGTTACACAGACTCTAACACACCTTGTAGCAGTTGCACAAATGGATATCGTTGATCTGAAATATTAACGAATCATGTAAAAACAATATTAAATGTTTTCAAAGAGGGACGAAGAATAATGGGTCATGCTAACAAAACACACATAACTTAGAATGCCCTTATATGTTATTATCAGGATGATGGATTGATGGATTGATGTAACTTCAGAAAAATTATCCTTCAGAACAATGCCTTTAAGTTAGGTTTTACAATGGAATAGAACTACATGTGACGTCTTCCTTCCTCCATGATGTGACTGTTTCATTATCTCAATAAAGGTGCTGATATTTGTTTCTGGTCTACTTTAGTGAGAAAATTAAGTGCTAGTATAAAGTAAACTGCAATGCAGCCATCACCACACAGGACATAAGTACTACTATTATTATGAGGAACTACAGACACTATAGTGTAGCTAAATTAACTTGTACTTTTACCAAAGCGTACTCCACCGGATGTCAATCCGTACGCATGCCAGTAAATATTCAGTAATAAATATTTTTCCGGGTCGAGTTGACCAAAATAAGTGTGAATTGGTAAAAGTACGAGCACGCATACGAGTTGACCTGTTTCACTCCAGGCGCGGTACATGTGATACCATTGCCACACTAAGGTTTTTAACGTTAACCATGGTTTTATGTAATCAATATCTATATAAATTATACTAAAACGAACATACATCTATAAAAAATGTGAAAGTTTACATACATTCAAACGAAACCAAGTAATGAAGACCACTTCCATTAATTGTGCACGGATTCTCAAATGATCTGTTAACGTAAGACATTAAACCATACCATCGTGTAGCCTACAAACTGAAGATTGTTGATGACTTGAACAGTTACGATACTGCATTTGGATGTGGTGTCAGCGCTGTCTTGGGGTGCTGTAGGCTGAAACTTAGTCTGAGCCATGATGTATTGGAGTCAACATGCTGTAAAAAATAATAGGAAAGTTTTATAAGTACATGGACCAAGAATAAAGTATTTGAAATTTCAGAGAAGTTCTAATTTATGTGAATGAGGAAAATAATACATCACAGTGAACATGCTGTACAAAATAGTAGGAAGGTTTTACAAGTACATGGACCAAGAATAAAGTATTTGAAAATTCAGAGAAGTTATAATTTATAATATGAATGGGAAAACAGTATATAATTTTGGAGTAGCTGGACCATTGAAATTGAAAAGGGCATTGGTTGTTTTCAAAATTGCACACAATTATTCTTGACAATGTGTAATAAATTAAAGAAATGTTCTTGCATGAAACTCACATCAAAAGAGAAAGGTATTTAAGGAAATTGCTCATAGTTTCATGTGAGAGATGTCTGAGAGAGGCCTCCCCAGGGAGCAGGACAAACAACTTATACAAGTACATGATGTATTGTGTCATGAATATTGTGCATTTTTCCTGTGAAATAATTGTCTATGTAAGTTGATTTGTATCTAAGGGTAAAAAATTTAGGGAAAGTGCAGTAAACAATCACTACTTGACGTTAATTTGTGCACAAACTGAAGATTTTTGGAGAAAACATAAATTACAAAATATGGCATACAATTTCTACTGAAAAATTGCCATAACCTTAACATCTGAATTTTCCTATCCTTATTTACATTCTAAATACATTTTAGTGACATATGTTCATATTTTGTTAGAAAAGTGGCGAGTTGTTTACTGTCCAAAGTATGTTCACATAACTAACGTTAACGTTAAGTTAAACAGGCACAGTGCAACTACATTAACGTTACCAGCCAACCCAACGCTTAAAAAATCGCTTTTCTTGTATAAAAACACGAAGATAAATACAGGAAATCCTCTTAACAATTAAATTCAAAATACCTACCCTTTATGACTATGTTGGCGATCCATTTTTACACTCCCTCAATTTCGTAAAAAGAATTTGTGTGGGCACCACACGCAAATGGAATGTCGTGGCCGAGCGGTCTAGCGCACCGAACTCAAGTTCTGGTGTTGCCAGCAGCAGGGTGTGGGTTCGAGCCCCGGTCGTGACACTTGTGTCCTTGAGCAAGGTACTTAACTATAATTGCTTCGTCCTTCGGATGGGACGTAAAGCCGTAGGTCCCGTGTGTTGTGTAATGCACGTAAAAAAAAGGATGCGCCTTGAGCACCACTTAGTTGGTGGATACGTGCGCTATATAAGTCCACACATTATTATTATTATTAAACACTGTCGATTGTATTGTACATGTGCACGTACGAGTTGGTTGGAGTACGGGCTGGTTGGAGTACGAGTTTGTCGAAGTACGAGTTGGTTGAAGTACGAGTTGGTTGGAGTACCAGTTAGCACGAGTTCATCAGTAATATCACATATTTCACACTATTATTTTCATAAAAATACAATTTCTTTCTGAGTAAATCAGGAAATATAACCGTAGCACTCGCTAAAGTGGACGATGGTTTGGAGTGGATTGTAAAATATTTCAGTATCTGTTTTTGTCGATTGAGGGCGACATGCAGTATTAACGTTCTGCCGGCCGGACTGTTTTATATGCCCCGCCCACTCGATTGAGTATTGCGGACGTAGTGGAAATAACAGATTGCGCGTAAATTTTCACGAAAAGTGTGTTTCTTTTTTTACAAAAATGTCGTGTTTTCAGTACAAATTAATATCAAACTCAAACATATCCTCGTCTCTAATGTCACATATTTCACACTCTTTACACTCATGATAAACTACATATTTTTCCCCGACTAAATCAGTAATTTTATTGATTTTTCAGATCCCTTGATATGATTTTTTTAATTATTAAACTTTGAATTATCGTAATTCGATATGTGATGACCTAATCATGACGTCACAACTCTAGTTTCATCTACGTGTTATGTTCTAAGTATATGCCAAGTTTGAAGTTCATGTGAAGTTTGCAAGTATGTTTTTTTTTGTAGACAATCGATCCGGAGAAGAAGGAAAACAAAAACTAGATATACGTTTTTGTCACAACAAAAACTAGGTGTTTGGTTGAAGTTAAAATGATGACGTCATCAATTCGAAGTTTATTTGAATACAATACAATAATTATTTTAATATTAAACTTTGACTTCCGGTTTGGACAGGAAGTAAAGGTCAAATTGGGGTCATGTTTTTGTAAATACTTTTGACAATTAACAATCTGTACAATGGTGCAAAAACTGTGAATTTACCTCTTGTGGTTGTTGAGATATGATTTTTTTTAAATATTAAACTTTGACTTCCGGTTTGGACAGGAAGTAAGGTCAAATTGGGGTCATCTTTGTGTAAACATGTTCCGACAATTAACAATCTATACAATGGCGCAAAAAATGTCGATTTACCTCTTGTGGTTGTTGAGATAGGATTGTTTATATATTAAACTTTGACTTCCGGTTTGGACAGGAAGTAAGGTCAAATTGGGGTCACCTTTTAGTAAATATTGACAATTAACGATCTGTACAATGGTACAAAATTAAGATAAGATTTTTTAACTTTGACTTCCGGTTTGGACAGGAAGTAAGGTCAATGTACAAAAATTGTTTCGACAATTAACAATCTATACAATGGTGCAAACATTTCAATTTACCTCTTGTGGTTGTTGAGATAGGATTTTTTTAAATATTAAACTTTGACTTCCGGTTTGGACAGGAAGTAAGGTCAAATTGGGGTCATCTTTGTGTAAATAATTATGTTTCGACAATTAACAATCTATACAATGGCGCAAAAAATGTCGATTTACCTCTTGTGGTTGTTGAGATAGGATTGTTTTAAATATTAAACTTTGACTTCCGGTTTGGACAGGAAGTAAGGTCAAATTGGGGTCACCTTTTAGTAAATATTTTTTGACAATTAACGATCTGTACAATGGTACAAAAATTGTGAATTTACCTCTTGTGGTTGTTCAGATATGATTTTTTTTTAATATTAAATTTTGATTTATCGTAATTCGATATCTGATGACCTAATCATGACGTCACAAATGTTGTTTCATCTACGTGTTAAGTTCAAAGTATATGCCAAGTTTTAAGTTCATGTGAAGTTTGCAAGTACGTGTTTTTTTGTAGACAATCGATGGGGAGAAGAAGGAGAATGTCACCTCGTTCCTTTTAACTTAGGGACAATACGTATGTTATCACGGGACAGACCAAAATATCTCACTAAGACACCAACGAACATTAAATTCAAGAGTATTATTATTCAAAGTTATAAAAATTAAGATTTACAATATTCACAATTAATCAAATGAAATGAATGGTGAGGTCGCTTTCCTCAATGAATTAACTTAAACTTATAAACTCAATTTAAACTCAAACGTCTGCTTAGTACACTGATTGAAAGCGTAAGGATATATTAATTTGATGAAAATGAAATTAATCAGCAATTAATACAACAATTATGATATAGCAAGTTTGATAGAAAATGTAATCAAACTTATGAAATGGCCCTAGCGAATAAACTCAACCACATGGATTAATAACTTCTTCAATCTAAATCAATTTTAGTCAATCAACTCAATTAAAGAAAATCAACTCTAAAACGAAAACATATCTTCAACTGAACGTTACATGCTGAACTTTAAACAAAATAGATGAAATGAATTTCTCAAATTAGATTTCTGCACAACCTTCCCCACGACAAGATTAGGCGGGCGGATGATCGACGTGATCTGGACGACTCTGTCGCCTTGTCTTGACCCTACTGGTCCCTGCCGTCACATCTGGACTCGGCCTCACGGGTCAGGATTCTTGTCTTTAATGGGGTTGTGTTCCCGGGGTAACTGGTCATGGTAATTTCACCACGTATAGAGCTTCAGGCCGTTGCCTCTTGTGAAGCCTGGTCAAAACTGGATGGGTATTGTTGGCTCTCGGCCAAACTTTGAGTTGACCAGCCCAGTACCTACGAGGGCTGTATCCACTCGCCTGTTGGTTGGGTGGCAACTCCACACACAAATTCAAACAACGGACAAACACGCGTCCTGTCTCTCTGAATCTCAGAATGATTCTGTCCTCACAACTCGCACACAAAACAAACTTAACTAACTTGCAAGTGGATTGGACTATCTGGTACCCAATGAAGAAATACAATAGAATTTTACTACCAACAAAAAGGCTACTGATATAGTACAATTGCTAAATTACCATGACCAAAGGTTGGGGTTGCATCTTGCTATGAGGTGCTTTTTGACAAAGGAAATAGGGGTGTACATTGGGTGTACCAAAGATCAGACCACACTTTCTAAAGACATCTTCGGGTTATTGTGAAAGTGCAAGTTGGCATGATCCATTTATGAGGGGGGGGTGTGAGAAACAAGAAATTAACTATGTACAAAAAGAAAACTTCAACGAATAAATAAAAAAAATGGAATACTCTGACAGAGAAGAAGAAAAAAACAGAACAAAAACAATAGGTGTTTCGGGTACATACCCGAACACCTAATAACTGAATAGTATTACCTTAATGTTCGGACGACAGGCTGAACTTATATAACATAAAATACAAGCAATCCTTTGCGTAACTAAACTTTATACAAAATAATATACAACCGCCGTCCGAACTACCTTCTGTCCCCAGCCACAGGTCACCAGACTGCCACCCTGGAGCCCTCATACCCATAGGTTTTGTAGTAGGCTAGTATTTCTTAAAGCTCACAAGGTCTAGTGCACATGTATACCAAAGTAGCAGCCAAAAGATCTAACCATTAACAAAGCCAACTAATTAATCTCTGAAAGATTAACAAAAGCAACCACATTCCCTCAAAGAAAACAAAAACTGCAATGTCACAATACATGTTGTATCTTTTGTCCATTACACTATCCAGGTGACCCGGAAAGCTGGAATGTCAAAATATCTTATGTTCACTACTTAATACCATTGTTATAACTACGGTCCATCCAAGGGACCCGGAAAGCTGGAATGTCAAAATATCTTATGTTCACTACTTAATACCATTGTTATAACTACAGTCCATTACAATACACAGCAGGTATTATCTGCGGCTACCGGCTGAGCTATATTTTCGATGACATAGTACATGGATTTGATCCCAAAATGTTTCCGTTTGTTTAAATTTCGCACTGCGCAATCACATCCGCAATCAATCGATCTAGCTATCTCAGCTCCCGCCCCCAGGAGTGAAATAAACACGCCCTTTGTATATATCTAGTGACCTATACAGATAAATTATAATATCTGAATAAATTAGTTAAACAACTTTATTAGTAATATCATTAATTTAAACGTTAAAAATAGTTTTTATTTCAAAATCCAATAATTATAATAAAATAAAATATTAATACTAAAAATCGACGTTGTTCACATCCAATATTATCAAATTTGTTTGGGTCTCTTATACTAAATTCGCGGTAGAGTACACACATTAATTCAAAGAATGCCACTTCAAGTAAATAGAAAGTGGCTACCCAAGGCTCTATTGTCTACATTTATAACATAACAATTGCCACAAGAAATCAGCCCATGCTTTCATTGTTAGATGTTGGTTAAACCATGGATGTAAAAATCCAATGAAAACACAAATCCAATGAAAAGGAATGAGAACTATTAACCAAACTGGTGTTAGCCTATTGACCTACATCAACTGGTTACACAATTACGCACTAGCTACTTTCCTACATCGCTTGACCCGCGAACGCGTGCAAGTCACGTCAGTATTTATTGAGGCGTCACTGCTATACCGGGGCGCACATAGTGGAGGAAGTTTAGCGGGCGGTACCCGCTAGAGTTGACCCGGGAGCTCTTGGGGCTGATTATTATCGCTTCATCATGGCCGACACGGAGGGTAAGTTCCCGGTAACATTTCCTCGTTTTCAAAACGATCAATCTTTCCTTTTTCCTATCCAATAACTCTTCAATCCTTATATCAACATTTAGCATATATACTATGGGTTACATCTTTTAATTACGTTATTAATGAAAATTATGTTCAATTTTGGCATGATGAGATTAATAGGAAGTCATCACTTAAGGATTACGCATCTATCAAGTGCTGTCCTGGTCTGGAGAATTACTTGCTTGACGAAACAGATTTCCATGGGGCAAGTCTTAAATTCAGGCTTCGCTCAAATACCTTGCCACTCGATCGTAGAACAAGTAGATGGTCTCCGGACCACGACAGCACTTGCAAAACGTGTAATAATGGTACTGAAAATATTCAACATTTTTTGTTCACTTGCACTGCGCTCAATGATATAAGAACCGATGAATATGTTAAGTTAGAAAGAAAATTAATCTCCATGAATCGTATTGATGTTTGGGAATTATTTATGTCAAGTAACTTAGATGTTAAACTGAACCTTACATTAGGTAGTGATGTATCAATTAATCCAAACAAATGTGATGTTGACAATATTGCTATTATTTTTGATGATTTTTGTAAATCTTACACCAAGCGTGCATGGAAGCTAAGAGCTGACTTACGTAATTGATATTTATATATGTACTTGTTTACTGCCATTGCTGTTGATTATTTATAGCTATTTATTGTAGTGTTTCATTAATGTTACTATTATTTAATATTCTTATTATTAAATATTGTTATTTTATAAATATTAATTGTTGTAACTATTGTACTTAGAAATTGTTTTGATGGATGCACCGATATTTACATACATCGTGTGCCACTGTTTCAAAAGTGTAATTCCAAATAAATAAATAAACTATAGATTATCATGTTTGTAAATTTGTGGCGAATTAGACAATTGTAATCCCTGTTTGGCCAGTTTTTCGATTGTGGTATCAGCGGGTGAAAAGAGGCCAAGAAGCAGCGGTTGCGCCACGCTGGTTTGGGGCAGGCAGACGTGACGCAGGTTCCCATTCTACGTGGGCATTGCCAGGTCAGCTTGGCGGGCTTTGCAGCAAGTGCAGCCGGGCGAGGTCCCTTTCTGCAGCGGCCGTGCTTCGCTCCAGGCACCGTGTTTTCCACCGCGGCTCACACTGTGCTGGCTGGGCCTACTTTTTAAATGCTGAATGGCTGGCGGTGACTCGCTGATCGTGTCATTGAATAATGGCTGTCATTTGTAAATGGTAAAATAACTTAGATTTTCCCCATCCAATTCTTTAGTAGACCTAGTTGCAAAAAGGGAAAGAAAAGGCAATTAAATTGTCCCGCAAGATGGGCTAGACTAGACAAGCCATGTAGAGCACGAAAGATTTGATAATACCGCGTCGATCCAGGAAACGATCATCATAATTTTTAGGGCTTTTAAATTTAAAGAAAATATTTGTTTTTCAGTGTTGGCATTTTGAATTAAATTAATTTAGCCAAATTGTATTTCAGATGGGAAAAATAATGGGAAGTGTTGTGCATAGATTTTTATGATTAACGTCAAATCCAGATAATGTAGAATTTATTTTTACGTAGACAATTAGGCCTATTTATATTTCTCAATATAGGTGTAAATTATTTGAGGAAGATTTAAGATTAAATTGTTGTATGCGGACATCGATGATGTATATTCATATGCAGCTAGGGGCCTAATAAATTTTAATTTCTTTTAAATTAATTTGAGAAAGTTTTTATTTGCTAAATATTACATGGTAATTTACTGTTATGTTATCAACTGATGTTAATTTTTAAAACGGAGAATTAGCTTTTTCAAACTGTTTTAATTAATGTTTGTTAAAGATAAATCACCTGTTACTTACCAGCAGTGTCCAGAAATTTTGTTTTCATTGGAACATTGGTAATTTCCTTAAATGAGATATTTCGCCAAATAGTCCGAAGCTTGGTTTAACAGTAAAAAGTGCCAAAATTAATTTATGATGGGACATACCATAAACGATTATTTTGAGAAATGTCATTTTACAGCATTTGTATTCAATTCAACTTTAAAAAAAAACGATGTTCCAATGAAAAATAAAAATTTAAATAGCAAAATTTGTCAAATTATCAAATGAATTTAGAAATTTAGCACTTTGAGCTTGTGTTTCCTGTTGAAGCTTGATATATATTTATTTTTGCATTCTCAACAATTTAAATGATCCCAGTTTAATAAAAAAAATAAAAATTACTGGGTTTAAATTTTATAAATGTATCACATTTCATTTGAGATTTTTCTGCCTATTTTTTCATTGTACACTATTGGTAGAATTCCAATGCATCCATAATTTAAAATAATTAAGAGATCCATAAATACCTGCAGAAGTTTCAGCTTATTACGTTGAGTGAAAATAGCGATGCATCCAGTACTAGCTAGGATGATCCTATCGTTATGTTTCTACATAAGCGCTAGGATAAAGAATGTACAAACAAACGTAGATGCATGTTTACGTGCATGTTTTACGAAGAAATAAACACATTGCACTGTAATACCTTAAATCTATGAATCTACTATGAATCTATACTGTATTGTTATTATGTGTATGCCTTTGATCATAAAAAATATTGTAACTTACACTGTGTTTTTGACCAATTCTTGCCTTGTTTTGATCTTCTCTGCGGTTCGATTCTGTCCGCACGATGTGATAACACGGCTTACACCTACTGTTCCATCCGTTTTCACGGTCATAGGTGCAATTACCGGCGCCGAGCAGAGCCGTATATTGGGCTGGCTCTGGAGCGGAGCAGAGCCGTATATTGAGAGAGTTGCGCCAACTAGTGATTAGAAGCCATTTTGGGTCACAAGTGTCACGACCGGGGCTCGAACCCACACCCTGCTGCTGGCAACACCAGAACTTGAGTTCGGTGCGCTAGACCGCTCGGCCACGACACTCCATATGAACCAACTGCATGACTTCCTCTCGAAACAACACAAAATCTAATTTTAATCAGTAGTAATGGAAAGAGACAAATGGAAATTGCTTTCAAACCAGTCTGAGTTGGTCTTAGACAGGAGGTTTTTTTTAGGTTGAAGGTGCAGGAGATGTGAGACAAAGGGTGAATATGCTGCCTCACTCTTGATGAGATTTCATCACTCCAAATGTAGAATATGATGCATCAAGCAAGACAAGCAGTGACAGAAGTGTTCAGTTTCTAAAAGGGAAGTAAAAAAGGAAAAACAATTGTAATGTCATATATTGTGACCCACTCTGTGAAAATGAGTCACAAGTAGCAAATTTGAAAAATTGAGATTTCTATGTGGCTTTAATATTTTATTGATTGAAACTGACATCAATTTCAATCAATAAAATATAAAAAATCAATGATTTTTGTGAGTAGGTGGTTTCATTTCTGTCATTTGTTTTCTTTTCGAATGCTTGTTTTCCTAAGAATTCAATTGTGTTAATTATGCAAATTATTGATTATTAAAAATGGCATATCTCCATAATGCAATATGTCACACACCACTAACAGATACCAAATTAAAACTGATGATGTACTCTTTCAATTTTTCAAATTTGCGACTTGTGACTCATTTTCACAGAGCGGGTCACATTTTACATTTTTGACATTTTAGCATGTAATTTTGTAAAGCACCAGGAGCATGTTTATGTGGATTTGGCGCTATTTAAATGTGACCCAATCTTACAAAATGAGTCTGAAGTAGCCAGAGCTGCTTTTGTGTAACACGCCCTTATACATGCTTTATCACAATGTGAAACAATAGAAAATGTTAATGAATTTCACTCCTTTAAACGTCTTTATTTACACGATACTGACAACTGTAAACAATTAATAAGATTAAACACCCCTCAGATCCAAAGAAGTGGCTTTACTTCCACATCTCATTAACAATTTGAAGGCTGCCCTCGTCAGGGGTCATGTGCTCACAATAGACCCTGATGTTGTTAAAGAATTCAAGCTTCCATCTAGCCATGCAAGTATCACTGCAGTAAAAGATCTGGCTACCTTCCAAGATGACAATGAATTAAACAACTCACCCATAACTCATCCATGCCATCCTAACACCTTCTCACTTCGAGAAAATGAAAGTATCAAATGCCCTTAGCCTCTTAAGCCATTCATTTAGTGCCAGTGTGCATTATATGGTAGAATGTGAAGGGAGAAGCACCAAGAATCTCACTACAGCATGGTTCCTTGAGATCATGAATCACTGGTTTGACATTGTGTCAAGCAGGCATCCTCAGCTCCATCCTGACAAGCATGCAAAGGTGATTCAGTTTCTAAAAGATATAAAAAAGAAAATATTGTAATGTCACACAAATTTAACATTTGAAATTTGTTTTTGCCTGTAATTTTGTAAAGCACTGGGAGCATGTTTATATGGATTTGGCACTATTTAAATACATGCCTTTCACAATGCGAAAATTCACAAGATGTAAGTTTAAGATGAAGATGTATTTGTTTTACTGAGCTAAATTCCATCACAATTTTACAGCCATTTTATTAATGTTATTGCTGGATATTTTCTTAAAACAATATTTCTATATATATTATAAATGACCAACATCTCAGTCATAATTTAAAGAAAGAGTGCAGGCCCCATGATACAGCCACCACTTTTCTCTCTTGACTCTACTCTAAAAAGACAAATAGAAATACCGCCATATTTCCTGAAAAATATATGATTGGCTAATGTAGAGGACAAACTAGTATAGTAAACGAGAGGGAAATGTAGTAATTACTAGTCAAGGCCTGTTGGGACGAGGTTGGTTTTTGTGCAAATGCTTGCAAGAACACAATTTGTGCACAATGTGATAGGCTGGCTACCATCAATCATCATACCTAGGCTATACCTTGTACGTAGTTGTACCTTGTACAGAAAGGAATATAAACCCCCGTTACAGGCTGAACTGAAGTAACAGTTGAACTTGAAGGCACGGCAGGGCCTACAAATATAATCTTTTGGGGGAAACATTCATTCTATCATTTCAAAAACAATTCAAGGAATCTAAACTAATATGTAACTGTTGTTAAATAATTAAAAATAACCTACCTTCATCATGGCCGTAAACGTCCATCGTCATGACCGAGCTACGTTAGCCTGTTGATCGACCTTCAACTTATCCTGGAGACATTTCAACGACGAGGGAAGATTTCTTCTGTCACAGGCACACCGTCCTCTCGTCCTTGAGTTTCCCAAGATCCAAATGGATTTGTTTAAAGCAAACTTCATGATTAAAAACTGTTATTAAGTTATAACATTGACCGTCGCTGCATGCAGCAGTACTCACTTTACGCATATTCATATACGGAATGCGCACACATGATCGACACGTGAATTCGCGCACACACGTTTCTGGGAGTCAAAATGGCTTCTAATCACTAGTTGTCGCAACTCTCTCTTATATACGGCCCTGGAGCGGAGCGGCAAACAGCGCCCCCGACTGACTCAATGTGTTAATGCGTGTTGAAAACTTGTGCAATACAAACCCACGGCTGTTTCAGTTTTATTCAATATGTTCAATGGCAGATTGGAGCTATTCAATAGATGGAATTTAGATTTCCATTGGAACCATTATTTGTCTTTCCACTTTGCATTGTCATGTACAATTATCAGAGATTTCCTTCACAATTTCATTGAAAAGTTTTCAACACGCATTAACACATAATTATTCAGTCGGTCGGGGGCGCTGTTTGCCGCGCGCTCAGCTCCGCTCCAGAACCAGCCCAATATACGGCTCTGCTCGGCGCCGGTAATTGCACCTATGACCGTGAAAACGGATGGAACAGTAGGTGTAAGCCGTGTTATCACATCGTGCGGACAAAATCGAACCGCAGAGAAGATCAAAACAAGGCAAGAATTGGTCAAAACACAGTGTAAGTTACAATATTGTTTATGATCAAAGGCATACACATACTAACAATACAGTATAGATTCATAGTAGATTGATAGATTGAAGGTATTACAGTGCAATGTGTTTATTTCTTCGTAAAACATGCACGTAAACATGCATCTACTTTTTTTGTACATTCTTTATCCTAGCGCTTATGTGGAAACATAACGATAGGATCATCCTAGCTATGCATCCAGTGAATGTATTCAGCTTTGATTTTATGCATTCCAATGTGGACAATTATCAGGAATTCAGGATAAGTGATATTTTTTTAAATTTGTAACATAATATACACATTTTCTACAAAAAACCTACAGCATATTTCCAACAGAATAAGTTCATAGGATGTTTTGATTTTAATCTTAAAACCAATTTAACTTTTACATTATAATAATTCATAACTTTTGTTTTATTGGACATTACCACTACTAGTGTTACACTGCCTTCTTGTAAATTTATTTTTATTCTTGTAAAATTATTTCCCAACTAAATCTTT
>CM055826.1:867307-894341 GCA_029582265.1 Zoroaster sp. YZ-2022
GGGGGGGAAAACAAGTACAAAGATGATCTGTAAACACAATTGCCCAACCTATGTGCATAGTTCCTTGCTTTGAGAAATACCACATCACTTGATTGTAAATCTATACTATTTGTTTTAAACCCCCGTTCAATGTTGGGAATGGTCGGACAAGCTGCAGATTACAGTCCAAACCAACATTGAATTGGGGTGGGGTGGGTGTTAGCATGGATTGTGATGTATTTACACTGAATACAAGTAAATGGTTCATTTCAAGTAGATAACCAAAAAAAAACTTCTGTAAAATTCATCCAAGTTGTTTTTCACATGGAAAAACAATCTTATACCTGTACCGTATTTGCATGAAATATCACCCATTTGTTTTACTTTAGTGTAAATACTGATACAAAAATTTAATTGTTTTGCTTACACTTAAAAATCTGCAGATTAGTCCAAACAAACATTGAATTGGGGTGGGGGGTTATTAGCATGGATTGTGATGTATTTACACTGAATACAAGGGGTAAATGGTTCATTTCAAGTACAAAACAAACAAAAAATCCCCAAAAATCTCATCCAAGTTGTTTTTCACATGGGAACAAAAAATCTTATACCTGTACCGTATTTGCATGAAATATCACCCATTTGTATTACTTTAGTGTAAATACTGATCTAATTATTTCGCTTTTGCACAATGTTTTCCTCTCCCTTTGTATACTCATTTTACCATCATTTTACATACAAATGAGAAATATAAAAAAAATTGTATATTCCTGCCGTGTGAGGGCGCACTTCAATGAAATTGTGAAACATCCACTGGTGCTGAAGTGACATTGGGCTCCTAATTACTGTGGTAAAGAAGGGTTCTCTCTGACATAACTGGCTGGTAATGAAAGGGTTAAACGTCTTTATTTACACGATACTGACAACTGTAAACAATTAATAAGATTAAACACCCCTCAGATCCAAAGAAGTGGCTTTACTTCCACATCTCATTAACAATTTGAAGGCTGCCCTCGTCAGGGGTCATGTGCTCACAATAGACCCTGATGTTGTTAAAGAATTCAAGCTTCCATCTAGCCATGCAAGTATCACTGCAGTAAAAGATCTGGCTATCTTCCAAGATGACAATGAATTAAACAACTCACCCATAACTCATCCATGCCATCCTAACACCTTCTCACTTCGAAAAAATGAAAGTATCAAATGCCCTTAGCCTCTTAAGCCATTCATTTAGTGCCAGTGTGCATTATATGGTAGAATGTGAAGGGAGAAGCACCAAGAATCTCACTACAGCATGGTTCCTTGAGATCATGAATCACTGGTTTGACATTGTGTCAAGCAGGCATCCTGTTCTGTCATGGTATTAAGCAAGCTCCATCCTGACAAGCATGCAAAGGTGATTCAGTTTCTAAAAGATATAAAAAAGAAAATATTGTAATGTCACACAAATTTAACATTTGACATTTTTTTTAGCCTGTAATTTTGTAAAGCACTGGGAGCATGTTTATATGGATTTGGCACTATTTAAATACATGCCTTTCACAATGCGAAAATTCACAAGATATTGATATATTATATGTAAGTTTAAGATGAAGATGTATTTGTTTTACTGAGCTAAATTCCATCACAATTTTACAGCCATTTTATTAATGTTATTGCTGGATATTTTCTTAAAACAATATTTCTATATATATTATAAATGACCAACATCTCAGTCATAATTTAAAGAAAGAGTGCAGGCCCCATGATACAGCCACCACTTTTCTCTCTTGACTCTACTCTAAAAAGACAAATAGAAATACCGCCATATTTCCTGAAAAATATATGATTGGCTAATGTAGAGGACAAACTAGTATAGTAAACGAGAGGGAAATGTAGTAATTACTTGTCAGGCCTGTTGGGACGAGGTTGGTTTGTGCAAATGCTTGCAAGAACACAATTTGTGCACAATGTGATATAGGCTGCTACCATCAATCATCATACCTAGGCTATACCTTGTACGTAGTTGTACCTTGTAACAGGAAGGAATATAAACCCCCGTTACTGTACTGAACTGGAAGTAATAGTTGAAGGCACGGCAGGGCCCTACAAATATAATCTTTTGGGAAACATTCTATTCTATCATTTCCAAAAAAAGGAATCTAAACTAATATGTAACTGTTGTTAAATAATTAAAAATAACCTACCTTCATCATGACCGTAAACGTCCATCGTCATGACCGAGCTACGTTAGCCTGTTGATCGACCTTCAACTTACCCTGGAGACATTTCAACGACGAGGGAAGATTTCTTCTGTCACAGGGACACCATCCTCTCGTCCATGAGTTTCCCAAGATCCAAATGGATTTGTTTAAAGCAAACATCATGATTAAAAACTGTTATTAAGTTATAACATTGACCGTCGCTGCATGCGGCAGTACTCACTTTACGCATATTCATATACGGAATGCGCACACATGATCGACACGTGAATTCGCGCACACACGTTTTTGGGAGTCAAAATGGCTTCTAATCACTAGTTGTTGTTGTGGTTTGAATGGCACTTATGGCATACAAACCGTATGCCCTTTGCGCCATGAAAATTTCTTATGCATTAATAACAAAATTCGTTTTGCGCCGAAGGCGCTCTCTAGTTAAAATACAGATCGTAGTGCGCATGGGTGCGCATGACGTTCCAGCAAAGAACAACAGATTGAACCTTTGTTCACTATTCTACAAAAAGAAATGCACAAATAAGGGATAAAGCGTGAGTGATCCTCAAGTCAATGTGCCACCAGTGTCCTGAAGGCCGAACCATATCAGTATACCAGCAATTTGAGAGCCTGACTCCGCCGGCTCAGTCGCAGGTTCGCAACACCTCACAGGTGATGTGTCATGTAACACAATGACCCGCAAACATCCCACGCCCCTTCTTAAATATAAAAGCTACATTACTCATCAAAGAGGTGTTTAAAAAAGGGACAAGCTAGGTACTGACATTACAGTTATGAATAAATTTTTAAAATGTCATAATAGTTTTGTTTGTGTTTTAAGAGTTGAGTTAATGTCATTTGTGATTGAGTGAGATTGAGAGCTTTGGAGAATTTTTTCTGGATGTTATTTTTTTGACAATTTATGAGAAAATGCGTAATGTCATCAGTTGAAGCTTTGGTTTCGCATAAACCAGTGGGATGTTTGTTAATTTTAAAAAGAAAATTGTTAAGGTTTTACATATTCCTAGTCGAACTCTGTGAAGGGCAATTTCTTGATTTCGTTGTAGGCCCCATGTATGGTAAAAAGAAAATAATGAATCGTATTTGATTTTTTTTGAAAGTCATCTTGGGGATTAATTTGCTCCAGTTTTTTTTTTAGTTGATCTTAAGAATGAATGTGTTTGATTTCATTGTCTGGGAAGGGGATGATACTGTCAATATTATTTTTGAGTGGCAAGTTTGGCGATTTTATCAACTTCTCTCATTACCTAAAATTCCAGTGTCCAGGAATCCATTCAAGGAAAACAATATTCCCTTTGTTGGATATTAATAAGTAAATGACGGATGTCACAAACGATTTTATTTTGAGGGTCATGTTTAGTAATAGTTTGAATGGCGCTTAAACAGTCACTAAATATACATGTGTTTATGGGTTTGACGTCTTCAATCCATAATAAAGCAATACAAATAGCAAAAAGTTCGGCAGTAAATATGGAAATGCCATTATTAAGACGAATACTTTGAATATTTAAGCTGTGGGATATAGACGCCACACCCTACCGTATTGAGATTGGGGTTACAAGAACCATCTGTATAAATATGAAGATAATTTTTCCAGGTGGTGTTGATAATTTCTGAGCTAATATTACACTTACTATATGTATCAGTAAGTTGTGTAACATGACTGAGGATTTCAGTAGAAATATTAGGTTTATTGTACTGCCATAATGGAAAGGGGTTAATAAGAGGGAAGGATTTTAAAGGGGAATTTGTAACCCTGGCTTCAAATGGAGTTTTATGGGATACATGAAGCCATTTTTCTGCAAAATAATGTTTTTGCCAATTATCTGGAATAATATGTTCATTAGGATGATTTGTATGGGTATAAATTTTGTTATAATATATGTCGCACAAAAACTGACGACGTAAGGCAAGTGGAGGGTCACCGCATTCAATTTGGAGTCTATAGAGCGGTGAACCTTGGATAGCACCAGTACATATTTTTAGAGCCTGGTATTGAATGCTATCGAGTTTCTGTTTCATTGTATCGGAGGCAGAGTCAAAAGCTTCACACCCATATTCTAAAATTGGTTTAATAAGGGCAGAGTAAAATTGATAAAGTGTTTTACAATTAGCACCCCATGCGTTCCCACATCTAAGGATGTTGAGCCTCTTTTTACATTTATTTAAAATACTATCAATATGAGGTTTCCATGTAAGTTTACTATCAAAAATAACACCCAGGAATTTGGCATGAGGGAGAACCTGAATAGGATGGTTATTAAGATGAATAGAAATGTTTATATGTTTCTTATTTGTGAAAAGAACAGCAACAGTTTTAGGAATGGATAATTTAAAGCCCCATTTTTCACACCATGTTACAATTTTGTTGAGATTAATTTGAATTTTCTTTTCTAGGAAGGATGTGTTCCGGTTGGATTTCCAAACTGCTATATCATCTGCATATTGTGAGACTTTAACATTATCCAGACATTTGGGAAGGTCATTGACAGCAATGTTAAATAATAGAGGGCTGATAACACTTCCCTGAGGAACGCCATTTTCTATGATCCTTTCTACAGAAAGGGTGTTATTGATTTTAACCTGAATTTTTCTATTAGTAAGAAAATTATCAATCCATTGAATAATACGACCGTAAATGCCCATAGCTTGCAATTTAATAACACCTTTCCGCCAGAGCATATCGTAGGCCTTTTCTATATCCAAGAAAATGGCAAGAGTGCTTTCTTTGTTAGTTTGGGCTTTATTAATAGACGATTCCAAATTAAGGATGTGATCTTTAGTACATCTTCCTTTACGAAAACCACTCTGATATTGTGAAAGGAGGTGATTTGTTTCCAGGTACCACCTTAAACGAGAATTGACCATCCGTTCCATTATTTTGCAAAATGTAGAGGTGAGAGCTATGGGTCTATAGGATCCAGGGTTGGTGGGATCTTTGCCTGGTTTTAGGATAGGGATAAGAATGGCTTCTTTCCATTTTGGGGGGCATTGAGATGTGTACCATATAATATTGAATATAATAAGAAGATATTCACGAATTTTAATAGGCAGGTGTTTAATAACTTCATTGTTTATGCCATCCTTTCCTGGGGTAGTACATTTAGAGGAGTCAATGGCATAATTTAATTCTTCTATATTGAATGGATCATTTATGACACTATCATTATTATTTTTGAAAGAGAAATTATTTTCAGCTTGGGTTTTAATATCAATAAAACCATGGCAATAATTATCCGTACTGCTTACTTTAGAAAAACTATCCGACAATGTTTCGGCCTTATCTTTGTCAGTAATTGAATCTGTACCATTGTGTTGTAAAACAGGAATACTATTTCTGTTGCTGGATTTTCCAATCCGTTTAATCTTATTCCAAATAGTTTTGGTGTTGGTTTTTGGGTTAAGTTCATTACAGAAGCTCTCCCAATCTTTTCTTTTTCGCTTTATTAATAGCTTTTTAGCAATGGCACTTGCTCTTTTTATAAGCAATAAGATCAGAAGGAAGGCGTTTTCCTTAATCTTTTAAGAGCATTCTTTTTGTTCGTAATAGCTACTTTGCATTCTTCGTTCCACCAGGATTTAGGAGTTTTTTGTTTATGGTTGGGGTTGGTTTTCGATAGGGAACAGGTCATAGCTAAATCAAGTTGGTTCAGAAAATTGTTATATGTGTCATCGATATTTTTAAGATTTTGAGGTTCAGTGATATGTTCATTACATGCCTCTTGGAATTTGTTCCAGTCGGCTTTTTTGAGAGACCATTTGGCGGTATATTTGGATGGATTCCTATAAACAGAAAGATTCATTTCGATTTTAATTGGACAGTGATCACTACCCCAAGTATCATTTAAAGCTCTCCAATTGCAATTAGCAGCAATACCAGGAGATGTAAAGTGACATCAATGCAAGAAAGAGTGCTGTGGGTCTGAATTAATCCTTGTGCCTCAACAGAATTAATGCAGACCAAATTGTTATCAACAATAATATTTTCAATAATTTTGCCATTGTGATCAAGTTTAGAGCTTCCCCAGAGTGGATTATGGCTATTGAAATCACCACATATAATGCAAGGACTTTCAATTTTTTCAAGAATTTCCTTTAATGAATCATCATTCAAAATAGTGCATGGGTTGTATATATTAACAATGTTGATTTTATTTTTATTAGCTTCAAAAAGTTCGCCTATTTGATATTCAATGGGGTTTTGAAGTCAGATGTACAAGTATGTTTAAAACCAAAGCCATGTTTAATTAAAAATGCACAACCTCCTCCTTTTTTCAGATTTGTTGTGTTATTCCTATCATGTCGATATATGTCGTAACCAGGCAAATTAAATGTTTTATCTTCCTTAAGCCAGGTTTCTTGAATGCATATAAGATCTGGTTTTTGTGTCCAGGTGTTAATAGCATTTTTAAACTCTTTATTGTGAGCTGAAAGAGACTGTGCATTCCATTGAAGTAAAATAAAAGTCATAAGAAATAAAATCATGACGATGGTTTAGTCGTTTTCCTCTTCTGTTTTTGGCTGTTTGTTGTTGAAGGATCCACACTCATTGGTTCTGGTGTAGGATCTTCTTTGGGTTTTGTTTGATTAGATTTTCTTCCAGATGCTTTTTTCCGTGTGTTAACAGGTGATTGTGATGGCGTTCTACATGTATGTTTTCCCGTTTTTTCTTTAGGCTTAGTTTTTTCTGTAGAATACACAACATGATCAACTAGTGATTTAACAGCTACAGTTCTTTCTTCTCTATTTTTAACTGTTTCCCAGATTTGCATAGTGCCAGTAAGAAGTTCTATCCAAAATTGTTCACTAGGTAGACCTATACCTTGTGTTTCCGTTTGAGTTTCTGCTACACTATCTGTTTGAGTAGAGGCTTCTTTAGTGGATTTGCTATGCTTTATAACTGGCGTCAGAAAAGTATCCTCTTTGTTCATACTCACAGTGGGCCTGTTATTTCTTTGGTTGTATTTATCTTCTGTTTCAACTCTTTGATTTGTTGGTGTCATTTGGCTAGGTGTATTCTGGTCTATTATTATATCAGTTCTAATGGCTTTCGCCGCATCTGCATATGATATGTTATAAGAAACTCTAATACCTTGTATTTTTCTCTCACGTTTAATTGTATTGCAGCCCCCATAAGCAGATGAGTGACGTTCGCCACATCTACAGCATTTAACATTATCTTTCTGTTGGCATGTCATAGTTGTGTGATCCTCCACACCGTACGCAACGGGTGGAGCTTCGACAGTTATTGGCTACATGGCCTAATCTTTGACAATTAAAGCAGCGGATCACCGGGGGAATGTATGGTAAAACATTTCATATCCTATTTGTAATTTGGCTGGTAGATTGGTTGAATTAAAAGTGAGACATATAGATAGGCTTTTCTCTAAGGTGCCGTTTCTTTTCTTCATTAGGCGTTTTCCCACAATAACTCCCTGTTTTTTACATGCTGAGAGTATTTCATCATCAGATATGTCGGTAGGAATGCCATTTATGACACCTTTACATTGGGTTTCAGATTTAGCATAAGTAGTGTTTACGGTCCACTGGTCTAATTGCGTAATGGTCATAAGTTGTTTTGCTTGTGCTGCGTTGTAACAACGAACAGTTATGCCACCTTAGTAATTTTTGGATACATTTTTAATGACATCCTTGCCAATACTATTGAGTGCTTTGGCAATCTTTATTGGGTTGATTCTAGCTAATTTGACATCAGGTGAGGTTATTATAACCATAGTAGGTTGACTTTGAGTATCAGTATATTGAGTGTTCCGTCTTTTTGGTTGGTGTTTTGTAGGGGGGTTATATTCATTGTCGGAATCAGAGTATATGTCGCTATACGATACACTAGGATTGGAACGTTTTCTCGATCTTATTTGTGATTCATTGGATGCGTTTTGAGCTTGACTGAACATAATATCAAATGTTGATCTAGATTGTTGATTTTCCATAAGATCAATGCTATGTGTGGATTCAGATTGAGATAGCTGATCACATGCTGAATTCGGTACCATGCCATCTTCGGTCATAAGGCCGAAAATGGCGAGTATGGAAAATGAAAATAGGCTTTGGCGTACAGAATAAATACGGACGTGAAAAAAACACCTCTTGATAAGATGTAGCTTACCTTAAATTTGTGCAATAAGAAGAGAACTAATGATTGAACAAAAAGAAGAAAAACTCCACGCCCTTCAAAGGAATTCAAATATTGCCACTTCTTTTGTCACTGCAGCATGCATGCAACCCCTAATCACTAGTTGTCGCAACTCTCTCTTATATACGGCTCTGGAGCGGAGCGGCAAACAGCGCCCCCGACTGACTCAATGTGTTAATGCGTGTTGAAAACTTGTGCAATACAAACCCAGGCTGTTTCAGTTTTATTCAATATGTTCAATGGCAGAATGGAGCTATTCAATAGATGGAATTTAGATTTCCATTGGAACCAGTATTTGTCTTTCCACTTTGCATTGTCATGTACAATTATCAGAGATTTCCTTCACAATTTCATTGAAAAGTTTTCAACACGCATTAACACATAATTATTGAGTCGGTCGGGGGCGCTGTTTGCCGCGCGCTCAGCTCCGCTCCAGAACCAGCCCAATATACGGCTCTGCTCGGCGCCGGTAATTGCACCTATGACCGTGAAAACGCATGGAACAGTAGGTGTAAGCCGTGTTATCACATCGTGCGGACAGAATCGAACCGCAGAGAAGATCAAAACAAGGCAAGAATTGGTCAAAAACACAGTGTAAGTTACAATATTTGTTATGATCAAAGGCATACACATAATAACAATACAGTATAGATTCATAGTAGATTCATAGATTTAAGGTATTACAGTGCAATGTGTTTATTTCTTCGTAAAACATGCACGTAAACATGCATCTACTTTTTTTGTACATTCTTTATCCTAGCGCTTATGTGGAAACATAACGATAGGATCATCCTAGCTATGCATCCAGTGAATGTATTCAGCTTTGATTTTATGCATTCCAATGTGGACAATTATCAGGAATTCAGGATAAGTGATATTTTTAAAAATTTGTAACATAATATACACATTTTCTACAAAAAACCTACAGCATATTTCCAACAGAATAAGTTCATAGGATGTTTTGATTTTAATCTTAAAACCAATTTAACTTTTTGCATTATAATAATTCATAACTTTTGTTTTATTGGACATTACCACTACTAGTGTTACACTGCCTTTTTGTAAATTTATTTTTATTCTTGTAAAATTATTTCCCAACTAAATCTTTGAGAAGAAAATTTAGAATGAATATTAAATTTCTGCATGAATTTGACTGTTTTTCATGTTAATCCTCCTATAGGTTTAACAATCAAAGACACTCGAAATTTGTATGTCTCTGTTAACCCATTGACTTTGTGCAGTGCACTCAAATACATGCAAGCACATGTGGCTGTGATGAGGTCAAACCAAAACCAATCAAAGACACTCAAAATTAGTATGTAACTCCCAACCCATTGACTTTGTGCATTGCACTCAAATAAATGCAAGGACATGGCTAGGATAGGTCAAACCAAAACCACTCGACGGTACATACACAGCTCTGTGTGACTCTGTGGTTTGACCTACCAATTGGCAATGCAACCAAAAATACCCAAGTGACTGTCTGTGGGTGCGGTGCTTACTGGGCCAAATTTCAGCCTGGGCATAGGAGGGTTAATGACACAAAATTAAGCTGAAATGTTAACATGTTAGTTTCTACTAATTATGTCTACTGCCTTAGGGACAGTATCGTCATAATCAACATAGAGTGCTAGTTTTAGATTAACTTTGTGGCTGAAAATAATACCCCACATAAGGTCATATTACCGTTGCTGCTGCATAAATAAGCCAGTAATTTTCAGTCACTGTTTATCTTAAACTAGGACCATGCCCTGTTGAAAGTCTGCTCTGATCGTGATGATATTGTCCCTTTAATACTTGCCCGAAATTATTAACCCTTTCAACCCCAAACGTGCCACCTGTGCTCAATGTGGAATGTATGTTCTTTACCAAAGGGACGCTATGTCACGGGAATTCACTACTCTTTTGTTCCCAAGGCTCCTCTCCGGCACAACGCCTGAAACCTGTAACTGAAATGTAAATAGCGCCCTCACTTGACGTTGGCATGATTAATCAATCGCAGGACAATGCGCGCGTCAGTATGAATGATTTTCGCGTCTCTATATAAAGCTGTAGCTTTTTTCCGTGACCGCCGACGCTCACTTAGCTGTTTTTACAGCTGACAGTCGACCGCTAGCCATGGATGACGCTGAAATTATTGACGAAATATTCGCGGATAGTGGTTCAGAAATATCCGATGACCAGTCCTCCTCATCCACATCAGAAGAAAGTGAAGAAGAGTTTGTCACACACCCACCAAGGTCATCAAATAAGCAGAACTTCAGGTAGGCCTTAACTAAGACGTAGCTGAAAAACTTTCACATAACTGTTCCAATTGGCTAACGTTACTGATTAGAAAGAGCCAAACATGTTTTGCATACTTCTGAATGTAGGCCCTAGGCCTACTTTTATGTTTTTTTCTAAAGGGGTGTTGGTGAAACTGAAAGTCGGATCCTCCAGACCTAGTCAGACTTTCCTGGATCCTCAGAAGAAAATGTTTTTCTTTCAAAGGAATGATGGATGGAATGGCATTTCAAAGAATATTAACTGTTCAAATAATTTCAAGAATTACCTTACGTTTGAATGTAGGCCTAATTAACTTAATTTGCCAAATATTGCAGGTGAAATGGGCTTCTTTTTATGTAGGATGGATCTAGTAAGGTCCGACTTACGTTGACATTAGATCCGGGGAATCTGGGTTTTACCAATTGCCTTTCTAACGAAATTCATAATAGCATATTTGAATTAATCTGATTTTTACTATGCAAGAAAAAGACATGAATAAAATCACAAAGTTTGTCCCAAAAAGTGTGCAGTATAAATGCAGAGTCGGCCTAACTTGTGAACTTCTTGCACCATATCAAAGTGAATGAATGATGAGGATGTCACTTGCTCTACCGTAGAGCAATTGGCATCCTCTAGCAAGTTGCATCATCTTTGTGATCTATCAAAAGAGCATTTTAACATTTCAGTGCCATCTAAGGTTTCGAGTCAACTCTGTCCCAGGTCAACTCCGGTCCAACTCGGTTAGTGTTCGTGCCCAAAACGTTACAGCACCCTCTTCGACCAAGAATACAGCCTATATTTACTTTAATTGGCTTGCGTTGTACCATCTGGACAGAGTTTACCTTGGACAGAGTTGACCTGCACCCCCATCTAACCATATCGAGTGTATGATTAGATAACACAGGAAGGTCATACAAATTGCAAGCACCTGGTGTGTGCTGTCATTTTCAAGAAAAGTGGGACTATGCATAAATTTCCGATGATGGTTTTGCTGAGCATTGCCAAAAAAGTAAATAACCGCCAAAGCTCATTACACCCAAATCATACAGTGCCTCCAGTAGTATGTTAAATGCCGTATGGGGGACAAATGTATAAAACTGAGAAAAGAATCGGGAGACGTGTAAGACGCCCAATTATTTAAATGAGGTATGACATCATAAAAATTGGTGACGTCATAGAAAATAAAAAAGTGGACATATAAAAATTAAAAAACTAAATAAGATTATCTCTGAGTATAATAAAGATGGCGACAAAATATGAAATAAAGAATAGAGTAACTGTGCCTTGCGAGTGGCTTATGATGATTTAGTTTTACCAACTAAAAGCCACTCGCAAGGCACAGTTACTCTATTCTTTATTTCATATTTTGTCGCCATCTTTATTATACTCAGAGATAATCTTATTTAGTTTTTTCATTTGTATATGTCCACTTTTTTAATTTTCTATGACGTCACAAATTCTGTTATGATGTCACACCATTTAAATAATTGGGCGTATTTACACGTCTCCGATTCTTTTCTCAGTTTTATACATTTGTCCCCCATACGGCATTTAACATACTACTCCTCCATTGTGTCGGCCATATCTGAAAAAGGCTAATGTTGTATTATGGTATCATCAAGAAAATGTGCCTTAATTCCATATAGCACCATCATACCTAAGTTTCTTAATACTCATACTTGGGTCTGGATGGCATAAAGCAAACTCCTCCTATACGAAGCGACCCCTATGAACTTTACTGAAGAGACTGGATGTACTGAAGATTTCAGTAACCTCTCGCCTGGGCAGATCTTTCAACTGTTCTTCTGTCAGGCAGTCTGGAAGTTGATGGTGACAGAGACCAATCGCTATGCTGACCAAACGCTGGGTGCAGATGCAGCCAATCATCAGCATGCCTGGACCAACGGATATCCCTGAGATGATGGCATTTGTGGCCTTGCTTCTGTGTATGGGCATCAACAAAAGGCCACGCTACGCCATGCACTGGTCCAGGTCTGAAGTTCTGCGAAGTCCTGTGTACTCATCAACTATGTCTCGCAACCGATTTGACGCACTCCTGAGATTTTTCCACGTTGCCAACAACAGAGCTGAAATGGATGATGACTCTCCCCGTGACAAACTGTCTAAAGTTCGCCCGCTGCTTCACATTGTACTGCCATTGTTTCGTCGCATATATAAACCTGGACGAAACCTCTCGCCAGATGAGACTATGATAAAGTTTAAAGGCCGAATCGGTTTTAAACAGTACATGCCACGCAAGTCTGCTAAGTTTGGATTGAAATGTTTTTCATTGAACGAGTCTGAAACCGGGTACACATGTGCGTGGAAGGTGTTCACTGGTTCAGAGCCCACATCGTACCAATTACATACATCCTCAATTGCTTATGCAGCAGCAAACCATCCATCTAACCTTTCAGCATCTGGCAAAATAGTCATCGAACTACTGCAAGGACTCGAACATAAGGGACATTTTGTTTTCATGGACAATTGGTACACCAGCCCGGCTCTCGTCCAAGTTGTCACAGCTAGGGTTTGGAGCTCGTGGAACAGTACGATACACCACCCAAGGGATTCCGGAGAGTGCAAACCCAAAGAAGTTCCGCATGAAAAAGGCGATGACCCGCACTTTTACACAAAAAGCAGGGCAACTATGTGTTGTTTGGCAGGATGCAAAGCGTATAACTCTTCTGACTAATTATGGTGACTGCAGTATGGACACTAAAGAAATTCGCAGCAAATACAGTTCCACTGGACTTCGTGAAATAAAAAACCCGTTCTCGTCAGTGATTATAATAAATACATGGGTGGAAGTGATCTAGCATCGCAACTGTGTCAGTATTATACACACCACCATAGATCGCTGAAATGGTGGAAAAGAATTTTCGTGGCCATTCTTGACATCTGTTTGGTGAACGCTACTGTCGTCTACAACCGAATTCCTACAAACCAGCACTTGACGAGCTTGGATTTCCGCGTGAAGGTGGTCAATGAACTTCTTTCCACCTGGAAGCACAACCGAGCAAAGCACACCAATGAGCCATCGTGTCTTTCGAGTAGACATTATCCCGGGAGAAGTGAGCCCAGCAAAGGGCGCAACTGTGTCGTTTGCAGCACACAAGCCAAGCGGAAACAAACTCGTATGATTTGTAAACAGTGTCAAAAGCCAATGTGTGTTCTGCCATGCTTTGAGAAGTTTCACAGTGTGTGATAAACATTTACCCAATGTAGTTTGGATTGTGTTGGTAATGTCCCCCATTTCAATGTTGCTCACCCAGCAACAAATGCAACTGTCATTTGCATCACTAAAGCCAAGCGGAAACAAACTCGTATGATTTGTAAACAGTGTCAAAAGCCAATGTGTTTTCTGCCATGCTTTGAGAAGTTTCACAGTGTGTGATAAACATTTACCCAATGTAGTTTGGATTGTGTTCTAGGTGTCCCCCCATTTCAATGTTGCTCACCCAGCAAAAATGCAACTGTGTCATTTGCATCACTAAAGCCAAGCGGAAACAAACTCGTATGATTTGTAAACAGTGTCAAAAGCCAATGTGTGTGCTGCCATGCTTTTGAGAAGTTTCACAGTGTGTGATAAACATTTACCCAATGTAGTTTGGATTGTGTTCTAGGTGTCCCCCTTTCAATGTTGCTCACCCAGCAAAAATGCAACTGTTTCATTTGCATCACTAAAGCCACGCTGAAACAAACTCGTATGATTTGTAAACAGTGTCAAAAGCCAATGTGTGTTCTGCCATGCTTTGAGAAGTTTCACAGTGTGTGATAAACATTTACCCAATGTAGTTTGGATTGTGTTCTAGGTGTCCCCCATTTCAATGTTGCTCACCCAGCAAAAAATGCAACTCTGTCATTTGCATCACTAAAGCCAAGCGGAAACAAACTCGTATGATTTGTAAACAGTGTCAAAAGTCAATGTGTGTGCTGCCATGCTTTGAGAAGTTTCACAGTGTGTGATAAACATTTACCCAATGTAGTTTGGATTGTGTTCTAGGTGTCCCCCCCCCATTTCAATGTTGATCACCCACCAAAAAATGCAACTGTGTCATTTGCATCACTAAAGCCAAGCGGAAACAAACTCGTATGATTTGTAAACAGTGTCAAAAGCCAATGTGTGTTCTGCCATGCTTTGAGAAGTTTCACAGTGTGTGATAAACATTTATCCAATGTAGTTTGGATTGTGTTCTAGGTGTCCCCCCCCCATTTCAATGTTGAACACCCAGCAAAAAATGCAACTGTGTCATTTGCATCACTAAAGCCAAGCGGAAACAAACTCGTATGATTTGTAAACAGTGTCAAAAGCCAATGTGTGTTCTGCCATGCTTTGAGAAGTTTCACAGTGTGTGATAAACATTTACCCAATGTAGTTTGGATTGTGTTCTAGGTGTCCCCCCATTTCAATGTTGCTCACCCAGCAAAAAATGCAACTGTGTCATTTGCATCACTAAAGCCAAGCGGAAACAAACTCGTATTATTTGTAAACAGTGTCAAAGCCAATGTGTGTGCTGCCATGCTTTGAGAAGTTTCACAGTGTGTGATAAACATTTACCCAATGTAGTTTGGATTGTGTTCTAGGTGTCCCCCCATTTCAATGTTGCTCACCCAGCAAAAATGCAACTGTGTCATTTGCATCACTAAAGCCAAGCGGAAACAAACTCGTATGATTTGTAAACAGTGTCAAAAGCCAATGTGTGTTCTGCCATGCTTTGAGAAGTTTCACAGTGTGTGATAAACATTTACCCAATGTAGTTTGGATTGTGTTCTAGGTGTCCCCCCATTTCAATGTTGCTCACCCAGCAAAAATGCAACTGTGTCATTTGCATCACTAAAGCCAAGCGGAAACAAACTCGTATGATTTGTAAACAGTGTCAAAAAGCCATTGTGTGTTCTGCCATGCTTTGAGAAGTTTCACAGTGTGTGATAAACATTTACCCAATGTAGTTTGATTGTGTTCTAGGTGTCCCCCATTTCAATGTTGCTAACCCAGCAAAAAATGCAACTGTGTCATTTGCATCACTAAAGCCAAGCGGAAACAAACTCGTATGATTTGTAAACAGTGTCAAAAGCCAATGTGTGTTCTGCCATGCTTTGAGAAGTTTCACAGTGTGTGATAAACATTTACCCAATGTAGTTTGGATTGTGTTCTAGGTGTCCCCCATTTCAATGTTGCTCACCCAGCAAAATGCAACTGGGTCATTTGCATCACTACACCCAAGCCGAAACATACGCTATTGATTTGTAAACAGTGTCAAAAGCCAATGTGTGTGCTGCCATGCTTTGAGAAGTTTCACAGTGTGTGATAAACATTTACCCAATGTAGTTTGGATTGTGTTCTAGGTGTCCCCCCCCCCCCATTTCAATGTTGCTAACCCAGCAAAAAATGCAACGGTGTCATTTGCATCACTAAAGACAAGCGGAAACAAACTCGTATGTTTTGTAAACAGTGTCAAAAGCCCATGTGTGTGCTGCCATGCGGTGAGAAGTTTCACAGTGTGTGATAAACATTTTTGATTGTGGTCATTCCGTCTACCCCCCCCCTCCCCCTTTTCAATGTTGAAGTGACAGTGCGCACACCAGCAACACAACATTTAAATGGGGGGAGGGGGGGGTTAGGTTGGTGGTAAGCAATCTTGAAATGGGTGGGGTGGGTATGAGCAACCTTCATTTAAACTTGACTACTGCTACAGTAAAATCAATTTTGTGCAATTACCTGCAACATTCCTTTCACCTGAACCTAAAATATATCACCTATTACGTTGGGGTTTATGAACCACCCATAAACAAAACAAGCATTTGTTTTATTGGTCAATATTTTTCTTGTCATAACTTGTGGAGTTATTTGTTGTCATTGCAAGAGTGGCCTTTCATGATGTTGTTGAGTGAGGGCGCTATACACTGAAAGTTGTTAAAAAGTCTCTGGTAAAGAACTGAACATGCTATGCAAAAACCGGTAGCAACCAAGGCATGACTGATCAAATATAGCTCAGTATTGAAAGGGATATAGGAATTTGATCCAATGTAACATGTATCATTAAAAAATAATAACAAACAAAATTTAAAAATAAAATAAAAAATGCGTCACCGCACCGATTTTGAAGTCAACCTATGACCAGAAACCGGAAACATTTTTGTTGGCGTAAGTAGAATTAAAGATACTTTAAAATTACGTAGATTTACAATAATTTTTAATAAATATAAACAACTAAATACTGGTTGTGCATAATAAGTTTTCTTCTGTAAAATGACATGTAGAAATGTGTGGAAATGTAAACGTATTCTTCTGTAATTATTTTGTTGCTTCAATGATTGAATAAAGTCAGTTTACATGTATATACAAACTGGAAATGCTTCCCTGTTGCATCCATAACAACCTCCTTTCATTCCATATCGATCATACCTTTTCCTATATCTCAGGAGTTTTTCTACCTGAAAAAGGAGATTTCCATTAAAGATTTGAAATAGATCTCTTTACTTTAATGGAAATGGAGCAATTAGGCTTGACTTGTGCCAATCGCTGCTTTACGTAAACGGCGCCCTCTTTAGACCACACACAGAGCATCCATGCCCATTTTGTAAAAGCTATTGTGTATAATAATACGAAACCTCTTTTTGTGCAAAATTCGAAAATGGCTAAACATGTGAAAATTTCCGTGCTCGAGTAATTACAAAATATACTAAAATTTGTAAGCAACTAACATAGATACGGTGTCCGACAAATGCAAAACCTAATATTTCTTGTTAATCCGTGTGCTGTTAAAGGTGTTCTTTTACGTTAATGTATGATTAAATGTACTTTTAAAATTACGTAAATTTACAACAATAAATATGAATTTAAAATGAATAAATATAAACCGCGAAATTGTGGTCGTGCATAAAAGTTTTTCTTTTTTAGAATGTGTGGAAATGTAAACAAATTCTTCTTCTGTACATGCTGGAGATGATGTAATGTTGTTGCTTTAATGATTCAATAAAGTCAGTTTATATACAAACAGGAATTACTTCCTATTACATCTCATTCTGTCACCAACCTGATCCTCTAATTCCAAATCATCTATACCTTTCCTATTTTGTGTAAAATTCTTGCTCAATATGAGTAGCTTTTCTACCTGAAAAAATAAATGTTTCCATCGGCCATTCTGTAAGCTTTTAAATAATAGATGAAAACTCTTCACTAAGTAGATGGAGACAATAGGATTGGCTGTTGACAATCACTGCTTTGTGTAAATGGCGCCCTCTTTAGGCCACACAAGGATCCTCCATGTCCATTTTGTAAAAGCTATTGTGTTTAATAACAAGTAACTGTTCAATAAATCTAATTTCAACCTCTTTATGCACAAAATTCCAAAATGGTTAATAAAACACGTGCTCAATTAACTATAAAATATTCTAACATTTGTAAGCAACTAACATAGATTCGGTGTCTGACAAGCACGTAACATTTCTTGTTTACTTAATCCGTGTGCTGTTAAATTTACATTAACTTGAATAATTGAATAAATATAAACATCGAAAATTTGGACGTGCATAAAAGTTTATTTGTGCAGAATGTGTGGAAATGTAAACGCTTTCTTCTGTACATACCACTATTATACTTGATTCTCATTCAATCCACAAATTAGTTCAATGCAATCATTTTTCACTACATTTACATTGTACTTTCATCAACGTTTTGGCCTCCAGTCATTTCTTTGTTTTGTGGATGTTTGTTTTCTGACACACTCATGCTCAATGTGTTTAACGATTTCTTATTTTTTGAAACTGATTTGGGTTTCGTGCTCTTTGATCGCTGTTCCGATATAGACGTAAAAAGAGTGTATAGATACGGGTTTAGGGACGAGTTTATGGGTAGGATGAAGACAACAATCCAGGCGTACATATCTGGACCGATTACTACCGCCCCAGTCTGAGAGAGAATCCCCATGATGATCACAGGCATCCAGCATGCAAAATCAGTGCCGACTATGAATGCCATTTTGACCGCCATTCTGATTTCCCGATCACGGTGAGCGGCCACGCGGACCTTATTCGATGTGCGCTTGACTTTGACAAAAATTGCCACATAGCAGACGAACACTACCAGGAAACAGATGAGTTGACACCAAGAAAGAGGATAATTGAGAAAATCCAGGCTGGCTTCTGACCTTTACCTTCTGGGATCGATACAGTCTGGCTCCCAAATGGATTATCAATAGCGCCCTCGTTGACCTCGAAAGCGGTTGGTTTGGTGATGAGTGGTAGTCCAATGCACACATCGGATAAACCGTAGATATCCGAATCTGACCCACTACCAAAGACCGTTGGTCCAATACTCAAACCAAGTGATATTGACCAAATCACGAGTAGAACTATATTGGTGGATTTCTTGTTTGGTTTCCATGAGCTGAAGGGGTACACGATACTCCAGAAACAATTTACACTTATAAGTGTGACAATAAACACAGACGCCTCGCACGACAAGACCGACAACACGCCAGCTATTTTGCATATCACGCTTGACCGCCATTGCTTGGCCTCCGTTGAATACGTCTCACCAAAATGCAGATCTGCTACTGTAATAATGAGCATATAAACACCCATCATGAAGTCAGACACGGCTAGATTTAGAACCATAATTGAGTGCCTTATGTTCGCGTTACGATTTCTATTTCGGGTCCCATGGCACTCACTTGTTCTTTGGACGAATACCACAACATTGCCGATGAGGGCGCTTATTCCAAGAACCCACATAGATACGCGAAGGAGTGTGTTCCGCATGAGACTACCACAGAGGTTTAGTGGTGGTTGTAACTCAGTCGTCTCACATTGTGATATCATGAAGTTGGGTAAAGAAACAAACTCACAACAAAGTCTGTAGTCGTCAACGTACCTGAAATTTCAATAGAAAACAAACTCATCATGAATTGATTTAATCATCTTCTTAATCACCACCTCCTCCACGACCACCATCACCATCACCATCACCATCATCATCATCATCATCATCATCATCACCATCATCATCATCATCATCACAAACTGCTATCTTTGTATAATCATCAATAAGTCTACATACTCCATCTTTGATACTTACAATTCCTGCAATCTCACTAAGTCAGTCACCGCACCGCTCTCCACACGGACAGGGTCATCACTTGGTTCACTTCTGATCAGAACTCTTGAGTAAGATCATGATCAAATGTAGACATTCAAATATAAAGCCATAAAAGAAATGTAACTCAATACCGCAAATAATTCTTGTAGTTTTCATTGTTATTTTTGAATTTAATCCAACAATTCCAAAAGCAGCCAACTCTTAAAACCCATGATTTAAATGAATTTAATTGATTACTATTTATGAAAATAATTTCTTACAGGGTTTTCAGATTACGGAGTCCAGTAAACGCCTCCCTTTTTAGACTTTGTAGAGGAATGTCTGTTGCAATCCTTAAACATGAAATGAAAATTTAAAAAAACAAATTAACCGAATGTCTATAAACTAGAGATAGAATAGCTGTGCAGCCACCAAGGATTCTTGAAACTTGACGAAAACATTTAGGTTATAAGTAAATAGGTCATATTATAGTGCGCCTCTATCGGTTCTACTTATTAACACACTGATCCGCGATAGATATGGTCCTAAAACCTAGCTTCCTGTGATCGGATCTTCACCAAAATCTAATCGATTTATTATTATGCATAAGGATTTAAATGGAGTTCGTATTTTAACAGCAATGACTATAGTCATCAATAAGACAACCTCTTTCCCAAAAGTAAATCCATAAAAGGAAGTTCGCTCACATAGTTTCCAAATTATTGAGTTCGGAGAAAGAGTTTGCTTCAAGATCCATTATTTGGTTCCTGGAGATGTCCCTTCAATACAAAAATCATATGAAAAGTATATGGAGATAAGTAGGATGTGAAGCTTTGTATACTGGTGTAAGATCAGTAAGAGGAAAGTTTGCATATGGTGTAAGATCAGCAAGAGGAAGGTTTGTATATGGTGTAAGATCAGTAAGAGGAAGGTTTGTATATGGTGTAAGATCAGTAAGAGGAAGGTTTGTATATGGTGTAAGATCAGTAAGAGGAATGTTTGTATATGGTGTAAGATCAGTAAGAGGAAGGTTTGTATATGGTGTAAGATCAGTAAGAGGAAGGTTTGCATATGGTGTAAGATCAGTAAGAGGAATGTTTGTGGTGTAAGATCAGTAAGAGGAAGGTTTGCATATGGTGTAAGATCAGTAAGAGGAATGTTTGTATATGGTGTAAGATCAGTAAGAGGAAGGTTTGTATATGGTGTAAGATCAGTAAGAGGAAGGTTTGTATATGGTGTAAGATGAGTAAGAGGAAGGTTTGTATATGGTGTAAGATGAGTAAGAGGAAGGTTTGTATATGATGTAAGATCAGTAAGAGGAAGGTTTGTATATGGTGTAAGATCAGTAAGAGGAAGGTTTGTATATGGTGTAAGATCAGTAAGAGGAAGGTTTGTATATGGTGTAAGATCAGTAAGAGGAAGGTTTGTATATGGTGTAAGATCAGTAAGAGGAAGGTTTGTATGATCAGTAAGAGCAAGGTTTGTATATGGTGTAAGATGAGTAAGAGGAAGGTTTGTATATGGTATAAGATCAGTAAGAGGAAGGTTTGTATATGGTGTAAGATCAGTAAGACGAAGGTTTGTATATGGTGTAAGATAAGCAAGACGAAGGTTTGTATATGGTGTAAGATAAGCAAGAGGAAGGTTTGCATATGGTGTAAGATCAGTAAGAGGAAGGTTTGTATATGGTGTAAGATCAGTAAGAGGAAGGTTTGCATAATTATGGTGTAACATCAACAAGAGGAAGGTTTGTATATGGTGTAAGATCAGTATTAAAGAGGAAGGTTTGTATTATGGTGTAAGATCAGCAAGAGGAAGGTTTGTATATGGTGTAAGATCAGTAAGAGGAAGGTTTGTATTATGGTGTAAGATCAGTAAGAGGAAGGTTTGTATATGGTGTAAGATCAGCAAGAGGAAGGTTTGTATTATGGTGTAAGATCAGTAAGAGGAAGGTTTGTATATGGTGTAAGATCAGTAAGAGGAAGGTTTTCATATGGTGTAAGATCAGCAAGAGGAAGGTTTGTATATGGTGTAAGATCAGTAAGAGGAAGGTTTGTATATGGTGTAAGATCAGTAAGAGGAAGGTTTGCATAATTATGGTGTAACATCAACAAGAGAAAGGTTGTATATGGTGTGAGATCAGCAAGAGGAAGGTTTGTATATGGTGTAAGATCAGTAAGAGGAAGGTTTGTATTATGGTGTAAGATCAGTAAGAGGAAGGTTTGTATGTGGTGTAAGATCAGTAAGAGGAAGGTTTGTATATGGTGTAAGATCAGTAAGAGGAAGGTTTGTATTATGGTGTAAGATCAGTAAGAGGAAGGTTTGTATATGGTGTAAGATCAGCAAGAGGAAGGTTTGTATATGGTGTAACATCAGTAAGAGGAAGGTTTGTATATGGTGTAAGATCAATAAGAGGAAGGTTTGTATATGGTGTAAGATCAGTACGAGGAAGGTTTGTATATGGTGTAAGATCAGCAAGAGGAAGGTTTGTATATGGTGTAAGATCAGTAAGAGGAAGGTTTTCATATGGTGTAAGATCAGCAAGAGGAAGGTTTGTATATGGTGTAAGATCAGTAAGAGGAAGGTTTGCATATGGTGTAACATCAACAAGAGGAAGGTTTGCATATGGTGTAAGATCAGTAAGAGGAAGGTTTGTATATGGTGTAAGATCAGTAAGAGGAAGGTTTGTATATGGTGTAAGATCAGTAAGAGGAAGGTTTGTAAATGGTGTATAAAGATCAGTAAGAGGAAGGTTTGTATATGGTGTAAGATCAGTAAGAGGAAGGTTTGTATATGGTGTAAGATCAGTAAGAGGAAGGTTTGTATATGGTGTAAGATCAGCAAGAGGAAGGTTTGTATATGGTGTAAGATCAGCAAGAGGAAGGTTTGTATATGGTGTAACATCAGTAAGAGGAAGGTTTGCATATGGTGTAAGATCAATAAGAGGAAGGTTTGTATATGGTGTAAGATCAGTAAGAGGAAGGTTTGTATATGGTGTAAGATCAGTAAGAGGAAGGTTTGTATATGGTGTAAGATCAGTAAGAGGAAGGTTTTCATATGGTGTAAGATCAGCAAGAGGAAGGTTTGTATATGGTGTAAGATCAGTAAGAGGAAGGTTTGCATATGGTGTAACATCAACAAGAGGAAGGTTTGCATATGGTGTAAGATCAGTAAGAGGAAGGTTTGTATATGGTGTAAGATCAGTAAGAGGAAGGTTTGTATATGGTGTAAGATCAGTAAGAGGAAGGTTTGTAAATGGTGTATAAAGATCAGTAAGAGGAAGGTTTGTATATGGTGTAAGATCAGTAAGAGGAAGGTTTGTATATGGTGTAAGATCAGCAAGAGGAAGGTTTGTATATGGTGTAACATCAGTAAGAGGAAGGTTTGTATATGGTGTAAGATCAATAAGAGGAAGGTTTGTATATGGTGTAAGATCAGTAAGAGGAAGGTTTTCATATGGTGTAAGATCAGCAAGAGGAAGGTTTGTATATGGTGTAAGATCAGTAAGAGGAAGGTTTGCATATGGTGTAACATCAACAAGAGGAAGGTTTGTATATGGTGTAAGATCAGTAAGAGGAAGGTTTGTATATGGTGTAAGATCAGTAAGAGTAAGGTTTGTATATGGTGTAAGATCAGTAAGAGGAAGGTTTGTATATGGCGTAAGATCAGTAAGAGGAAGGTTTGTATATGGTGTAAGATCAGTAAGAGGAAGGTTTGTATATGGTGTAAGATCAGTAAGAGGAAGGTTTGTATATGGTGTAAGATCAGTAAGAGGAAGGTTTGCAGTAGCATCACGTCATATCTCTATGTAGTTGTAATGTTTGTTGGTTTTGAGAAGAACCGATAGTTTGAAAACCCAACATTTCGATCCGTATAATACTCTGATCGTCTTAATTAAAGATCACATATTTAATTCTTCGAGATGAATATTTAAGTACATTAAGATGGTGTTATTTTTTTACATTTTCAAATGCAACAAAATAGTATTCTTTGTGTGCATAATTTTGAATGTAAAATTTATAACTGACTCTTATTGTAATCATGAACATAACGTTATATTATAATGTAATCCGGGTCCTTTTGTATTTGTTTTACTTACAAAAATGTTAGTTTGCTAAGACCGACGAAGGTCCCAGGACGTAGTTGATTGATTTCATTACCAGCCAACGACCTATGTTAAACAAACAGGGAAAGTAAGCATAAATAGATGCGTAGATATTCGAAATTTGATGTATTATTATCAAATTAAAATATACAGTACCTGGAGTGATAACAATGTATATCGCTTTATAAGCGGTTATCAACCGCCGCCATGCAGTATATTTAAGATTCTGTAAAGTGAAAACATTGGGAGATCTAGGATCAATGGGGGACAGTGCCCCGCTGTATGTTGTCGGTTATCATCATAAAATTTACTAGGTTTAACCCTTTCGATCCCACGGGCCTAAAAGCCTTTGTTGTGATACGCTTCCTTCCCTGTGGGCTCTTTAAAAATCGCGGGAATCATGCCCTTTGACGACACGGCGACTTCTTAAATCACCACCCTGAAAATGCTTGAGTTGTTTGGGGTTAAAGGCGCCTCCTATTGACAGGAATGAAGTGTATAAAAGTTTATGAAAAGAAAAGGTGCGCGTCACTTTTGCGGTTTTTTTGGTGCTAGCGTCCACTCTGCTTGGCCGGAATACGGTCATTGCCGTGAATTGAATTTGAAGTTGCACCATGATGAAACGGACATAAATGATGGCATTTTTGGCTGAGATTTTGGCAGACAGTGGCTCAGAATCAGACACGACGAAGCAACGGATGATTGACGACGACGCGAACTTGGGAAGAGGCAGGTCAAATCACAGTAAAAAATGAATAACCTAATATTAATAAACAGTTAACGTTACTCTTCCTGGCCCAATGCAAATTAATGTGTAATTCACTTATTTTCCTAGGCTTATAGCGTAAAGATAGCGTTATAACCTGTTGGAGTGAGTGAGCACGTAAATGCCCTTTAAAATGGATCCCTTTAATAGGATCTGACCAAATCCTCCCCTGGACTGACCAATAAAACGTCAAGTGAAAATGCCAATTATTAGTAGTAGTTTGTTGGGTAATATTTGTATTCATGAAACAGTGTTGACACGACATTGATGGTTGTGAGATAGCATACAAAATTTTAACATTTTACTCCACAGCCACGTGCTAAGAAGCGTTAACATTAAAATGCAATTTAGTCTCAAGCTCCAAAAGTAATACTTTGTATTCGAAAGCACCCTTCACAGCATCGTGTATTAAAACCGATGTTTGAGGGAAATTCACATTCACATCCCACATTAAAAACAAAATTTATCGATAACGAGTTTTGGAGAGTGGATGGAATCTGCCATATTTTTTTTTTTCTCAGCACATCTTTTTTGCATGACCCCTGTGGCCTGTGCACATGGCATTGAGATATTGTATTTACAAAGGACCGAGATTAATCCTTCATTTGCCTTTGTTTTTCTGTTGCAGCCCCCTCACCAAGGTGACAGCCGACCGAGATCAAGAACGACAGGAGTTAGATTTGATCCGGTTAAACGACGAGATCCATTACGAGTGTGGACCCGCAGTTCAATGGAAATTCTGGCCACACGACTGGCGACTTGCAAGCACACCGTCGGCAGGGAGATCTTCAAGCCTGTATTTTGTCAACTCGTCGTGATATGTTCGTCGATGAGACTCAATCATGCCATGCAGCAAAAAAAAACAATAGAATCAAATCCTGGTCAACACCTCCGGCACCAACCAACATTCATTACAGAAAACATGTATCAGGCACTTTCATTGCGCGGGCATGATGGCATTTGTGGCACTTCTCATTGCTATGGGCATAAACACAACTCCTTCAATACAAGATGTACTGGTCAACATCAGGTTCTTCGCATCCCATCTACCTCTACCCGTCGATCATGTCCTGAAATCGGTTCGGTTCAGTTCAATTCGTTCCTCCACATCTCCACATCTCAAATAACCAAATTCCTTAGAGTTTTACAACGGACAAACTTTCCAAAGTTCGGCCCTTGATAGAAGTCCTCGTCCCGAAAGTTTCTCAACCTGTAGTAACCCTGGTGCAGAATCTGTTCCAGACGAGAGTATGTTGAAATTGATGTAAGGGACGCTTGAGTTTTGTCTCAGTACATGCCTAACAAAACCTATCACAACGGGGTATTAAAAGTTTTCTCCCCTGAATGAGTCCGTTAAAACAGGATACGTGTGCTTTGAAACTGTACACAGGAGCCGATGACACCCAAACTGTTTATGATGCAGACGTAGATTTCAAGTCATCAGACCTGCCATCCACCAAACCCGCAGTTGTAGGAAAAGTCGTCATTGATCTGTCCATGGATCTTAAGAAAGGGACACGTAATATACGATAATACTACTATACTAGCCCAGCTCTTTGTAGCTTAAATCCTGCTAAACTAGGATTCGATGTTGTGGAACTGTTCGTTACACCACACAGGGAAATAAAATTCCTGAGGGCCGCAAACCAAAAAGCATAAAATGAAGAAAGGAGATGACCCATTTTTTTGGTGAAAGGTGGGCACTGTGTAAATCGTTTCAGCAAGACAAAAAAAATCTGGTAACACTTTAACTAATGTAGGCAACACTGATTTGTCCAAAAGCTGTAATTCGGTGTAATAAAAGCACAAGTGGATTTTAGTGATGCAGCAGCCCACCTGTATTGCGATTACAACAAAAGACACGGGTGGAACTGATTCTGCCAACCAATGCGTTTTCAGTAGCCTACAATCATATCATACGCCACAGAAGTTTGAAAATGGTGGAAAAGAGTTTTTCCATCCACATGCCGAATATTTGTATTGTCAACGGCTAGCAGAGTAATATTCACCAGCATAGCAGGGAACAAAATGTCAGTAATCCTTGATTTTCGTATAGGACGTACAGGGTTTGCTGTTGCTTGGTTAGAAACGTAACGCAACAAGTCAGTTGAGATACCATATTCTATTGAGTTGAGGCAGCAACAGCACTATCCTGGCAAAACCCCCAATGGAAAGAAAACGCGACTGTGCTGCATTTTGCTGTTTGCAGCACGGTAAATCCGAAAATTAGGCAGGCGAAAACACAAAGAAGACACCAGAAATGAATGTGCACAAACCTATGTGCATAGTTCCTCTTGCTGAGAAATACCACTCACTCATTGTAAATCGACTATTTAAAACTCCTCTCTGTCTAATGTTGGGAAATGGTTTGACAAGCCCAGATTACAGTCCAAACCAACATTAAATTGTGGGTGGGGTGGGGTGTTAGCATGGCTTGACTTGTGATGGATACAATAAATGTATTTCAATA
>CM055826.1:894841-962189 GCA_029582265.1 Zoroaster sp. YZ-2022
GCTCCCCATTTCCTTCTTCCCCCCCATCTTGTCTACAAAAAATTTTCTTGTTTTCAATGAACTTGAAACTTGGCATTCGAACTTCCCCAAAGATGAAACAAAATTTGTAGTCATGATTGGCCATCAGAAAAATTACGATAAATCAAATTTAATTTTAAAAAAAATTCTTGCCCAACAACCACAAAGGTAAATTAAAAATTTGTGTACCATTGCAATCGTTTTGCAAAAATATTTAAAAAAAGATGTTTGACCTTATTTCCCTGTCCAAACCAGGTAAAGTTTAATTTTAAAAAATTATCTCAACAACCACAAGAGGAATTCAATTTTTGCACCATTTGCACAGATCGTTGTCAAAACATATTTAAAAAAGGTGACTAATTTGACCTTACTTCCTGTCCACCCCGGAAGTAAAAGTTTAAATTTTTAAAAAAAAATCATACCCCAACAACCAAAAAGAGGTAATTGACAATTGTTGTACCCATTGTACAGATCGTTAATTGTCAAAAATATTTAAAAGATCCCCAATTTGACCTTACTTCTATCAAACCGAGTCAAAGTTTAATATAAAAAACATCTCAACAACCACAAGGGTAAATTCACAATTTTGAAACTTTTACAGACCTTGATTGTCAAAAGATATTTACAAAAGATGATTAATTTGACCTTACTTCCTGCCCAAACCCGGGAAGTAAAAGTTTAATTTTTAATAAAATCATATCTCAACAACACAAGGTAAATTCACAGTTTTGTACTGTACAGATTCTTAATTGTCAAAGATTTTTACAAAAACATGACCCAATTTGCCTTACTTCCTGTCAAACTGGATGTCAATTTTAATATTTAAAAAAATAATGATGCAGTTTCTTTAAAACATTCTGCGTGTTCATCGCTGACAAAACTCGAACACCTATTGTTTGTAATATCAAACACCCGTCTGATTACAATGTTGGTGTTCGGTATATACCAAAACACCTATTGTTTTGTTCGTTTTTTTCTTTTCTTCTCCTTCTTCTTCTTCTTCTTCTCTCCATCTTTTGTCTACAAAAAAACACATACTTGCAAACTTCACATGAACTTGAAACTTGGCATATACTTTGAACTTAACACGTAGATGAAACAAAATTTGTGACGTCATGATTAGGTCATCAGATATCGAATTACGATAAATCAAAATTTAATATTAAAAATAAATCATATCTCAACAACCACAAGATGTAAATTCACAATTTTTGTACCATTGTACAGATCGTTAATTGTCAAAAAATATTTACAAAAAGGTGACCCCAATTTGACCTTACTTCCTGTCCCAACCGGAAGTCAAAGTTTAATATTTAAAAAAATCCTATCTCAACAACCACAAGAGGTAAATCGACATTTTTTGCGCCATTGTATAGATTGTTAATTGTCGGAACATGTTTACACAAAGATGACCCCAATTTGACCTTACTTCCTGTCCAAACCGGAAGTCAAAGTTTAATATTTAAAAAAATCCTATCTCAACAACCACAAGAGGTAAATTGAAATGTTTGCACCATTGTATAGATTGTTAATTGTCGAAACATAATTATTTACACAAAGGTGACCCCAATTTGACCTTACTTCCTGTCCAAACCGGAAGTCAAAGTTTAATATTTAAAAAAATCTTATCTAAACAACCACAAGAGGTAAATTCACAATTTTTGTACCATTGTACAGATCGTTAATTGTCAAAAAATATTTACTAAAAGATGACCCCAATTTGACCTTACTTCCTGTCCAAACCGGAAGTCAAAGTTTAATATTTAAAACAATCCTATCTCAACAACCACAAGAGGTAAATCGACATTTTTTGTGCCATTGTATAGATTGTTAATTGTCGGAACATGTTTACACAAAGATGACCCCAATTTGACCTTACTTCCTGTCCAAACCGGAAGTCAAAGTTTAATATTTAAAAAAAATCATCTCAACAACCACAAGAGGTAAATTCAGTTTTTGCACCATTGTACAGATTGTTAATTGTCAAAAGTATTTACAAAAACATGACCCCAATTTGACCTTTACTTCCTGTCCAAACCGGAAGTCAAAGTTTAATATTAAAATAATTATTGTATTGTATTCAAATAAACTTCGAATTGATGACGTCATCATTTTAACTTCAACCAAACACCTAGTTTTTGTTGTGACAAAAACGTATATCTAGTTTGTTTTTTTCCTTCTCCGGATCGATTGTCTACAAAAAAACACATACTTGCAAACTTCACATGAACTTCAAACTTGGCATATACTTAGAACATAATACGTAGATGAAACTAGAGTTGTGACGTCATGATTAGGTCATCACATATCGAATTACGATAATTCAAAATTTAATAATTAAAAAAATCATATCAAGGGATCTGAAAAATCAATAAAATTACTGATTTAGTCGGGGAAAAATATGTAGTTTATCATGAGTGTAAAGAGTGTGAAATATGTGACATTAGAGACGAGGATATGTTTGAGTTTGATATTAATTTGTACTGAAAACACGACATTTTTGTAAAAAAAGAAACACACTTTTCGTGAAAATTTACGCGCAATCTGTTATTTCCACTACGTCCGCAATACTCAATCGAGTGGGCGGGGCATATAAAACAGTCCGGCCGGCAGAACGTTAATACTGCATGTCGCCCTCAATCGACAAAAACAGATACTGAAATATTTTACAATCCAGTCCAAACCATCGTCCACTTTAGCGAGTGCTACGGTTATATTTCCTGATTTACTCAGAAAGAAATTGTATTTTTATGAAAATAATAGTGTGAAATATGTGATATTACTGATGAACTCGTGCTAACTGGTACTCCAACCAACTCGTACTTCAACCAACTCGTACTTCGACAAACTCGTACTCCAACCAGCCCGTACTCCAACCAACTCGTACGTGCACATGTACAATACAATCGACAGTGTTTAATAATAATAATAATGTGTGGACTTATATAGCGCACGTATCCACCAACTAAGTGGTGCTCAAGGCGCATCCTTTTTTTACGTGCATTACACAACACACGGGACCTACGGCTTTACGTCCCATCCGAAGGACGAAGCAATTATAGTTAAGTACCTTGCTCAAGGACACAAGTGTCACGACCGGGGCTCGAACCCACACCCTGCTGCTGGCAACACCAGAACTTGAGTTCGGTGCGCTAGACCGCTCGGCCACGACATTCCATTTGCGTGTGGTGCCCACACAAATTCTTTTTACGAAATTGAGGGAGTGTAAAAATGGATCGCCAACATAGTCATAAAGGGTAGGTATCTTGAATTTAATTGTTAAGAGGATTTCCTGTATTTATCTTCGTGTTTTTATACAAGAAAAGCCATTTTTTAAGCGTTGGGTTGGCTGGTAACGTTAATGTAGTTGCACTGTGCCTGTTTAACTTAACGTTAACGTTAGTTATGTGAACATACTTTGGACAGTAAACAACTCGCCACTTTTCTAACAAAATATGAACATATGTCACTAAAATGTATTTATAATGTAAATAAGGATAGGAAAATTCAGATGTTAAGGTTATGGCAATTTTTCAGTAGAAATTGTATGCCATATTTTGTAATTTATGTTTTCTCCAAAAATCTTCAGTTTGTGCACAAATTAACGTCAAGTAGTGATTGTTTACTGCACTTTCCCTTAATTTTTTACCCTTAGATACAAATCAACTTACATAGACAATTATTTCACAGGAAAAATGCACAATATTCATGACACAATACATCATGTACTTGTATAAGTTGTTTGTCCTGCTCCCTGGGGAGGCCTCTCTCAGACATCTCTCACATGAAACTATGAGCAATTTCCTTAAATACCTTTCTCTTTTGATGTGAGTTTCATGCAAGAACATTTCTTTAATTTATTACACATTGTCAAGAATAATTGTGTGCAATTTTGAAAACAACCAATGCCCTTTTCAATTTCAATGGTCCAGCTACTCCAAAATTATATACTGTTTTCCCATTCATATTATAAATTATAACTTCTCTGAATTTTCAAATACTTTATTCTTGGTCCATGTACTTGTAAAACCTTCCTACTATTTTGTACAGCATGTTCACTGTGATGTATTATTTTCCTCATTCACATAAATTAGAACTTCTCTGAAATTTCAAATACTTTATTCTTGGTCCATGTACTTATAAAACTTTCCTATTATTTTTTACAGCATGTTGACTCCAATACATCATGGCTCAGACTAAGTTCCAGCCTACAGCACCCCAAGACAGCGCTGACACCACATCCAAATGCAGTATCGTAACTGTTCAAGTCATCAACAATCTTCAGTTTGTAGGCTACACGATGGTATGGTTTAATGTCTTACGTTAACAGATCATTTGAGAATCCGTGCACAATTAATGGAAGTGGTCTTCATTACTTGGTTTCGTTTGAATGTATGTAAACTTTCACATTTTTTATAGATGTATGTTCGTTTTAGTATAATTTTATAGATATTGATTACATAAAACCATGGTTAACGTTAAAAACCTTAGTGTGGCAATGGTATCACATGTACCGCGCCTGGAGTGAAACAGGTCAACTCGTATGCGTGCTCGTACTTTTACCAATTCACACTTATTTTGGTCAACTCGACCCGGAAAATATGTATTACTGAATATTTACTGGCATGCGTACGGATTGACATCCGGTGGAGTACGCTTTGGTAAAAGTACAAGTTAATTTAGCTACACTATAGTGTCTGTAGTTCCTCATAATAATAGTAGTACTTATGTCCTGTGTGGTGATGGCTGCATTGCAGTTTACTTTATACTAGCACTTAATTTTCTCACTAAAGTAGACCAGAAACAAATATCAGCACCTTTATTGAGATAATGAAACAGTCACATCATGGAGGAAGGAAGACGTCACATGTAGTTCTATTCCATTGTAAAACCTAACTTAAAGGCATTGTTCTGAAGGGATAATTTTTCTGAAGTTACATCAATCCATCAATCCATCATCCTGATAATAACATATAAGGGCATTCTAAGTTATGTGTGTTTTGTTAGCATGACCCATTATTCTTCGTCCCTCTTTGAAAACATTTAATATTGTTTTTACATGATTCGTTAATATTTCAGATCAACGATATCCATTTGTGCAACTGCTACAAGGTGTGTTAGAGTCTGTGTAACTTTGTGATCCAATGGCCAGTATTTGAAGTTTATCCATTCATCAAAGGAGTTAACGTATTATTCAAATTATTTTATATGGACTTATCCTATCTGTGGCAGTCTTTACCCTCAAGGGAATTGTTTTTTCAGGACCTCAAGACACATCTAGGTCTTTCTAGGAATTTCTTTAACATGTTAGAACAAAAATAGTACTGAGGAATTTTTTTTTTTTTTTTTGACTGGACCCAAACATCCTCACAAATGTAATTATTAAGCAATATATGTTGGTGATCTAGTAAAATGTATATTGCCGACAGTGAATCACTGGCAGTTGGGCCATATAAACATAGTAAACATACCCCACCCCCCCAATCTTCATTGCATGGTTGTGTCAGCCTTGGAATACCTTTTGCCAGATCACCCAATTAAAGTTCCTATTTATTTGTATGCTCACATTGGGATAGTACTGACCATCAATCCCATAAACACAATTGGTTAAACAGACAGTATCGTCACGATCAGAGCAGACTTTCTACAAATGGGCCATGGAATTGGTGTCCTAGTTTAAGACGAACATAGTGACTGAAAATTACTGGCTCATTTATGCAGCAGCAACGCGAATATGACCTTATCATGTGAGTATTATTTTCAGTCACTGAGTTAAACTAGAACTTGAACTCTGATTCCATGCCCTGTTGATCGTGAAGATATTGCCACCTTTAAACAATAACTTTAACATTACTATTTATGAAAATGTATTTTCAACAGTTAATGACACATAAATACATATACATGTAACAATCAGAAGATCATATTTCAGTATTGTTTGTTTCTTTTTATTGTACAGTTATCCTTCAAATTACATTGTGCTGTCTCTTCCATATAAGTATTGTTTAAAAAAACTGAACCAAACATTTAAATATAACACTTGATCGAATTTGTCATTGTATTGTACAAGACCTGCACACACCTCACCTCGGGGCCAAAAATGTGTAATGATAAAGCTGTGATGATACACTATTTAATTCCACCACAACGTAATTAGCGTAACAGCTCTGTATTCGTCCAAAGGACAAACACCTAATGTCATACAGATCGTTAATTGTCAAAAAATATTTACAAAAAGGTGACCTTTACGTCCTGTCCAAACCGGTTTAATATTTAACAGTTTAATATTTAAAACAATCATATCTCAGCAACTACAAGAGGTAATTTTTTTTGCACCATTGTACTGATCGTTATTTGTCAACAAATATTTACAAAAAGGTGACCCGAATTTGACCTTTATGTCCTGTCCAAACCGGAAGTCAAAGTTTACTATTAAAAAAAATCATCCACAAGAGGTAACTTCACAATCTTTGCACCATTGTACAGATCGTTAATTGTCAAAACAATTTCACACAAAGGTGACACCAATTTGACCTTTACTTCCTGTCTACACTGAAGTCAAAGTTTAATATTTAAAACAATCTACTTCCTCCCGAACACCTAGAGTTTGTGTCAAGACAAACTCTGAATCTCTAGTTAGGTGTTCGGGTATGTACCCGAAACACCTATTGTTTTTGTTCTTTTTTTTTCTTCTTCTCTGTCAGAGTATTCCATTTTGTAATTTATTCGTTGAAGTTTTCTTTTTGTACATAGTTAATTTCTTGTTTTTCACACCCCCCTCATAAATGGATCATGCCAACTTGCACTTTCACAATAACCCGAAGATGTCTTTAGAAAGTGTGGTCTGATCTTTGGTACACCCAATGTACACCCCTATTTCCTTTGTCAAAAAGCACCTTTTCCGGATCGATTGTCAACAAAAAATACATACTTGCAAATTTCACATGAACTTCAAACTTGGCATATACTTAGAACTTAACACGTAGATGAAACAGAATTTGTGACGTCATGATTAGGTTATCAGATATCGAATTACGATAAATCAAAATTTAATATTTAAAAAAATCATATCTCAACAACCACAAGAGGTAAATTCACAATTTTTGAACCATTGTACAAATCGTTAATTGTCAAAAAATATTTATAAAAGGTGACCCCAATTTGACCTTACTTCCTGTCCAAACCGGAAGTCAAAGTTTAATATTTAAAAAAATCACATCTCAACAACCACAAGAGGTAAATTGACAGTTTTTGCACCATTGTACAGATTGTTAATTGTAAAAAAATATTTACACAAAGGTGACCCCAATTTGACCTTACTTCCTGTCCAAACCGGAAGTCAAAGTTTAATATTTAAAAAGAATCATATCTCAACAACCACAAGAGGTAACTTGACATTTTGTGTACCATTATATAGATTGTTAATTGTCGAAAAATATTTACATAAAGGTGACCCCAATTTGACCTTACTTCTAGTCCAAACCGGAAGTCAAAGTTTAATATTTAAAAAAATCATATATCAACAACCACAAGAGGTAAATTGACATTTTGTGTACCATTGTATAGATTGTTAATTGTCGAAAAATATTTACAAAAAGGTGACTAATTTGACCTTTACTTCCTGTCCAAACCGGAAGTCAAAGTTTAATATTAACATAATATTTCCAAAACCGTAAATTATTAGCGAGGACGACAGTTTCGTCAAAATCACAATTCGTATCTGGAACTACACAAAAACGGGTTGTAAAAACTCGCCAAAGAAATACCTTCTCTCAAAGAATTTCGGTACCAAAATTTACCCTTGTGTAGCAGAAGAGTTGTTTTTTCACATTTGAACTGTTTTTTCCAAGAATAAACGAGATTTCATTGGTACAATAATGAGTTGAACTTGTTATAAGTTGCGCATCAACGAACACACGTCTCGGTAAATGAAACGGCCACTTTTTATGTGACAACCTTCGGGACTTCTGAGTTGTGCCCTCCTTTAGCAAAAATATCTCATAGACATGCGTCATTTGTTGATATTTTGTACAGAGAAAGGTCTGCTGAGTAGATACAAAACTCGGTCCGATTTGGTGGATTTTGTAATTTTTACAGTTGCTTTAAATTAGTGTCCAAGTCAGTACCTATTTTTTACACAACAGTTCATAAAAAGCAGTAACAAATAAGAAAACAAAAAACCTATACAAAACCATGATTTTCTGAAAGTTCATACCTTTTTGGTTATGGTACATGTCTTTGTTTTTGCTCAAGTAACTGTGCATTGTTGCGGAAGAGGTTTTTTGAAAGGGGGTCATTACAGATTTCATTAGTCTGATTGACTGAGGCATTGTGGGTATTCCATGCTTGGGTTTCAACACAGAATTATAAGGATGTTGTTTAGATTTTGTGATAGACATGTCAGTTTATTGACCATCATCATCAATCACCGCAAAAAAATAATATCATTCTGTTATCAGTATTGACATTAAAGTTAGCAATGTATGCATTTGAACTTATTTTTGTTCATTTTATTATGTTGAATTGTGACATACATTTTATCTTTTTTCTTTTGTTTATATAGAGTGTAACTTAAGATATTAGTTTAAGGTAATGATTTGTATATATGTATTAATTTAGAATTTTTTTAATAACACTAAATTGTTACTGAAGGTATTTAGAGTTCATTGTAAACTACATTTTTAATGACAATATGAACAGGATAAATTTCCAGACACCAACGTCATAAAAAGAAACCTTCAAAATGTCATTCGTTTGAGATATGAAAATGATTTCATCACTGTTGCATTTCAAGTGATGTAACCTTTCCAATGATACCAAACTTGTCTCATTTCCCCCCTCCCAAATATAAAAAACCATTGACCTTAACCTAATTAACCTTAACATTATATGAACTTAAACAAACATGATACATAGTTAGAACTTTGGAAAAAGGTGGGGCCTACTCAGGAGCATCTGCGTGTAACATCCCGTTTGAGGAGTATTATAGCAGTATCACACCACGCATCGCGTTCAGGGTATGAAACTTAGAATGCCCACTAGCAACGTGTTTGAGTAACATCAAACCTTCACTCGTCTCTACTGCCTTAAAATGTCAGTCTAATCAAAATTGTTGTATATTATCGCAAAAAAATATCTTTAAAGTAAATGAAATGTTTTGTTTATTAAGAGTAATCAAATTGGTCTGGCTAATTAGCTTATTAAATGATTGTTCTCCGTCAAAGTACGTACTTAAAAAATTACAGACATGACATATCAAAGCATTCTATTAATCACATATTATTTATTTATTTTACATAGCACATAAAACTTTTAACTGATATCAAAACTCTGTCTTTCTAGTGGGACATATATGCGGTGCAGAGATATATACATAAGAACACAACATCGCATTGTTATGTAATATAAAAGTGTCATTATACAAAGTGTAACTTGTCGTGACCTTTTGTGCTTACAAAGTCCACCCCACAGTATGCGAAGGGTAAGTTGTCACTTGTACATGTATCTTGTCCCTGCAAACTCCTTTCCATCTTTATAGACTGAAATGCAGACTATAAATCTAAATGTTCACACTCATGACTGACGGGAATTAAAATATCAATGATTTCTCTTTCAGTTTAGAGCATGCCTTCCTCTGAGTTGTTAGCCTTGATATTCTTGAAAGTATTATAACAACATGTCTTTGAGGTAATTTACGAACAGTTTAAAGTTTAGAAATAGTGTTAGTAATATTATATCAACTCTTTAAGGGCATACATGTAGGATGCAAAGTGTAATTTGTCGTAACTTTTTTTCCTAGAAAGTTCAGAAAGATGGGAAGGACTGTGCAGGGACAAAAATCAAGTGACAACTATACTTGTTTTGTTTTCAAGACAACAACAACAGCAACAGCAACAGCAGCAGCAGCAGCAGCAGCAGCAGCAGCAGCAGCAGCAGCAGCAGCAGCAGCAGCAGCAGCAGCAGCAGCAGCAGCAGCAGCAGCAGCAGCAGCAGCAGCAGCAGCAGCAGCAGCAGCAGCAGCAGCAGCAGCAGCAGCTTCCGAGTAGCAAAGACGTGTGTCACCTCGGCTCCCGTTTCTTGCTACTTATCGGTTGTTTCCTCCCTTTTAAAGCGAGCAGACGTTCTTCTGGTAGAAAAGCCATCCGTAAAAACCATTTCTAGAGTTGTTTTAACTGTAGGATAGGCCATTTCAGGCCTTTCTTAAACTTGCCTTTTTGGGCTAAATTAGCCCGACGCCATCTTGTTTGGCACCATGTATTCGTACAGGGCCGCCATAAACAACCAGACATTGCGGAGGCCGAACACGATTCGCTTCAATGCCCGACAACTGGAGGAACTCACATCACGCGATATCGACAAAGCCATTAGAAAAGAGCTGAATATAGTACAGGGCGACAGCATTAAATGCATCGCGTCTTTGGACAATGGATGGTACAATGTGACCTTTGATAATGAAAAGCATGGTGAGGTGATAGCCCAGAGCACCGCTGCATGCAGAGCGACAAGAGGTTTGTGCGCATGCGCCTTTTCTGCTCTGTATAGCGCCCTCTATTGGTGTTGTTTCACCAACTTTAAACAAGGTCGCGTCTTTTGAAATTTGGCAAATCGACTGGAGGTGTACGATCAAAGTGAGTGCAAATGCCAAATGACCTCAATGAACAAAGATCACACATCAATCTACAGTCATGGCTTTACAAGATGACACGTTTCTGGGTGAATTCATCGAAACCCTCGAAGTGTAAAAAGCGTCTTCAATGTGCATCAAATATTGAGCATCCGTTAAATTTTACAGATCGAGAGAAGCTAATTATTGGTCCATTTTTGACGTTATTATACGTCTTTCGTGAATTATTTTCTTGAAAAATCAAGCAGAGGAGGGTAGTTAAACTCACGAAGAACAGTTTCATGGTGATTATACCTGCGCAAACCCAAGTAACGTCCTCTAGGCAGCAATTCAAAAAAGGTGAAATATTGCTATTGATTACATCTTCGCTGTTTAAATAATGGATTTGGAGTGCATAGAAAGGAACAAAATCCTTAAATTAATTTAAAATGGAAGAGTGAAGAGAATATATATGTATTAAATATTGGTTCATATTGGCTTATAAACTCAAATCATTCCCCGTTTGTTTTATATTCTAACGTTATTAAAAAATTATGTAACCCCCCTTACAATGAAAACGCCCACAATCTAATCCGTGTGTGTATATGCACACGCATACACAATGATGTCATCCCAAAAACCGTAACGGGTTCCCCAGAAATCTTTTGTTTAACAACGCTGAAGCCGCAGGGGAATCCCACCGTTTAAAAGTTAGCTACTGGGTTTGCTCAAATAACAAAGTAATAATTAGTTAAAATAAGAGTTCTTACACCTATCATACTTTTTATGTCTCAAGGAAAATTCATCTTCAGGAAGAAAATCCGATTTGAAATATTACCTTTTTCAGCGTGCGCGCTCTTGTCAAGGGCCAGAGTTGTGCACAAAAAAACTTCAAGGAAATTCGCGCATTTGCCCATATTGCTGTAATGTTAGTTCAGTATTTGCAGACGACATATTCTTTCTAATCCTATTGGTTAAAAATTCTCTTTGAAATTAATTTTCAGTATGTAACAGGCGTTTTTATCAATGAACTCCACGACGGAAAAAAAAGTAAAGGTCACGTTATGAATATGCATTTTTGTATGACCCTTCAAAATTCTCGCGCATGCGCCCAAACCACATGTCGCCTGCAGAGCATTTTGAACAGCGGTGAGAGAGGGCTACCTTTACACGGTCTGCTGATTCCATGTGAAAGAGCAAATGTACATGACTCGGTAGTAGTCTACACCAAAGTCCCGTACGAGATGAGCGACCAGACAGTCATCAGCGTTCTATCGGCCTTTGGTACAGTCGTCAACGTTCAGCGCCAAGTACACGACTTCAACACAGCAATAGAAACAGGTGTAAGAAGCCTACTAATAAAGAACTTAAAGAAATCCATCCCAACACTTCGCTAGAAGTTGTGAATTGAGAGCTCGATGCTTCATTTGCGGCAGTCGAGACCATAGAGCAGAAGAACACAAGGAACAAGGAGATCAGCGGGACGAAATTGTTTCGGACAATGAGGCCGACGGTCACGACTCGGACGGTCATGACTCGGGCGGTCATGACTCGGGCGGTCATGACTCTGACGATCAAGAGAACAATGATCAGGAAGCCCGCATACATTGCGACAAAAACGACTTTTCAGATTATGACGATTTGGACGTAACGCCAATCGCAAGAGAGATTAATCCGGATCAAGGAAAACCCCCAAAAGATAATGTCAAGAAAAGAGACACTACTAAACAACAGAAAGACAGTAAAATTTCACCAGGCATCCAATCATCTCGTCCACAGCAGCCGATGAATCTAGTAATGAATGAGAAAATCCCACAGGAAAGGAGCGCAGACAAAAGGAAAGAAACCGTCATTCCTAAGAGCAATACTTCAAAGAATTCCACTCAGGAAGATCACAGAATGAAAACGAAAAAGAGCGACGCATTGACAGACCAAGGACAACAATCTGATAAAGAACCCAACAAACCAAAGAAAACATGGGCAAGTATGGTTGCAGAGAAATCTGAAGTAGCACAATCAAGGTTAAAGGAATGACCAAGAGTCGACGAATACCAGATGGAAGATGAAAATGCAGAAGAAACTCCAATAGACGACGGGTATACCCTATATACCCGGAAAGGTGTACCAAGGTACAGGAAAAAAAGAGGAAGTGGCGTATCATCTCAACCACAGAGATCCACACCATATACCAAAGGAAGAGGACGTGGAAGGAGAGGTACAAGTACTGAATAGAGACCCTAATATGTTTATTGTTATGCTTAGAGAAAATACCCTTTTGTCATTCGATGTATATGTTATTTTTAAACATAATATTGATGGCTGTAACCATTGCAACTTTAAATGTTAACGGTCTCAGAAATGACCAGAAAAGAGATATGGTTTGTAATTATCTTATAAGGAAAAAAATATCCATTGTCTGTCTGCAGGAAACTCACAGTGTACAATCTGATGAAAATATTTGGCGCAAGCAATGGGGGGCAGTGGCGCACCCATGAGCCCCAAGGGCCCGCTGATGTTTTATTAAAAACAATTAAAGAAGGGGCCGGGAAAGAGAGCAAAATCTGAGCCCAAGTCTTGTCTACAGAGGAGTTCGGCAAGGGTAGGCAGTGGTACAAGGGATGGGGACTCAGGAGACTCAAGCTCCCCTCCAAAGTTTTCCATTTATTCCACTCACTATTATATTTTACGGTGTTGCGTATGCATGTGTGCATGTAAGCTTGAAGGGCCACCAGTATATATAACAAGCATTTTTAGACATTCTCCCCTGCCATCATGGTGCACCCTGATCAGGGAGCAGCTTTACTTAATTTTATTTTCATTTTCTGTTGTCCGTTTCTCTTGTTGAGGTCGTTGACTGTCGTTGAGGTTACTCGTAAATGTTTTTTAAAATTTAAACACGCCCGCATTATAATCAACTCCTTTCCAGTTTGTACACAATGGCCCAGGATCGGGTTTTAATTTACAAAGATTATGCGACACTGTTTTAGCAAACACCGATTGGATAATATTGGGATTTGGTTTTGCCGGCAAATTCGTGTTTGAGTAAATTTTGCTCCGCCCGGAATGATCACAAACTTTACGTCCGCGCAATGAAAATATTTAAATATAGAAATCTTGCAGACGAAACAATTAGCTCAAGTTCTTTACATCAAGAGGAGGAAATTATATGGAAGGTAAAACCCTACGAGTCTGAATCATGTCATAATGTCTTCTTTTTATGACTAGAAACCACCAGGAAACATTTAACATGTGCCGTAGGTTCACTGACGAGCACGATTAGGGACATGGCTACAGCCGCGCCAGCGGTTATGGTTTGGGTCCGCCATGTCTCTCCCCCATATTGGACTTAAAAAAAAAAAAAAAATTGAGCTCCCCGCCCCCCAATAAAATCCTGGGTGCGCCACTGATGGGGGGTAATATTATCTTTAGCCATGGGGAAAGTAATAGCAGAGGGGTTGCTCTTTTAACTTCCTTCAAAAGCGGATTTGATATTGTTAATCATCAAAGGGACAATAAAGGGAGATGGGTTAAAGCTGAAATACAGATGAAAGAAAAAAATATTAGTGTTTTCCGTCTATGCACCTAACATACTTACCGAAAGGAAAATCTTCCTTAAAGATGTTGAATTTTTTTTAACAACTAATTGTAAACACACGGATAATTACATTATAACCGGTGATTTTAATTGCCATAGCGATCATGACAAGCAAGACCAAAGTGCCAAAATATTTCATAATTTTATTGAAGCTAATGATCTTTTTGATGTGGAAAAAAACGTTTTACCCTGAGCCGAGACACACATTTTATCATAAAGCCTTAAGCCAAACCAGTTGCATAGATTACATCTTGGCCTCTGAGAATTTGAGATGCAAAATCAAAGAAATATCTGCTGAATCCACTTTCCTTTCAGATCATAAAGCACTTATTATGCGCCTTGAAAATCATTCCATTCAAACAGGGCCAGGTAGGTGGGTTTGTAGAAAAGAAATTATGTCTGAAGATAGCTGTAAAACAAGAATTGAGTGGTTTTGGCTTTGTTGGCGAAAAAACAAATAATGATTATGACAATATCGCGCTATGGTGTGATATTGGAAAGAACAGACTTAAAGAAATAATTAAAGACTATGACATTACTAAAACATACAAAATCAATAAAGTTAAGCGCCAGATTCAAGAACGGTATGATTTTCTTTGTAACAATCCTACTTTGAATAATAAAAATGAATTAAACGATATTGAAAGCCAACTTAAATGGTATGAGTACCAAGAATGGGAGAAGGCTAAGTTATGGCTTCATATCAAAACAAAAAGTGGAAGGGGAAAAACCCAGCAAATATTTTTTTTCAGCAGCCAAACAACAATACCAGAATAATGCCATCAGCTTTCTTCAAAATGTCCAGGGCGATATTTTTAACAAACCTTCATCCATGTTGAAGCATGCGCATAACTTCTACAGTGAATTGTTCACATCTAATCAAACTAACAATTTTCATATGACAAAAATTCTTAATGAGGTTGACCCAATGGAATTAGGAAATGAAAAGGCTATAAGTAGTATATGTCGAGCAAATCTGTCATCTTTGAGGAGGTGCAGTCTGCAATTTGTCTGCAGTGATTTTGTGCAGTTTGTAACGGCAAAGAACCACATTGAACAACACTGCATGGAGCAATGGACGACGATTTTGCACTTTGTAGTGGTGGGTGCACTTTGAGGCGGTGGAGCACCATAATTTTTTTTTTGATTTTCAATTTTTTTTCTTCTTCCATTTTTTTATTTTTATTTTTATTTTGTTTAATTTTATTTTTTTATGACGTCATTTCGGCCAAGTAAAAAATAAATTGTGTTACCACTGCTCCACCAACACAAAGTGCACCCACCACTACAAAGTGCAAAATCGTCGTCCATTGCTCCAATGCACTGTGGTGCAATGTGGTGGCCTGCCGTTACAAACTGCACAAAATCACTGCAGACAAATTGCAGACTGCACCGCCTCAAAGAGGACAGATTTGCTCCACATATGATTGAAATTTTCTTTTCAATTTATTTTTATTTTTATTTTTTTTTTCAACCACAATTGTAACAGTATGGCCACTATCTGTTTTTTTTTTTCAACCACAATTTTACCACTGCACACAAAATACGCCTCAAAGTTGGTACATTTGCAGCACATATGATTGAACAAATTTTTTTTTTTTTTTTTTCAATTTTTTTTGTCATTGAAATTTTTTGTTCAACTGCACACAAAATACTGCACAACTCCCTCCACACAAACTGCACACAAAATACTGCACACAACTGCGCACTACTCCCTCCACACAAACTGCACACAAAATACTGCACACTACTCCCTCCACACAAACTGCACACAAAATAATGCACACTACTCCCTCCACACAAACTGCACACAAAATACTGCACACAACTGCGCACTACTCCCTCCACACAAAACTGCACACAAAATGGGCAAGTTGAGACATAATGACACAAAAATATAAACACAAAAGAACACATTCAACTCTTTTTACAAGTTGAGACACATTATAGCAAACTATTACCGTTTTTATATATTTGTCAATGAATTTAAAGGTGGAGGTGTGCAGTTTGTGTGGTGGAGGGAGTAGTGCGCAAGCGCAGCATGCATATTGATGATTTCGGGTAAGTTGAGATGAATTTAAAGGTGGAGGTGTGCAGTTTGTGTGGAGGGAGTAGTCCGCAAGCGCCAGTTTGTGTGGTGGAGGGAGTAGTGCGCAAGCGCAGTAGTTTGTGTGGTGGAGGGAGTAGTGCGCAAGCGCGCGCGCGTGGAGGTGTGCAGTTTGTGTGGTGGAGGGAGTAGTGCGCAAGCGCAGCATGCATATTGATGATTTCGGGCAAGTTGAGACATAATGACACAAAAATATAAACACAAAAAAACACATTCAACTCTTTTTATTATTTTGTTATTCACTTTTTTTTTAAATTCACGTAACAATGAATGGATTACCGATACAAATCACTATATAAAAGAAAACTCAAAATATTAATAATTACCAAGAAAAATGCACATTAAACAAGAATCCCTATATAAAAACAATGTAAATCAAATATCTATTGGACTTAGCTTGTCAATTTTGTACACGTTATATGGTGATTTTGGGGAGAGGAAATGATGAGGGATGTATAGGACTAGGGTAATCAATAGATAGTCAAGTGAATTATAAGGAATATAACAGAATTAAAAGAAAGTCAACTCACACTGAATTTTACAGGGATTAAGAGTCTACACTCCTTGCAATAAATGTAACACGATAGATTTACACATCTCACTCGTTCATACCGAGCACATGGGACGAAGTGTTTTGGATTATATTTCCGCTTCAATGAACTGCTCAGGAACTTGGAATTTCGTTGCGTGTACTGTCAACGAAACCGTAAATGAAGTCGGATATTAGGGCTCATAATACAGTTGTCTATCTTACATGAAACAACGGCCCGCTTTAGAATGTCAGGCCTGTAGTTCACAATACACTGTCTATTTAAAGATGAATAGAAAGTCACCCAGAAGTTTAGAACCCATGCAGAGGCACTCATTTTCTTCGAAATTAAGTTGTCACTGCCCTTGATGTAACGTAATAGTGTAAAATAACCATAAAGGATCACTGTAAGACTAACAGAGGTGGCTATTTTATAGATGTTTTTATTCCTACCAAAAAACACTATTATAGATGTATTATTATTTTTTAATTACAGTAGTCTTTCTGAAACATCTGGTCTTTCATTATCACTCTTCCTCGTTCTCTTCATCCTCGTTCTCTTCATCCTCATTTAGTTGAAGTAGTAGTCCGTTAAATTTGGTATGGTGTTTAGGCATTACTCTGTTCAGAGCTTTGTTTACTTCCATGCCTTTATTTACTTTTTCTTCGAGATCTTCCGCAATATCCTGATGAGTCCCATTATCTTTCAGATGTAGGTAACTTGACAAAAAATCCTTGTATTTGTTGAAAAAGATTCGCTTGACTGCCCAAAGGGTTTTCCTATTGGCTTTTTCCTTGGCTTGATCTTCACTCATACCCCCGTTGACGTACTTTTCATATTTTTCACACCACATCTCTTTAGTAGCCTCTTTAGCCTCTTTCAACCAGTCTCGAAAAGTGGCATTGTCTTCCAATTCAGAACTAGACTCATCCTCTTCCGATGATTCGTCATATTCCACCTCCGTATCGGATTCTGAATCATCTTCCACCTCCGTATCGGATTCTGAATCATCTTCCTCGAAATCTTCGTCTTCATCCTGGGTAGATTCTGTTTCACAAGTTTCTATTTCCGAATCTTCAAATCTACGCTTTTTAAAATCGGCTTCAGAATTATCGACGTCAGAATTGTCAGATTGGATAGCTTTAATTTCAGAATCATCGTTAACTTCATCCATTTTAGATTTATCTTCATTATGTACATGTTCTGCATGCCTCCGTAGATTATATATCCGTTCAAAGCTTTTGCCGCACTGGTGACAAGCATGGGGTTTGACAGCATAAATAACATTCATGTTGAATCTCTGATGCTTAATCTCCGATTGACAAGAAACGGAAGAAATAGTTTATATATAGGCCTATAACTACTCATTTCGCTGCTCATTTTGCTCATTTCGCTGCTCATTTGCTCATTTCGCTGCTCATTTTGCTGCTCATTTCGCTGCTCATTTTCTCATTTCGCTGCTCATTTGCTCATTTCGCTGCTCATTTTGCTCATTTCGCTGCTCATTTGTGCAGTTTGTGTGGTGGAGGGAGTAGTGCGCAAGCGCAGCATGTATATTGATGATTTCGGGCAAGTTGAGACACGTCTGGAGCGATGACGTCATCAGCGCATAAGGCATGTCGTGTCTTAAAATAGAATGGACATCGTTGATTGGTTGAATGTTTGCGCGTTGTTTATGGAGCAACCACACACTCTTTGTCATTGGTTATTTCGGCGACGCGGAGGATGGTATAAAAGAGGGAAATTTTAATCCAAACTCATATTTTCACCAATATTCTCATCAAGAACATTGCATTGTTGCTCGTAGACGCTACTTGTATTGTGAACAGTCGACAAACGACAATACTTGAGCCTTAACATGAACGGTGAGCCTGTATCGACCCCGATGCCCACACCTGTGGTTCCCGCACCTGGCGCGATGGCGTTGCCGTCGACTCCGGCCCCGGCACCACCGACCGATGGGGCACGCATCGAGAAGGAGGAGAGAAAGCTCATTCCTCCCGACATGATAGATGCTGGGTGGTGCGAAGCCCAGAGTGTGACACATGGCAAGAGCTATTTCTACAACAAGCTCACACGAGAGACCTCGTGGGATCTGCCCAGTTCATCGACTTATCTGCGTGAGCAACGGATGTTGCAGCCATATCCACCCACTGTTGATGTTTTGTCTGCTGCTGTTGAACAATTAACCAAGGGATTAGCTGCTGACACCGAAGCATCAACCCCTAGAGTAGGAGCTAATCTCCCAGAGAATGTAAAAGGGAAGGCAGGAGTCAAGCGCAAGCTGTACTTTCCACCGGATGAACAACAGGAGGAGAACGACAGGAAGGCGGTGCGATTTCAAATCGGAGGTGAGCGATATGCTGTTATCAAGCGTTTCAAGGGTCACACCTACATTAACATAAGAGAGTACCATTTAAATCCCAGCGGAAACAAATTGCTTGCTGGCAAGAAGGGAATTAATCTCACCGTGGAGCAGTGGGGTCAGCTCAAACAACAGAGTACCGCCATCACTAAAGCCATCTTTCAAGTTTAGCTGATTAACAAAGATGTTAACTGTTGATTAACTGAATGGTATTGTCTACCTGTTGCAGATGATGAAGAGCACGACATGGAGGGCGAGGAGAATGTGTTGAAGCGCAAGAAACGCATCAGGACACTTGTGAAACAAGTGATTACAAAAATCGTCACGGATCACATCATCAGAATAAGTTATGCAGTTCAACAGAGTCTACCTTGCGAAGGGTGTGAGTTTGATTGGCCAAGGCAGCGGGATCACGAGTGTCTGTTTTACGGCGAGACTCCTGAGTACCACCTTGAAGATTTCGTGGATGAGCACTTCGAAGAAGCAGAACAATACATTCAGCCGAGCCATGTTTGTGCTGTGTTTGACGCAGTAGCACATCATGTTGGTGTTGAAGCTTAGGATGGCATGGACGAGGACATGGACTCTATCATAACTGATATTCTGAATGAATGGAACTCTGAACCTATGAACATTGTTGACACTTTCTACGATAGAAACTCGCGAATTCTCCCGTTTCATGTCGTGAACGAGGTCATGGAATTAAATGGACTTGTTTAATTGAACAGAACACAAAGAAGGTTAGAAGACGATTATTTTAGTTCATTCATCTGCAATAAGTATTATCAATTTGCCATATGTTGTTGTTGTATTTTTGAAGATAGTTCTTCTATTACAGATACTAAAGGACACCAAATAATTTAATGATTTAATTGTTAATTTGAACGTGGACCCCTTTGAATAAAAAAATAGTTGTTTTATAAGTTACAATGTTGAGAAAAACATTTTGAGAAATTTCCATACATTAACAGTTTTCAGTCTTTAAGTCTGTTGTTAAAACTTTGAACAATTCAAAATGAATGTACGTGATCAGTTGAAGTTGAATTAAAAAGTACAGTTATTTGCTTGCTTGAAAAAGAATAACGCTTGTTCTCATACCTTTTCGAAATGAGCAAATGAGCAGCGAAATGAGCAAATGAGCAGCGAAATTAGCAAATGAGCAGCAAAATGAGCAGCGAAATGAGTAAATGAGCAGCAAAATGAGCAGCGAAATGAGCAAAATGAGCAGCGAAATGAGAAAATGAGCAGCAAAATGAGCAGTGAAATGAGCAGCAAAATGAGCAGCGAAATGAGCAAATGAGCAGCGAAATGAGCAAACGAGCAGCAAAATTACCAAATTTGACGGACTACTACTTCAACTAAATGAGGATGAAGAGAACGAGGATGAAGAGAACGAGGAAGAGTGATAATGAAAGACCAGATGTTTCAGAAAGACTACTGTAATTTAAAAAAAAATACATCTATAATAGTGTTTTTTGGTAGGAATAAAAAAATCTATAAAATAGCCACCTCTGTTAGTCTTAGAGTAATCCTTTATGGTTATTTTACACTATTACGTTACATCAAGGGCAGTGACAACTTAATTTCGAAGAAAATGAGTGCCTCTGCATTAGTTCTAAACTTCTGGGTGACTTTCTATTCATCTTTAAATAGACAGTGTATTGTGAACTACAGGCCTGACATTCTAAAGCGGGCCGTTGTTTCATGTAAGATTGACAACTGTATTATGAGCCCTAATATCCGACTTCATTTACGGTTTCGTTGACAGTACACGCAACGAAATTCCAAGTTCCTGAGCAGTTCATTGAAGCGGAAATATAATCCAAAACACTTCGTCCCATGTGCTCGGTATGAACGAGTGAGATGTGTAAATCTATCGTGTTACATTTATTGCAAGGAGTGTAGACTCTTAATCCCTGTAAAATTCAGTGTGAGTTGACTTTCTTTTAATTCTGTTATATTCCTCATAATTCACTTGACTATCTATTGATTACCCTAGTCCTATACATCCCTCATCATTTCCTCTCCCCAAAATCACCATATAACGTGTACAAAATTGACAAGCTAAGTCCAATAGATATTTGATTTACATTGTTTTTATATAGGGATTCTTGTTTAATGTGCATTTTTCTTGGTAATTATTAATATGTTGAGTTTTCTTTTATATAGTGATTTGTATCGGTAATTCATTCATTGTTACGTGAATTTAAAAAAAAAGTGAATACAAAAATAACGTGTTCTTTTGTGTTTATATTTTTGTGTCATTATGTCTCAACTTGCCCGAAATCATCAATATGCATGCTGCGCTTGCGCACTACTCCCTCCACCACACAAACTGCACACCTCCACGCGCGCGCGCTTGCGCACTACTCCCTCCACCACACAAACTACTGCGCTTGCGCACTACTCCCTCCACCACACAAACTGGCGCTTGCGCACTACTCCCTCCACAAAAACTGCACACCTCCACCTTTAAATTCATCTCAACTTACCCGAAATCATCAATATGCATGCTGCGCTTGCGCACTACTCCCTCCACCACACAAACTGGCGCTTGCGCACTACTCCCTCCACACAAACTGCACACCTCCACCTTTAAATTCATCTCAACTTACCCGAAATCATCAATATGCATGCTGCGCTTGCGCACTACTCCCTCCACCACACAAACTGCACACCTCCACCTTTAAATTCATTGACAAATATATAAAAACGGTAATAGTTTGCTATAACGTGTCTCAACTTGTAAAAAGAGTTGAATGTGTTCTTTTGTGTTTATATTTTTGTGTCATTATGTCTCAACTTGCCCATTTTGTGTGCAGTTTGTGTGGAGGAGAAAGTGCAGTTGTGTGCAGTATTTTGTGTGCAGTTTGTGTGGAGGGAGTAGTGTGCAGTATTTTGTGTGCAGTTTGTGTGGAGGGAGTAGTGCGCAGTTGTGTGCAGTATTTTGTGTGCAGTTTGTGTGGAGGGAGTAGTGCAGTATTTTGTGTGCAGTTGAAAAAAAAAATTCAATGAAAAACAAAATTGAAAAAAACATATTAAAACAAATTTCAATCAAATGTGCCGCAAATGTACCAACTTTGAGGCGTATTTTGAGTGCAGTGGTAAAATTGTGGTTGAAAAAAATAAAACAATAAAAAATTGAAAACAAAAATTCAATCATATTGTGGAGCAAATCTGTCCTCTTTGAGGCGGTGCAGTCTGCAATTTGTCTGCAGTGATTTTGTGCAGTTTGTAACGGCAGCCCACCACATTGCACCACAGTGCATTGGAGCAATGGACGACGATTTTGCACTTTGTAGTGGTGGGTGCACTTTGTGTTGGTGGAGCAGTGGTAACACAATTTTTGTTTTACTTGGCCGAAATGAAGTCATAAAAAAAAAAATTAAAAAATATAAATTAAAAAAACAATTAAAAAAAATGGAAAACGAAAAAAAAATGAAAATCAAAAAAAAAATTATGGTGCTCCACCGCCTCAAAGTGCACCCACCACTACAAAGTGCAAAATCGTCGTCCATTGCTCCATGCAGTGTGGTGCAATGAGGTTCTTTGCCGTTACAAACTGCACAAAATCACTGCAGACAAATTGCAGACTGCACCTCCTCAAAGATGACAGATTTGCTCGACATATGCTACTGCTATAGACATGGAAAATGATCTCAGTATGAACGAACTTTTTGGTGCGCTTAAAGAAATGGCACGAGATAAAGCTCCTGGAATGGATGGCCTCACGGTTGAATTTTATTTGAAATATTGGTATATTTTTAATAATGATTTTATGGATGTGATTAATTATTGTAAAACTAATATGCGGTTGCCCCGCTCCATGAATTTAGCTTTAGTGAGACTCATTTTTTAAAACAGAGGTGAAAGAGAGAATCTCAGAAATTGGAGGCCCATAAGTGTTCTAAATGTTGATTATAAAATTATTGCTAAAGCCCTGAATAAGCGTTTGAGTAAAATTATGCCTCTTTTAATTAAAGAAGAACAAACATGCGGAGTTCAAGGAAGGAATATCCAAATGAGTTTAATGACCATTACAGACACCATTGATTATATTAATTTAAATAACGGTAAAGCTGCTATTGTTAATATCGATCAGGAAAAGGCTTTTGACAGAATAGAATGGAGATATATGTATGCAATGATGGAGAGGATGGGGATACCTGCCAATTTTATCGATTGGATCAAAATGTTGTATAGTAATCCTTTAGCGACGGTTAACATAAACAATTTTTTTACGGAGCCCATTAAGATCACCAGAGGGATTCGTCAAGGATGTCCACTTTCTCCATCATTGTACACAATATGTGCTGAAGGTTTAGCTAACCTTATACATAACAATAATTGTATTAAAGGTGTTCAATTGCCGATGCATAATGCATCTGTTAAGATCATCCAACATGCGGATGACATTAGTATGTTTATCACCGATCCTAATGATTTTCATGAACTAAATAACATTTTATACACTTACAGTGAAGGGTCAGGATCCAAAATTAATAAAAGTAAAACTCAAGGGCTCTAGTTAGGGATGTGGAAAAATAAGGTTGATAACCCGGGTAATTTTATTTGGTCTAGACACAAATTGAAAATTTTGGGTGTATTCTTTGGAAACGAGGTTGATCCTGAAGAAAATTGGGATGGGAGGTTTAATAAAATCAAAAATGTGCTTAATAGATGGAAAGGTCGATCCTTAACAATGAAAGGCCGTGCCATTGTTGTAAATTCTTTAGTTGGAAGTATGTTATCATATTATGGCTCGGTAATATCATGCCCAGAACACTTGAGAAAAAAACTTAACGATATCATTTGGAATTTTTACTGGCTCGGAAAACCGCACAAAATTAAAAGAGAAACGATTTGTGGGCCTGGTAAAAAAGGTGGTACTGGTGTAATTAATATCACTTATAAATTAATGGCCCTTAAATTACAATGGTTAAGTAAGTTCACTCAGCTAAATGGAAAATGGAAAATTTTATTTGAATTCTGGATTAACAAGGCTAGCGGCCGCGACAACCTTGGTTGGTATATTTTTAACAACCCCAAAAAGATTAGTTTAAATATTCCTACCTTTTATAAAGACGTGATTGACTCTTATGTTAAATTGGGCGGCCATATTCAATTTGAGCCCAGTTGTATTAATGAAGTCATGGATATGCCGTTGTGGAACAATTCTATTATTACTAATGGCCAAAAAAAATTTGATTCAAAAATTCTTAAACCAGCAGGGATTATGGTACTTGGACAGGTTACTGTAACTAATACGTTAATTCACTTCAGAGAATTAGCCTTAAAATGTGAAATAAAAACTATTAATGCAGTTAAAAAAATTATGGGTAACTTAAGTAAACATATTAATCCTAATTTTTTTAAAGAGACTAGGGCGGGTCCAGCTAATCATTTTTGTAATTATTTGTCAGTTAATATGAATGGAATTGAAGAAAACTATGTTCATGTATCTAAAATTCAATGTAAAATGGCTTACAAGAATATGATTGTTAGAAATTTTATTCCACCTACCTCTGAATCAAAATGGAATTTTAAACTAAATATTAGCACCCTATTAGACTGGGACGAAATTTGGTTGAAAGCAAATAGCAAAAGTATGGACCACCAAGATAGAGATCTTTGGTTTCGTTTGAGACACAGAATACTTCCCACAAATGATATGTTACATAAAATGGATAAGACTCCTGATTTAAAGTGTGGTCTCTGTAAAACAGAAATGGAAACCCTGGAACATTTATTCATTTACTGCATTAAAACTCTTGATTCTTGGCTCTTTGTTGAAAATATACTTAGAATTTATACTGGGAACAAACTTTTATACCTTAATGACAGTAACAGAATTCTGGGATACGGGAAACAAATGTCTGAGATGGCTTTATTCATAACAGCTAAATTACATAACATTATTTGGGTGACCAGATGCCACAACCTTGATAACAAAGATCCGATAAAAGGTTTGGACCTCTTAAACTTGTATAGAAGGTCCTTAAAAAATACTTTAATTCTTGAGAAAAAAAGGCTTTCCTCAAATGTTTTCTTTCAACTGTATGGTAAAAACAGTACTTTTTGTAAAATTGTAAATGATGAAATTGTCTTAACTTTCTAATGATGATGGTACAAGAAGGATGGTTATGTACTTATATTGGTGATGGGTACACTTTTGTATTTTCTGTATATATTGTATATTTTGTATATAAATGTTAATTTTTGTAGTTGCCTGTCTTTAAATTGTAATTGTGCGAAGAATTAATAATAAATGGAGTTGTATGACTCAAAAAAATAATATATATATATATATATGACGACGACGACGACGACGACGACGACGACGACGACGACGACGACGACGACGATGATGATGATGATGATGACTTATATAGCGCACGTATCCACCAACTAAGTGGTGCTCAAGGCGCATTATATTATTACCCCTGCTCATAAGGCTCATAAATCATTCCTGAAACCATCTCAACTCCCTGGGGAGTATACAGCTCAATTGCTGCCATTACAGCGCATATAGGGCTAATCAACCAACTCTGCCCTCACAGGTACCCATTTAACCCCTGGGTGGAGAGAAGCAATTATGGTTAAGTGTCTTGCTCAAGGACACAAGTGTCACGGCCGGGATTCGAACCCACATTCTGCTGCTAACACCAGAACTTGAGTCCGGTAAGCTAGACCACTCGGTTACGACACTCCAATAACCCTAAGTACCACAAATCCATCAAAATCCAAGGTCATGTTTTGCTTGATTGATTTTGATGTACTTGGGATTTAACAGCCAAATGAACTATGCCTGGCATGAGGCCTCACTTCAGAGTACTCAGGTTTAGGTGTTGAATTACTATATGCTGTTGGATTTTGATAGATTCACAAACTTTCATAGCCAAATAACATGCTTATTTTCAGCATCATATAACTAACAAGAAAGAAAGATATCTTGGCCCAATTTCATGGAGCTGGTTACCATATAAAGCAATAAATCAGCACACACAAAATCCGTGCTTGCATAAGTCTATTTTAAGAGTTGGATAGCACGTGAATTTTGGCTGTGCACATGTGTATTTCACGTAACTAAGAATTTGTCACTTGCACAGCTAGAGCAGAAATTCAGCGCTAAACCTGTAAGCAGTGAATGATGATCGTAAGACAGAATGCCATAGTATGCAGTGGCATGAAATTGAGCCTTCGTTATTGATTAACATATTTTTTATATTAAACAGTTAACTACTTTGTTTATTTTGTAAATTAAATAATTACAATTTCAATTACCAAAAATAAATCCAGGTTGTTGAACACATCAACTTATGAAGAAGCAAAATTATAATCTAAAACTGATTTCACCTTTCATAAGGTGACAAGTACATGTAAACAGGTTAAAAAATGATAAATAGACAATGGGATGAAACAATAAGGTTTTCTAAAATTTATTTAAAGTAAACTTAGTAAAGATCATAGAGATTTGAATTGATTGTTGGTGGTTCAATGTATTACACATACTATCAAAATTGTTTTGCTATTTACCAAACCAAGACTAGAATGGAAAATACTCTAGCCATTTTTGGGGGTACTTTCCACTGGTATTCTGTGTACCTTCAACACAACATTATGTGTATCATGACCATGGTACAGATAACTAGCCATGTTAATAATGCTAAACTGACGACAACAAACAAATTGCAATAATCATTACTTCAACAAAATGTTAAACAACATGCTTTCCAGGATTGAACTCAATCTTCATAAAAACGAATGTGAATATTTAACTGTAACCACTGTTAGATTCTTGTGGATTTGTGTTCTTAATTGAAAACAATCCAACTTGTACAAATCAATAAGGAGCAATGCATAATATTACAACAGTCAGTTTTACATTCATGTCAGTACATGTATACAGTTATTAAGAACTGTCCATGAGTGTCTTCGTACTTTTTCATTAACAAATCTTACTGGATAAAATGTATTATTTACAAACAATCTGATATATTACCAGAACTGGTAGTTCATTCTATTTAAAGCAATTTTTTTTCCAGCACCCATTCCTCTGTTGCAATGTTCACTGAGGCCAACCAGACCTTGAAGATGATAGGGACTGATAGACTGGCCAGGAATGTATAATGTGCTGTGCTGGTTTATTTATAGTCACAAAGTTGCTTACAAGACTTTGACCAATGTCCACTTCCACATGGTAACATTAAAGTATCCAACGCTTGTTCTAAGTCATTGAAGTTTAATTCAGGCTCAACTATGGAGGTCAACTAGTAGTAAAACAGATGGATTGTGGACACACTGGTTCAGTAGTGAAGATGTACCAATAAACATAAATCTTCTGAAATTAAACAAAATTAAAAACAAGACACATATAAATAGTGTTAACAAAATTACTTACATGTACTTGCCTCATGGGTGGTGGCATTTCAACTATGAGAATGCCGATAACATTACAGCAATATTTAAGTCATGCATGTTCTTTAAGAAGCATGTTAGATCGTGTCTCAAATTTCAGACCATTCCTGATCTATTTGAGAATGTTCCTTTTTAAAATACAACATGAATACATATACTAGTGTTCACGCCGGGAACAGCATTCCCCATGGAAATCTTCAAAATGTTCCTGACTTTTGAGATGTTCCCATAACAACCATTAACAGATGATGGTTATTGTTTAAAATAGAAACCTGAAAATTATCTTTGAATATTGCAAACTTACAATATACAGTGCATGTGCATGTAACTTCTACAAATTAACATCAACCTAATGAGATATGTACTAGGACTAGTAAACAACTTTTACAATTGTAGTGGTTAACATTTCTGAGTGGTTACACTACAAGTTGTTTTCAAAAACCACCACAACAGTAATAGACTACATGTACTTCCAGGGTGCTACTGCAAACTTCCCTACATTGCATTTCCACACCAAGTCCTACAATTATGTGGACAATTGACAATTTGTGTACAGACAAAATAAGGATTTATAAATTGCATTATACCTACCTGCTAAAGTAAAGCTGAAGTAAAAGAAGATAGAAATGGTAATCACAACCCACCTGGATGACTATCTGTTTAGAGTATGCTGTATAGATTCTGTGCTTTATACAATGAAGCTTGTATTGTGGAGTGAACACTTGAGGGAATCTGACTTCAATAACATTTGAACTGTATGACAAATAAAAACAATGATTTTATTAACACCAATATTTACATATCTATAAAATGTCTCAATTCAATGCTAATTGAATGATCAATAAACTTAATACATTTTAACATCAGAATAAATGGTATTTAGTACAAAACTGTTGATATCAGTTATACTAACTTGAATCAATCTGGATCATCAAATGTAGTCACATTTCATTGAAAACAACGTCCTCCTATACACATTATTGAACTGAAGAGTGGTGATCAACATCCCAAGTCATGCATGCTGTTCTCAAAGCAGGTTGTGGTCATCATTCAATTGTATTTTTACTGATACATGTAGTTCACATCTCCCAAAGAAGGTAATGAATGAAGCATGGCTGTAGTTTTCTATCAATTTAGTTGTATTTGTTCATTGTTGGTGTTCCACACATGAGTACATTCACAGTTTCCATGTCAATACAGATCTGTCTGAACTATATAGCAATGCAAACTCTGTTTAGCAGATCTGTTAAGCTATATAGCCATACAGTTAATTACAGCACTGTTGAGCATCACATGTTCTCCATAATTCCCACTTTCAGTTACACATGTGCATGGGTTTCCTTCATGCTGTTATCTCTCATTGATACATATACATGTAACAATTACATTAAATAACCATTTTAATTTCATGTACTTCAAATATAATGTACACTTTTGGTGATTATCCTAAAAAGTAACAATTCTCAAAAACATGATTTGCAATTATTAACAAAACAATTAATAAAATTAACCTAAAAGCTTATTTGCTCCAAAGTTTGTACTCTTACTAATTCTCCTTAGAAATATTTTGTATCGTAAATGCACATTTAAGGAAATTGTGTTTGAAAACTGGCTTTCAAAGGTTACTCAATGAGCAATATAATAATGTGTACATGTATATCTGTTATGCCTATTTCTCAAAAACATAACCACCTATTTGATGACATTTTCAGAGATTGGTTTTATATGTTTCTTGAAAACTAGATGATTTGTGCAACAAGCAATGCTCGACCATTGCTTTGGTACAAAATAAATGTGTAAAAGATTTGTACTAATGCTATTTATACTGTCATCTTGCACAAAATTGTGATTGAAAAACCAAAATACCGCTCTTATTTGTTTAGCCTTTAAAGGTCACACAACTGTGGGTAAAAGGTCTACTGCACCATAATCAAGTTCTGTTGAGACAACAACATGTAGTTTTCAATTCCAGCCAAGCCAATTGCAACACTTGAGTGTTTGAACAAGACATTCACCACAAATACATGACTCTAATAAATAAGTGATGCAGACTTTTACCCTTCACCAACATACAACGTAACTCAAGAGCTCTCTTGATAAAACTGAGTACTTAAATACATGTAAATTTGGCAAATGAAATTAACTCTTAATTTTAATACTATTTAAAGATTACTGGGGCCCTATATGTACATTGCAGTACATTTACTATCTTAACCACCATTGTATATAAACTAAACTTGTTTACACTTTAACAATATTCTTGAGTTAAAAATATACTACATATTATTGTATAAACCCCTAGCCCTCTCTGTAAGTCAAGTATGTACAATCAGGTGTTCACAATACATGAATGTTCATTCTACAAACTATCCCCACCTCCTGAGTTTAATACACTACACTGTGTCATGTATTCATTATGTACATTCTATTCACTGCATCACCCCACTCCCCAAAAGATAAATAATGTTATCAAGTTTTCCTAACAAGTATTCATTTTATGTAGTGTAGTGACAACAACTCCCCAAAACCCTGATCCTCATATAAATTATGCATTATCAGGTTTTTACAACATATGTTATCAGAAGTCTATTACATACACAAAGTGTGTCAGTCATATATTAATGTTGGCCACACCATTGTACTCCAGAATAATGGATTTTATCCATTCGTGACATATACCCAAAACTGATGTGCAAAGTTCCAATGCAGCCTGGGAGTCTTGTCTTGGTGTGTTTGAAAATTGAATGCATACATTTATCAACATACAGCTAGCGCAGAACGCAATGTTTGTACATGGTGTTATTGGGATCATTTGATGATTTGGCACAAGTATTACATGTAGATCATGCAGATCTAAGAACTAAAAGATAGTGTCAAATGCCTACTCGCATGATGCATACAGCAACCTACATGTAGCAAAACCGGTCTTCGTGGGGGTTCTGCATGCACACACAGTTGAGTACAATGCAGTGGCATGGGCTACAATTAGGTAACACATTTCGTCTACATAATAGACTTCTGATGTTACTCATTCTATGCACTGAACCCCCACCCCGCCCCCCACCCACACACACGTGTGTAAATGGTGTAAACCTAGGACTTCTCTTTGTTCTTCCATTGTTGTCACTATATGATATTGTTGTCACTATGATATACAGAGAATCTGGACATTTCTCGTGCATTCTTTGTAGATTATATTTATCAACTTGTTTGTTTGTAGGATAAATATGTAAAGCATCATCTAAATCTTGTCCTGTCTCACAACCTTTAAGTATAGCTGTATCTTCATCTGCCAAATTATCCCCCTTTGTTTTGACTCGCAATTTATTTAAAATTTCTGTAAACTTCACATCATCTTTTTGCCTCAAAATTTCATTTAACTCAACTTTCTTAAAATTGTCATGCCATAAACTAGATTCTATTGAATTATGATGCAAGGATTTTCCCTTTACAGGCGGTAGTTGATAAAAATCACCAACTGCAATAACACTCACATTACCAAATGCACTCTGACTTCGTGTTTGCTTAATTTGCCTTAATCTTCCATGAATGTAACACATAATTTTTTGATCGACCATAGAAATCTCGTCAATAATCAATATTTGCAATTGATCAAATTTATTACGCAGTGTACTTATTTTCTCTTCACCAAGGGGTGTATAAGGAAACGACATATTAGTAGTAATTGATAATGCACTATGTATTGTTAGTCCATTGATATTATATGCAGCTACACCAGTAGGTGCTGTCAATAACACACAAACATCATCAGGATTGTGACTCATTCTTCCAAGTAAACGTACAGCTTGATTACAAATGCATTTAATCTGATGTGATTTCCCTGTACCTGCTCCTCCTGTTATAAACATATGAAATGGTTCAGGATTCTTGCCATTGACTTTATCAAGACACCATTGCCTAATCTTATAGAATACTTTACTTTGCTTCTCATTCAATGACCTCATCAAGCTGTGAGCTTCCTGTCTTGAGATTTTGGCTGCACGATATTCAATGCTATATCTTCTTTCTTATCTGATTGCAAATCTGGAATAACACAATCATCTTCATTCTCATGCACTATTTGACTCTTTGCATCTCGACATTCATCTCTTTCTGCTTCAGTCTCTGGACAGATTAAAGCCCATGCATCTTCCTGAGGACCAAACTTTGCCAAATACTCCTCAACATCATCCATTGACTCAATATTTGCTTCAAACTTCTGGCGGTTACTTTCTACAACAAACTTAACAGATACTATATTACACTTATCCAATTTCACACTTTCAAATTTCACAGGTTTCACAGGTTTCACAGGTTTCAAATGAGCATCAATACGATGTGGCAAGAACAGTTGTAGTATACTGTGATAGTATTTCTTAGGAAATTTTGTTACAGAAAATCTTGGGTACTTTATAGCTGCATCATCCGTTCTTGTACGCTTGTGTATGTGTTCTAAACCATTTTGCAATTGATAAACATGTTTATATGCTTTTCCACTATAAACCTTTAATGCTTCTGTAGATGACAATATTCTATATTGTGAGCAAAATGTAGCCAGACACATTGCATCAAAGTCATCTGATTTGGGCCTTGCTTTATATCTGTCTAATTTACTGACCATCCATACACTGTCATCATCACCATCTGATTTATTCTGAATCAATCTCAGTGGCAAACTCATCCTGACAGGATTCTCTCCCAATGGTATGAACTCAACTTTCCTCGATCCTTCCTTCAACCGCAAATTACACACTCGAAAACATGCCTCTTGTGCTGAAACTTCTCTATTTTGTAAATACACTTGTCCAATTTGCTTCATACTCTCCTTTGAGGAAACTTTTGTTTTCAGTGACTCACTTTGAGCTTGACTTAGCAATAATCCCATCTCACGTTCAGCCTTTGACATATATGATACAACATATGCTACAGCTCCATAAATATCTGTTATATATTGAATATCTAAATTTGCATTCCATGCCCGTGATCAATCTGGATTATACTGGTTTACCCATACGTCCTGAGGATTACGTTTCAAAACAATACTGACTTTGTTACTCATGAGTTTATTTGCTTTTTCAAAACCTTCTTGAGTTATTCCAAGGACTTTAAACATTTCATTTACTGACTTGTATTTCTGTTCTTCATTAAGTATTGCTTCATGCACTGACTTTAAAATATCAGCAGCAGTTTTACGATCATCTCCATCCTGTTCATAATCAGACATTTCAATACCATAATCTTTTTCTTTTTCTTCATTTTCATCAATAGGTTCATGTCTAACCACAAATGTTCTCTCAGATGGAGGTCTTGGGAAGTTAAATCTACATTCTGTTCCCTTCTTCTTGCAACTTTTGGAATGCTTTCTACTATGCATTTGAACATTTGATATTATTTCATTCAGTTCATCATCTACTTCTTTAGCTGGCAAATTACAAGATACATATTTATCAATAAATTCAACAACCTTGTCATCAGTATCATCGCTTAACACAGGTGCCCCTTCAATCCAGAACAGACAGTGTGTATGAGGTGAACCTCTCAACTGAAACTCAACTCTGTAGAAATAATCTTTGACCTTTCCAATTGGATTAGCATCTGACAAAATAACATCCTTCAAAAACACATGGAATCTTCTATCAAATATTCTAGCCACAGTGACAGGATTACTCTTCAGTATCATACATTTATCATTCCAGTCTAACTCTTCTATTGTTCTAGGATCTCCCTGTTGTTTCAGTACTGTATTTATTAATTCTGGCCATCTCATATCAGCAGCAGAAAATGAGCAAAACCAAGTTGGTACGCCAAGTTGTCTGATCATGGATAACACATCATTTTTTGTTGAAGCCCACTAAGGAGGAGTGCCACGAATAGGTTTAAAAAATTTGTATCCACTATCAGATTTCAACATATTCTTCAATTTCTCCTTGTCATTCAGCATTGATGCAGTTAAACTGTGTCCATCTTGTGTTTTAACAGAACCTTTCCGAAGCGCAATAGAAACACATGACAAAACCTGTTGAATCTCAGATAGATACTGAGCATAAAATATATAGTCTGTACATTGTGAGAATCTGTTGTCTACATTCATTAATCTATTATGCAAATATCTACAGAGTGTTAACCTGACATCACGCTTATCACTGAATATTGGTTCACCTTTTGGAAATAATCTTGGAAAACATTTTGCTTCATTGCCTTCTTCCATCAATAGTCTTACTGGATTATTGCCTTCACATGGAGCTACACAAAATACGTCATCAAAATACTGATCCAAAATTTCCTGACCAATGTCTGCTGGTTGCATACAGCTATCAAGTCTCACACCACATAACCGTTCTTCATCAGTAATCTCATCAATATCACTATTACACTCATCTTCATCTTCCTCATGACAGTCACCGTTCTGTTGATTTGAATCTTCAGGGACAGGATTAATCCACTCATGTTCAATAACAGTATCATTGTACCATTTATTGTTTGTCCTTAAATAATTCAATGCATCTTCAACATGTTGTTTATTAATAAACTTATACTCATAATACCCTTTATACGTCAATTTGCGTTTTAACTTGATACGTATGAATTCATGCTTTTGAGTTCGTGGCAACGACTGTACAGATTCAGCTACATTTGCTGGTACACAAATACAAGGTCCAATTATTCCATTCTGACCACCTTTTGGAAGATTAATTATTTTCATAAATGCAATATTTTGGGCTATCAAATGCTGTTCTAATGTATTCAGTCTTTTTAATTGTTCTGGGATTTCTGTCAAAGCTAAATTGTTCAAGCTTGCCTCTGCTGGTATTCTGTTTTTAATCAACTTCCTATGACAAGTATAACAAATCCACAGGCATGACCTTGATGCAGACAGAGTACATTCTCCTGTGTGACACTGATCATTACATTTATGAAGGTATCTCTCTGATATGTATTCTGAATACTTATATCTTTCTTTGTTGCACTTTAAAACTTGATTTTTAAACAGTAATTTGAGGCAAACGGCACAAACACAATCAAGTCCAAAACTCATTTTTCTTTTGAAATCACTGATTACATTGAGTACAGACTGTCTTTTCTGCTTCTGTACACCTTTTCTATGTATGGTCTTATCTATAACTTTATGTTTGTAGAGTGGACATTCATGGTACTTTGTTTTGATGCCATTGATCACTTTCTGTCTATTTAACGGACTACCATGGTACTTTGTTTTGATGCCATTGATCAATTTCTGTCTGCATAATGGACTACCATGGTACTTTCTTTTGATGCCATTGATTATCTTTGTTTTAAATTGCACATTTGTGATATTTAATTGTAATATGTTCAATTAATGATTTCTTGTAGTCAACATTAGAATGATATTTAAATTTCACTTCATTAATTGTTTTCATTCTGTATTTTGGATTGCTATAATATCTAGATTTCTCTGCAGCTTTCTTTTCTTCCTTGTGACTGTCATTAACATTATATTTGTTCTTTTTCAAATATTTTACTTTGTCTTTACTCTTCTCATACTCTTTTTTGCTTGCATTCTTCTTCCTTTCTTTACAAACTGAATCTTCATGATATTTAGTTTTCATAGTATTAATTTGCCTTGCTTGTGCAATATATTTAACTGGTATTTCATCTTTTTATATTGTTTTTCGTTAGTTTTAATCACAATTTCATGGTCTTCATCATGGAAATCCTCTTTATTGTTCTTGTTCTCTCTGGCTGCCTTTCTTCTCATTGCTGCACTTACTCTATGCTTACGTTTCTTTCCTTTTGATGCATTCATTTGTTTATTAATACAATTATCAACATCTACCTGTTCATTACAATCACCACCTACTTCATTATTATTATCAGCATTTCCAATCGACTCATTTTGTGTATTAATAGTATTGGAAACATCACATCCAGCCAAATCAATTGAATGCTCTTCAATGACACTTTTTGCCAATGGTAATTTATGCACCGACAACACAACATCGTAATGTATTTCATGAGAATGATTAAGATACATTCCTGCATCTGATGTCACACTACCTATTTCTGCCATCTTTCCAGAAAATATGTACCACCTGCATGTATTTCCAAATGTATAAATATCAGTTTCAATCATATGTGCAACAGCCATGATCTCTATTTCTGTAGCCCAAACACCAGAACAGAACATCGTTTGCCTTCCAATATAAATCATTTTATCACGCAAGTGATCAAATGCGTTATGCGCAACTTACAATACGGATCGGGTTTTCTCAATGGGCATGCATATTGTTGTGCACTCGTTAGCCAGCGGCAGGCTTATGGGCTATTTTCCACGTCAAGCCTTTTATATGCCCAGGGTGGATCATGGTACAGCCAATCAGGGGCGTAGGCGGGAAGTTTCCCGCTTTTAGGCCTCCACCAATAGTTTGTCTGGTGGCAAACTTTGGTGGAGGTTTTTAGCCAATCAGGTTGCGCGCTGTAAAGGTTGGCGCTTGGTGTCAAGCAACCAGTGCGGTTTGGGGCATTCTTGTCACAGCTCCTTGTTTATTAACAAGTCCATGGAGTTTTTGGGTTAGCGGTTTATGTTTTTTCAACAAATTTAACTTTTCTTCGGTGGATACAGTTCTATCTGTGTACGATTCAACTAGTCTGGCGACAGGAACTTTTACAACGGACCAGTTTCGGTTGGTTGTAACAAATATTTATTTTCAAGAACTAACGTTATTGTAACATTTCTTCGTGGGCAAATCGACTGGTGCGCACGACTCGTGAGACGGCTCGTCTGGCGACACGAATTTTTGGATTCTCTTCATCATTACTAGAAGAGTTTTTGTGACAGTAGTTCATCTTCAAATGTAACAGTTACTAGTTAGATTTTCTGTTGTCTTATGGATTGTTTAATCACTGCAGTACATCGGCCTTCACACCTCTTCGTTTTGTTTGCGGTTGCACAACCTTTAACTGGGCTGAATTTGTTGTCACGAGGGAATAGAGGCCTAACGTTAACGTTAACTTTACAATTTACGAGGCGACCTTCGAGTCCGGTCTCCCGACTACAAGCCCTTGATTGCAATTGCACTTGCAGCTAGTTCATTGTCTATTGTATTGCGTCAGTCATTTCAATGATGCCACGACCGAGGCGTCGGGTTCGCCCTCCAGCCCGGTTGCGGGCGGCTCCGGTGGCGGCTGAGGCACGAGAGCTCCCCCTACTGAAGGATAAGCGTAGTCGCACGGCCCCCTTCCCAGACGCCAGGTTCATCATGAGACGGTGGAGGTTTCGGCCCCAAGCTCGGTGACAGTGTCTGACTGTACCCTTGTTATCTGGACATGCTGGATCTGATGCTGGCATGACCACCCACCATACCATCCGTCCAGTCAGGTCAGTCTAGTGTATCCTTGCATACGGTTGCCGCTGGACCTGTGGACTTTGTTGTGGTAATCCCACTTGGACTGGTTTTGTTGCTAGTTGTAGTAGTCTAATAATAATATTAGTTATTACTCATTTAGCTCTTTTTGTCAAGGCATTCTTTGTTATGCTACTCAATATCTAATTTTGACCAATGGAGGTATTATTGTTGTTTACTATTCTTTCCATGGCAATGTTTGTTACATCGTTAACAACTAAAATTACAATTTTTATAAACTGTTTTGGCAACATTCAGGTACACCTTCATAAAGTTTCAGGGCCGTGGAAGATAGTATTTACAATATGGCAGTTTCCTTTTGTTTACCAACTTGTTTTAAAATGGTAAACAAGAACAAAAGCTCCATAGGGAAATTGAAAACAATTTCCTGAAAATGTAAACAGTAAAAAGGGAATAACTTGATAACCGTAAGTCCGGTTTGTATGGGTAAAAAAGGTTTCAATTAGAACTACATTCTCTATCATAATCAAAAGTTTTAGCATAAAATGGCATTTTAAAAGGGGTTACGGTCCCTACTATAATTTTAGTGCCCCCAGTCATTTAGCGGGTCCAGCGTTTGGAGCCTTAATCATGCGCTTTCTGGCTTTAACCAAGCCGCTTGCTGAAGTCAGCCAAGCGGCGTTAGTACTAGTAGTGGTGGCATTGTGCCATCAGTGCTCGCAACTTCTGTTCTGCCAAGCATTAGTCACCAGCTCCCTACGGTTACAGGGGGGATGGTCACTGGGCCTCAAGTTTTTCCCAGCATGCTTCTTTCAACGCAGGCGTCTTGTGCTGGTTTGGCTTCTTTAACTTAGCCGGCTCCTATTACACGCGCCGACTCAGTTTACTGCTGGGGAGCGGTCTAGCTTGCCGGACTCAAGTTCTGGTGTTAGCAGCAGAATGTGGGTTCGAATGAGCAAGACACCCAGGGGTTAAATGGGTACCTGTGAGGGCAGAGTTGGTTGATTAGCCCTATATGCGCTGTAATGGCAGCATTTGAGCTGTATACTCCCCAGGAAGCTGAGATGGTTTCAGGAATGATTTATGAGCAGGGGTAATGATATAATGCGCCTTGAGCACCACTTAGTTGGTGGATACGTGCGCTATATAAGTCCACACATTATTATTATTATTATTATTATTTCGCAGTCATTGAAAGGAAGTTTGGAGTAGTGCTTACATTGGCATGTCAATTTTGTTTTTGAAAGTCCTTCAGTGCTTGCCAAAGCTCATAGGGCTTCAGGTTCTGAGGTTGCTCTTGTGGTAGCGGGTGTAAGATGTTTCTCACGTTCTGGCCATGTGTGCACGCATGCTCCTCGATGGATAGTGTTGTGGCAGCGCAGTCATACAGCATTTACCAAAAGCGTTGGTAATCCAAAGGCCATGCAAGGGTGCAGGTCGCGTTGCTGGTCCATTTCAAATTGCCACTTCAGTTTAGTGCCTATTAAAAAATAAAAAAATAAATGGGACTTTTTGTCTCATTCATCATCTGTCTTTCCCACAAGAAAAGGGGGTCAGTGCTTTCATTGGTAAGGTTAACGCAAAGTGGATTATGCGCCATTTGATGTAGGGGTTTTGCAGGCAGGCTGTAATGCATGGATTGCTGAGGCAGGCATTAAATCAGCTTTTCGGCTCTTGCCAGTTTCCCCTCGTGGTTACGATCTTTTGGGTTTCAAGTTTGGGGGCCAATTTTATTTGGCAAGTGCCTGCCGATGAGATGTTCCATTTCCCGCGCTCTTTGGGAAGTTGAGCACTTTTCTGGGTTCCAGCTAAGTGAAAGCAATTGCACATTCAGGCTTTGTCACACATTATCTGGTTGATTTTCTCTTTGTTGGTACAAACTATCTCATAATCGGGGCTCGAAATCGACACTATTCGAGGGCAGGTCCGGGTCCCACTGGTCAAAGTTCAACCACTCACAAGGCAGATTCAACTCTTGCTTGGCAGGCCAAAAGCCAGTTTAGTTCAAATTCAATCCTGAGTGGGGTCATTGAATTTTGTGTGTAAAGCAGTTGCGCCGGGGTGTGCGTTTTTACGGCGTATTATTGCACTGACAGTGGGCCTCAATCAGCCGCATCACACGGTGCGCCTTTCGCAAGGTGCGAAGCTCGATCTGGTCATGTGGCTGTCATTCTTGCAGCGGTCTTACTGCATTCCTGCGGGAAAATTGGGATTCAATTGTTGCTCTTAGATTATTCACTGATGCTGCTGCATCCATCGGTTATATATGGCTTCTTTGCAAGGGAGGTGGGTTCATGGGCGTTGTCCGTCCATTGCTTTAGTGGCGCTCCTCTGTTGGATCCCCTTGTTGGTGAACTGCAGGGTGTTGTTCCGGTACGGTAATATCGCTGTTGTGGGGATCATAAATAAACAAACGTCGCCTTGTATGCGCATTGCAATTAGTGCGGGCAATGGTCATGCAATGCCTCAAATTCAATATAATTTTTAAGGCAGTGCATTTACCACGTGTTCATAATAACATAGCTGGTGCACTTTCTCGTTTTCAGATGGGGCGCTTTCGGGCCCTAGCTCCAAGGGCCCAGCCGGGCATGACCCCCTTTACCTCAGCTGCCCCACGTGTTTTAGCAGCGGAAATGGGATGGTTGTTAAGTTTGGTGTTCGCTAAGAATACACACACGGTTTACATGTCGGGGTGGCACGCCTTTTGCCGTTTTAAAGCACATCAAGCTTCGGCTGTGTCAACTGTTTCTCTGCAAGACATTGCAGGTTTCATCTCATGGCTGTCTTTACTTTACTATTCTCCATCCACAATTAATACATATGTGGCAGGGGTGGGGTGGTTTTGTAAACTTAGAGGATGGGCCGGTCCAACTAATAATTTTATTGTGGCAAAATTGCTGGTAGGTTTACAGGCGGGACGGGGCTAGGCAAGATGAGCGATTGCCGATTTCATTCTCGCTTTTGTGCCGACTTTTAGAGGCGTTGCCCTAGGTATGTGCTTCCCAATTTGAAAGCACCATGTTTCGGGCAGCTTTTTCGGCTTTTTGCGCGTTTGGGGGTTTACCGCCAATTCCACTTGCCATATGCAAGAGTCTATGTTACAGTATTCCGGTGTGTGTTTCTGTGGCAATCAATCTAGCATGTCTGTGGTCCTGGCCATACGTCATTCTAAAACTAATCAGGCTGGCCCTCCACAGTGGGTTCATGTCGCAAGGCTGCAGGTTGTGGCAATCTGTCCAGTTACTGCTTTGCAAGGGTATTTGCAACCGCGGGAACAATTGCCGGCCCCTTGTTCCGCCATAAACGTGGTGATCCCCTCACACGGTATCAGTTCACAGTGGTGCTTAGGGCTGCTTTGTTGTTTGTGGGGTGGCGGGTGATCGATATCGGTCCCATTCTTTCCGGATGGGAGCTGCGTCCACAGCTTTTGCACAGGGGGTGCCCGTTGCAGACATAAAGGGGTCTGGTCGCTGGCGCTTGACCCAATCTGGTGTGTTGGAATGGCCGAGGAGGTGCTCACTTGAAGGACCTTTATGGTTTGCTATCAGGGTTTCATACCCCTATCCCTGCTTTGATCATTTTGCATTTAGGGACGAATGATTTGGTGTCTCATGACTTGTTCACTTTGAGACAGCTCATTACTTCGGCCTTGGGCATTTGCCGGCAAAGGTTTCCGCAAGCTATTGTAGTTTGGTCAGACATTCTCCTGAGAATGTTCTATTTTGGTGCCACTTCTCAAAAATCCATCGAGAACGCACGTAAAGCAGCCAATTGTTGGCTGAAAGCGCAGTGTAAAAAGCTTGGGGCTAGGGTACAGCAGCTCCCGCAGTTTATCTGGTCGGATGCTAGCCTTTATCGTTTCGATTGGGTCCATCTGTCTCCAAAAAGGGCTTTCCATTTTCAAGGCTAATCTGTGTAATTGTATTCTGTCTGTGCTGTAACTGGTGCACTTTTGTGGGTGTTTTTGTTCTGTTCCTTTGGGCGCGCTTCTCGCGTGTGGCAGTTTTGGGCGGAATAGCACATTAACTTCCCACTTTTGGTGCAGCAGTTCTGGCAATTAACAGTTACTGCAGTCCTAGAAAATTAAACTTAATAATATGGAGATTTTAGTCCTCCGTTAGTTACATGTTATCAAGTGTTCATAGTGCCGGGATCTCCCTCGGGCTAGTTCAGACCGCAGCTTCCTAGGTGGGACGCGAACACTTGGTTGATTCATATTGTATTGATTCATATGATATGCTGTGTATTAGCATATGTTACACATGTGCATTATATACTGTTTGTTATTGTCACTGCTATAGCAAAAAATAATAACAAATTATACTAAACCTTCATTTTTTTCTTGTTTATAGATTGGATTTTTTTAATTGGAAAATGAAGACGCATTCATTTAGAAACTACATATTTCATATCTTTTAGCTTGTTTGATTCGTGGCCAATGACAGAAATTTTCAATATAAACGACTTTTTCAGTCCTAAAATACGGGTCGTGTGCTTACGTGAATCTACACAGTGCGCGACTAGTCTGCATGATGTGTGTGCATATTATATTCGTATTATAGCGCGCGTGTACGTATGTATCGTACACACATACATACAAATCGCGCCAATATTGAGCACAGTAATAATCACAGAACATAATTATACAACACACGTTGAGTACATGTATTTTACATACAATACATTCACGTTAATGAACAGTTCTTCATTGTTACATCAAATATCTAGAAAATCTTTCATTGGTCAAGTAGTTTAGGGCCTATTTACTTACACTTTGGGGTCCATGATTGATTTATAGGTTTTTAGATTTACCATTGTTGTAACTTCCCTTTACAGCAATTTCATGGTACAGTTTTACACATACAATAAATAAGTCATAGGAGTACTTTGGATTCATGCATCTTCTTACATTTATTTCAATTTTCTTTTCCTAACTTCCAGTTGTTTTGTTTTTACTATCACAAAAACAGTAATTTTTAAAAAGGAATCACAGCCCTATAATAATTTCTCTGGCAATATTGTGACATGTTAATTTTGAAATATTCACATGTCATATCTGTCTTTGTTTACCTCAGTCTAGTCTGCAGTCTTTATGCGAACATAACTTCAGGTACTGAACAGTGCATAAAAACCCTTTATTTTCAAATAATACATCATAAATTAACCTGGCTATGCAAGTTTAATCACATTAAGTGCTTACGTTTTTGATTCCACAAAAGTTGTTTCACCCAGCCCACACAAAACAAGTTCATGGGTATAACTATAAACTATGCAGCACTGATATTGGGCCTAGGTGCGTACACAGAAAAATATTTTCAAGAATATTTTGAATCATAACAATGGTGTACTGATGAACAGTGTTTAGCTCCAAAAGGACGATTAACTTGAATGTCATAGTGCACTGATTTGGGACAGGTTTAGTTCAAATGTTTGCAGATGTACGCGACATCAGATTTATCATTCACATCCTCTTTTTACAGAAATCCCGCGCAATAGTACGGATATTGTTCAGTTTTTCCTACACTCAAGATATTACAATTGTTCAACTCCTTGACTCCATGCTGTTTTGACACAGACATTGTGCTCCTGATTTACTGAATTTACTGAATTTACTGAAGTTTCTGTGGAATCAACATTGGCCCAAAGCTACATTTACATGTATGTATAAAGTAGAAATTGGTCTACTGGAGGTGCCATAAGGTGGCAAGCTGGTACATACTGAATTCAACATGGCAGGACGTGAAGTTCACGGAATGAAAGATCCTCTGCAAAAGTTGTTAAGCATCATGCAGTGCCATCACACCACCACAATACCAGGAATAAGGGCATGCATAAAGATCTGTCAAAAATAAGGAAAACAAAAACATTGTTTTACACATATGTACATGTATGTATACATACACATGGGATGCACTACCTCGTGTATTATTTGTGGTTTTTCATTGTTACATCAAATCTCTAGAAAATCTTTCATCGGTCAAATAGTTCAGGGCCTTATTTACTTACATTTTGGGGTCCATGTATCTAAAAATGCAATATAAAAATAAAGGGAATGTACAACATTGGTATATGGTACTAACACATCCTTGTAAAAAATATAAACAAAAACTGTTACATGTTTTTTCCGTTTTTGACAACGATTCCTCTTTTCTCTAACATGAAAACCAAATCATTTCTCAGGATGATTGATTTATAGGCTTTTAGATTTACCGTTGTTGTAACTTCCCTTTACAGCAATTTCATGGTACGGTTTTACACATACAAAGAGTTTGCTACTTAAAACAATAAAAGTATCTGTAAAGACTGTTCATTTCTAACCCATTGCCGGACTGTTTCCTAATATGACAAAACTCTTACCTTTGCAGCTAATCCTACTGTTTGCAATGTTCCCATACAGTGATCAAACCATCGCCACACCAGAATTGAGGGAGTTCCATCTAGGAAGATTAGCTGTGAAAAGAAAATTAAACTCAAAATAAGCATGTTTTATTTTGTTGTATTCAAAACCATTTAATGATTTCATGTGATCACAAATTCTGAAAAGTATCATAAATGATACTTGTTAAATTTCATGATTAAGCAAGACTAATTACGGTCACACCATGTGAAATTATCTATTGAGTAGTAAATCCTGAGGACGATCAGAGCATACTGATCAAAATGTCAAGTTGTAACCTCTACTTCTTTTCAGAACTAATTACTACTCACTAGCGTATTCCACATGGTGTCACTGCAATTAGTCTTACTTATCTTCTTCACCATGCAAAGCTACAAGTTTTCCCTAAATGTCATGATTGTTGTTGTAAATATTATTAGTCTCAACCAAAATTATTTAAAATGTACCTTTGCTAAAAAAGTAATAAACTCTGACTTGTCGGAGAATATTGCGACATACATAATTTACAAAGTACCTGCATGTATTAACTATTATACATGCATGACATTGGTAGACATGTCCAGCTGTACTAATGTTTTTAATGTTTTCAGCCCTTAAACATTGTTGTTCACTGTTCAGACTATTTATTTGTTTGTTTAAATTAATCAATTATTTAATTCCACAGAGCTAACATTAGATATTATTACACTGAGTACATCCTATTGATAACACATCTAACGTTAGCATATTTTTTTTTAAATTTAACTAATTGTACTCATGCCTAGGCTTCACTCTCCTAACGTTACAGACTATTTACCATCACTAGGCACTAGTCTAAGTATTTCAAAAGAGTCATGGAGGAAAACCCACGTAATAATTTTAAGCATACTTTGTTTACATAAAACCGGGTACCCGCTAAATTAGTCCCAACGTTTAAAGTACTAGTACCATTCACTGGCGCCCATACCGTACACATTACTGACTGACTGTCATCAACCTATGCATGCTGTATGCATCAACCAACGCGTTACAACACATCTGACATGTCTGAAGCCGGTTAAAATGCTTATTTTTAAATCAAAGTTCTCGTAAATTTGTCATTGCCCAGACTTACCTCCAATTAAGTGTGCATAATAATGTCTGTTTTCAACGATGAAACATCCACTGGTGATAGGAAAAATTCAGAAAATAGTGAAAAACTCGCTTTTGTGGAAGGTTTTCTCCGCAGGTCTGCATGCACCCAACTGTTGAAACATGTGGCAGTTAATCGATTCAACGACCTCGAAAACAGCTATTAATAAAGTGACCTTTTTCAGAATAAATAGATTATGCTGACATAAAAAAAAAACTAAAAATGATTTTAGTCAATCACATAATATATTATGCGAAACGAATTGATCAGAAACACAATTTTTTCAGGGGTCACGATTGCCGAGTCAATTGCATTTCCAAAGCGTAAATGCTCAATTCCTTAAACATGCATACATAATGAGCACGACCAGAGCTGATTTAGATTCACCAACAGAGGTGAAACGTAAGTGAAACGTTTTAGATATTAGTTTGATCTATCGAAAATCGATATCTGATGACCTAATCATGACGTTACAACTCTAGTTTCATCTCCGTGTTATGTTCTAAGTATATGCCAAGTTTGAAGTTCATGTGAAGTTTGCAAGTATGTATTTTTTGTAGACAATCTATCCGGAGAAGAAAAAAAAAAAAAAAATAGAGCTTAAGTGTTTGTTTGAACAAACACTAGGTGTTCGGGAGGAAGTAAAGGTCAAATTGGGGTCAACTTTATTTAAATATTTTTTGACAATTAACGATCTGTACAATGGTGCAAAGATTGTAAATTTACCTCTTGTGGATGATTTTTTTTAAATATTAAACATTGACTTCCGGTTTGGACAGGAAGTAAGGTCATATTGGGGTCACCTTTGTGTAAATATTTTTCGACAATTAACAATCTATACAATGGTGCAAAAATGTCAATTTACCTCTTGTGGTTGTTGAGATATGATTTTTTTAAATATTAAACTTTGACTTCCGGTTTGGACAGGCATTAAGGTCAAATTGGGGTCACATTTTTGTAAATATTTTTCGACAATTAACAATCTATATAATGGTGCCAAAAATGTCAATTTACCTCTTGTGGTTGTTGAGATATGATTTTTTGTAATATTAAATTTTGACTTCCGGTTTGGACAGGAAGTAAGGTCAAATTGGGGTCACCTTTTTGTAAATATTTTTTGACAATTAACGATCTGTACAATGGTACAACAATTGTGAATTTACCTCTTGTGGTTGTTGAGATATGATTTTTTTAAATATTAAATTTTGATTTATCGTAATTCGATATCTGATGACCTAATCATGACGTCACAACTCGTGTTTCATCTACGTGTTAAGTTCTAAGTATATGCCAAGTTTGAAGTTCATGTGAAGTTTGCAAGTATGTATTTTTTGTAGACAATCTATCCGGAAAAGAAGAAGAAAAAAACGAAAAAAAAACGAACAAAAACAATAGGTGTTTCGGGTGCATACCCGAACACCTAAAAAAAAAAACGAACAAAAAACAATAGGTGTTTCGGGTACATACCCGAACACCTAAATAATGTGTGGACTTATATAGCGCACGTATCCACCAACTAAGTGGTGAGTAGTGTAGTGGGGCCATTGAGCACAATTTGACCTTTGCTAAAAATATGCAAAGGTCATATAAATATTAATGTATGAAATGATGAATATGTATAGGTGGGTTGTATAAGAATTTGAGCACAGTTTGACCTTTTGTAAAGATAAGTAATAAGCCTTTTGCGTGTTGATTAACATATCGGCTCGGAACCCTGTAACACTGATACCGCAGATCAGTTTATAGTGCGCCCGCACCAGACTATTCGTGACCGGATGTCAGCCGAGTCTCTGTTGCCAGTCACGTGATTCGGGGCAAGCTTTTTCCGCTTTTTCTTAGAAACCAACAATACTGCAGCGGTGCGTGGTCTAGTACCTGCAACATATAACTCAATGATCAACGCATTAATAACGATTGGAACCTATCTACACAACTCGTGTTGTTAGTTGCCAACGTTGTATTTTGCTTTGAAGGCATTTTAACTTCCTTAGAACTAAAGTTAATGCAGCTGTTTTGACGTATTTGATTGTCCACTATACGTTAGAAAAAACACGGAAATACATGTACTTCGTCTTTTGTTGCAAAGAAACTCCTGCAAAATCATGTCACCGAAACTCTTTAGAAACTACATAAAGGCCTATTCAAACACGCATGGTTGCATCGTTTACGTCCGGCGCGGCCGTAAAGCTTGCCCCGAATCACGTGGCATAGTAACAGTCGCTACGCACAGGGGTCAAAGTCTGGGTCACTTGCACAAGGCTTATTGGAATGGGCGTATAGAGGGTAGAGATGTTGAGCACAGTTTGACCTAAGTAATAAATAATAATGAAGATGACGTATGATATGGGAATGATAGTGTATGGAAGCTTAAAAAATCAGCACAGGTTGACCTTTTGTAAAGATAAGTAATTGGAATGGGCGTAGAGAGGGTAGATATGTTGAGCACAGTTTGACCTAAGTAATAAATAATAATGAAGATGACGTATGATATGGGAATGATAGTGTATGAAATCTTAAACAATCAGCACAGGTTGACCTTTTGTAAAGATAAGTAATTGGAATGGGCGTAGAGAGGGTATAGATGTTGAGCACAGTTTGACCTAAGTAATAAATAATAATGAAGATGACGTATGATATGGGAATGATAGTGTATGAAAGCTTAAAAAATCAGCACAGGTTGACCTATTGTAAGGGTAAAGATGAATAATGTATGGAATAATGTAATGAATATGAATACGTAGCGTGAAGACGATTGCACCATACCTCGTAATAGTTGAGAATGGGACTTGGGGGATATTTCGTGGACAATGGGTTGTGAGATGGTCAGTACGACGTACGTGGATGTAATCAAGGAGTCGCGTGTGGCCAGGAAGTGCGGTGAACTTTGAAGGCGGATAATCCCCGTGACAATATTGGAGTTGACTTGCGCCCCCCTTTGAAGGGGGTCTGTGGGCACGCGTGGTCGGCGGATAATCCCTCTGACAGTATTTAAGGCGCCACCTATGAGTGGTCTACGCACGACTGGTAGGCGGTTAAATCCCAGTGCAAAGGACCGTTAAACGTCGGTAAAAGTCATTGATGTCTTTGGTGAATTGCGTAAATGGATGTTGATACGACTTCAAACACATCAAACTGAGTAAATCTATACAGCAAACATGAATCCCGAGAAACTAAATTTTCAACAAAATAAAGAGAATTAAAACATTTATCTATGGAAGTAACAGAGTTGCAGTTGAGTAACTTTGCATCTAAGCTTTTAAGAGAGTACGATTTAGTGACTGTAAGAGTTGAAAATCAGCAGCCGTGGGAAGAGCTCGTCTCCACTCTCGGCTTGTCAGAATCTGATATTTATAAACATAAAGAAGAAAATAAGTATAATAAATGGGCGCAGTGTTTCAGACACGCAATAAAAACATGTACATATAGTAACATGATTCAGCGGTTTATAATATAATACAATGAGATTTGTAATACATTTCTTTAAAACAAAACAAAAAAACGAGCAAACACGCAATAAAAACATGTACATATAGTAACATGATTCAGCGGTTTATAATATAATACAATGATATTTGTAATACATTTCTTTAAAACAAAACAAACGAACGAGCAAACACGCAATTTTATGATAATACCTGAGTATAATTTCAATGTGTAAAACAGAGTATCATGTACGATAAAACTTACAGAATAGTGATATTGGAAATCCGTTTATGAAATATAAATATTTTGATTTGTGTGTAAATATTATCATCATTATTTTGATTGGTATGGGATATCTACAACGTATATTGACATCTAACATTATTTGATACCGTTCTCCCGCGTACTGGTAAACAAAACAATTCCTGATTTTATGATAATACCCGAGTATAATTTCAATGTGTAAAACAGAGTATCATGTACGATAAAACTTACAGAATAGTGATACTGGAAATCCGTTTATGAAATATAAATATTTTGGTTTGTGTGTAAATATTATCATCATTATTTTGATTGGTTTTTACTCATCAGTGTGGTTTGAATAAATAACGATATGAGCAGAATGTAATGAAACTTGTAAACTTTGTTTTCATTGTGTGATTGCTTATCTCTCTTGGGAAAATAGGGTGAGGTGTAAAGGGTGAATTTTGAGGGAGGAATAGTGTTAAATAGCTTTACCTCGTACGATTCAAGTCATTTAGACTGATGGACGTGCGACTTAAACATCCCTTTACTTGCATCATCTCGGGTCCCACGGGGTCGGGAAAGACTATTTTTACCAAGCGCGTGTTTACTTCGCAAGGTATCATAGACCCACATCCAGATAATATCATTTGGTGTTACGGGGAATATCAAGATGCTTACGACCATTTGGCTGGTCTGGTTCCTGAAATGCGATTTGTGGAGGGGTTTCCCGATGATCTACTTCAGTCCTTGGACCGTACGCAAAGAAACATTATTGTGATAGATGATCTTATGTCAGAATCGGGCAACAACAAAAAGGTCTCCGAACTTTTTACTAAAGGCAGTCATCATAGAAACCTGTCTGTTATATTGATATTACACAATTTATTCTATCGAGGGAAGGAAATGCGAACAATAAGCCTAAATTCGCACTATATGGTCCTGTTTAAAAATCCAAGAGACGCATCCCAAATTAATCATCTAGCTAAACAGATGTACCCCAATAAATCAAAGTACATGATAGAAGCTTACCGAGATGCTACTCTGACCCCCTACGCTTATCTCTTTATCGATCTCAAACCCACAACGTCAGAGGAGATGAGACTCCGAACGAATATATTTAACGGTGAATTTCCAATCGTGTATGTACCAAAGATATAAATAGAGAGTGTTTGATGATCAGCCATTCATTTGAAGATGTCGAAGCGACTGAATAACAACGCTTCATATCTACACGTGTTGGCCAAGGGCACCCATAAACAACGTCAGGGTGTGATCCAGGGGGCCAACAAAGAATTAATGAAGTGTTTGTGTGAGTGCGCCCTCAACGTTCTGAATGGTAATATCTCACTGAAGACGGCTGACAAAAGGAGACTTAAAAAATACAAACAAAACCTGAGGTCTCTCGCCGATAGAAAACTGAGCACCCAGAAGAAAAAGAAAACCCTGAATCAAAAAGGAGGCTTTCTCGGGGCTCTACTTACTCCAATTTTAAGCGCCCTCGGAGGTCTTTTGTTTAAATAGATATGGAATACGCTAAGAAAATGGTACTGGTCCCGCAGGAGACTCTGATAAAGTTACAATCAGCCAGGCGTTTGGAACAAACACCGACGACCCGCGTGGTGCACGGTATAGATACGGATATGAGGCAGCTACTCGAACGACAAGATCTGTCCGATGACCAGAAAATCAAACTTTATCATCAAACGCTTCAACGGTACATGGAGCTAAATAGACAACGGATGACCCCCTTAACAATGACCTTACAAACGGAAAGTATCAAAAGTGATGAACCACCCAAGCTGGAGCGTGAACTTCCTCACCAGACACCACCCGGTGTAAAAGAAATACTATTTAAGACTCCCACCAAAATGAAAATTCCCCTGAAGGAGAGTCCGAACGAAGAGAAGTATGTACTCCCCCGACTGTTTGCCGAGGCTCCCCTTCTCCCTACTACCCCGAAGAAAAAGAAACGTGGAAGCACGCCCACCCTTTCTAAGCGGAAATGGACTCCATATTGTTACGAAGAACAGAACTAAAACAGACGAACGACTCAAACAATAAAATGATAAAGCGACACAAAGGATTCAGGCGGACACTTCAGTTAAAGGAAGAAAAGAATTATTAATTGTCTTCTAGTTCGCAAATAAGTCAATACAAAAAGGTACTTAATACAATGAAATGTAAGATAATTAAACATAAACTAATACCGGTATTAAAGGAATGAGTGCTGTGTGCGCGTCCATGTTTCCAGAGTTTTGAGAGTGGACTGCTCGGGGACCGGGAAACGTTCTTAACCGTGCTCGTGGTGTTCCATGGCCGGAACGCAGTGAGAAGACCGGGCCGGAGACTGTTGACGTGACCCTTGTTGGAGCCAGGGCAGTCGTTGAACCTATCGTGGTGACGAATCAGTCCACCAGGCAGGCCGGGATACACGGGAGTTGGACGGCGGCAAGGGCCCTATCAATTGAGCGACCCTTGGTTGAGACCTTCAGGCATGCTGGACGAGATGGGTGTCGCTGGAGAGCGACCGCTCACGTACGGCACCCCGCAAGTCGTGTCTCAGCTCTTTTGTTACCCTCTCTTTTTTAGGGGGCACGCACCGGTATTTAACCAACTATGTAGCATTGTAAGATAAAATAGTTGTGTAATGTTACCTAATGCGTTAACAAAGTGTTTTATTTGTGCCATACCTTGGTGAACACTATTAGTTTACCAGATGGAGGGTTACAACATATAAATATGTTAAACAGGTGACTATTACTATAGGCTCTTGTAACAATATTAAGCCACGCACTGGCACGATCCAGTCATTAATGACATTAGCCTTCATCATGGACTGTTGTCCCCCAAAGTCAGGATGTAGATTTAGAAACATTTTAAAGAAAATTCGATGCGTGTCTGTCTGCTGTAAGAGCACCTTGATTATTGAAAACTCGGAATTTACCGATGGAGGCGTACCTAAAAAAAGATATTTTACAACCCCCAACACCCCGCCGCTTTTGGTGGGGTGGAAGCTATTTACCGCGCTGCGCAAAAAGACAGAGTCAACATCAACAGGCAACGGATCAAAGAATGGTTGAGCAAACAACCCACTTACACACTACACAAACCGATTCGTAAGCGGTTTAAACGGAACAGAGTCATGGTGAATGGAATTGATCAACAGTGGCAAGCGGACCTGGTCGATATGACGTCATTTTCAGAATACAATAGCGGTTATAAATATATACTGACGTGCATCGACGTGTTATCCAAGTACGCGTGGGCCGTCCCTCTCAAAAACAAGACCGGGCTCGCTCTGATTGATGCATTCAAACAGATATTGAAAAATGGGCGTAAACCACACCTCCTTCAGACCGATAAAGGTACAGAATTTCTTAATCGAAATTTTCATAACTTGCTGAAAAGAGAAAAGATTCGCTTTTTCACCACTCAAAATGAAACAAAAGCCAGTGTGGTTGAAACGTTCAACAGAACTCTAAAGATAAAAATGTGGAAATACTTCACCGCCACCAATACGCATGCGTACTTGAAATCTTTGCCGAAGTTACTCTCCGCCTATAATCGTTCCTATCATCGAAGTATCAAGACTACTCCCGCATCCGTGACGATCCGCAACGCCGATGACGTATGGCAAACATTGTACGGTTCACACGTCGGGGTAATTCAAACTAAATTCAAGTTTAAAGTGGGTGACACGGTACGGATCAGTATGACTGCCAGACCATTTCGCAAAGGTTACCTCCCAAGCTGGACAACCGAACTGTTTACAGTCAGTGCTAGAATGCCCCGGTACCCTCCCGTGTACAGGTTAAAGGACTATGACGGTGAAGAATTAGATGGAACTTTCTATGAACAGGAATTACAACGAGTTGTTGAAATGGGTGATGTGTATGCGGTAGAGAAAATACTGGATACAAGAAAGCGGAGTGGAACGACTGAATATTTTGTCAAGTGGGTCGGTTATCCCGATAAGTTCAACAGTTGGGTGACGAGTCTACGGACCTTATAAAAACAATACCACTCCAGCCGATCTTCATACAAGTCTCAAACGATACATAATGACGGACTCATTCTACGTCACGCTCCCTAGTATCAGTTCCATGGATACCCATCCAAACAACACATTGACTCATTTCTTTGTAACCCTTCCGACACCGCTCGTATTTGAGGGAGATTGGGAAGTAGGACTGGTAGAATTTACGTATCCACACCGCTGGTTCAATATCGTGGACAATAAAAATCAGTACTCGTGCTCGGCCAAAGTATCGGCCAAAGTATCGGACCCTAGTTTGATTCATACTCATTCGATACCGCTCGGTTACTACCCAACCCCCGAGGAAATGATTGCCAATATCAAACCTCATGTCTCCCACAATGGACTTGTCAGTATTAAGTATAATAAATACAATCACAAAATTGTCGTTAAGACAAACGATAACGTAATCGTTCACTTGCATCCCCGCATAGCGGAACTGTTTGGATTTGATGATGAGGAATCCGTTATTTCTGGCGCCACCCAAAAAGGTTCTCGAGTCGTAGACATAAACCCAGTTCATTCGATGTTCATATACTCTAACATTATAGAACTTCATATCGTAGGTGACACGAGGGCGCCCTTGCTTCGCATTGTAAACGTTGAAGGAAAGCCCGGGGAAACCACTACCAAATTGTACGATAGTCCACATTATATTCCCTTAAAACAAAAAATTATTGACACGATCGAAATGGATATAAGGGACGATACGGGGCGAGCTATCCCATTCGTGAGTGGTAAGTTGATTGTGAAGCTTCACTTCAGGAAACGGCGCTCGTCATATTTTAATTGATCGCCATGAGACGCTTCGTCCCCGACAGTAAACATTATGAACATTACTACACGCAACAAGTTGGAAGGGGTCTCCCCGTGTTTACGGGACCCCGGACCCAAAGAGGGTACGGACTAGGTGGAATTCTTGGAGGACTTTTCCGATCAGCCATGCCCTTAATCAAACAAGGTGCTAAAACCCTGGGCCGTGAGGTACTCAATACGGGTATCGGGATTGCACAAGATGCTCTGGGGGGAGAAAATATCAGCGGCCAAAACAAGATTTCGCCAAGCTGGAGGTAATTTAACTCAAAAAGCAGTTCATAGTTTGGGGGCGAGACAAACGGGAGGCCGTCGCCGACGCGGTATAAAAAGGAAAGCAAACGGCAGACGATCCACTTCTGCATCTGGCAAGCGAGCGAAAAGATCGTTTGACATTTTTGATTAGTGCTCTTATCTACGAGACCTTGTGAGTCATCATGGCGTTGTTACACAGTCACTCGAGGATTGAGCATGGACAAGATTATAAACTTTTTCTCTCTGGATACGATGGACAATGATTTAAATGTCAATGATTTTGTTAAGAAACACTTTCCCCGTATTAAAACGGAAGTGTATGACGAACACTTTATTTTAAACCAATTATCTAGGGGTTTATTACCTCGAACTTCTTCCGTCATCTAAGATTTCCTGTTTTGATAAATTGCAAAACTACTTAAATACCTAATTTGATTCATTATGAATGCGTTTTGATAACGCCATTTCGCAATTGTATTGAGTTCCTTTTACCGTAAGATTTGTTTGCAACATGTAGTTAGTATTATTTTTTTCTTTAACGTCATTTACTATTTGTTTACTTTTAATGATTTTCGTTTACCATAAGTTTTTTTTATTTTCTTTGTTTATGTTATTTTTTAATTGTTTTTCTTTTTTCTTTTTTCTTAGTGCGATGATGATGATGATGAATAAACTACTTGCAACTGTATATTGCCCGTTGACCACTTAAGGAATTCTGGTGAATTCCGGTTGGTTTTAGGCGCCCCCTTGTGGTCTTTTATTTAGTTATGTGTTTCGCGTCTAACCACTTCCCCTTTGCCCCACTAACACCTCACCCAGAACTAATTTATATTCTACATAATCACATCAAATTAAAGTACACAATTAGACACAAAGATTCATTTTCAAATGTATTTTATATCCTTCCATCACCAAATAGTGTTGTGCAAACAATAATAACAAGAATTTAACAAAGCATGTAAGAATTTAACAAAGCAAGTAAAAACCAAACAATTATGAATTAAATGTTTTAACCATTACTAATTTAATACATTGTGACATCTAGAGTCAGAGTACACATAGAATTATCTTTGCACAATTATAGTAACAACAGCAAAGAACAAGTATCGAATGAGTCTTTTAATGCCCAGTACTATAACAAATATCGAACAAAACAGGGTGGCTGTTTTCTTTGTCTACTACCCATCGTTTCACATGTATGTCAACGTACTTGGTAAAAAGACGATTCCTGGCATGAATGGTTGGGTAATGGGAAACAATACGTTCATTATCTTCTGCTTTTAAATTCCACTCCGATCTACATTTACCTAATTCAGTCTCAGCAATTTCAGCCAACGCTAGGTCAAAGTATTTGCAAACCTTCATTGACATTGGATCCATGAGACAATCGTGATTGGTTTGAGTCACATCGTCTTCTACTGGCAAGTTACAACCGTAACAATATCTCACGCTAAACTGATCAACTTTCTTTAAAATACAAGGAACAAATATCGATTGGATGAGATTGAACGAAAGTTCCTTACAGGCTTCACGTTCTTTGGAATCGTCAGCTTCTCCCTGCATAGTGTTCTGGCATGGTGACTCATCTTTTGGCTCGATCTCATCTACGATCAGCTCATTACCATCTAAAGAAAAAAAAATCCACAATAATTCCATCTTCTTCTTTCGTATGATGATGAGCAGCTTAGAGTGCTAGTAGCTGCATACATCGGTTTGATGACATTAGTTGAAACAGGGTGGACCACGTGAAGGTTGTCATCTCCCACCCCAATAATTCCATGATACCCGGTGTAAATTCGATTGTATAAAGACATATATAATAAATGAATCAGATAAAAACAGAACAAACCGTACCTTCTAAACTATCGGGAAAAACCGCACCATACGGCGGGAGTGACGGCTTCACCTTCTGAGGCTTTGGGTCTTCATGGTGTTGCTTCTGCTCCAGCTCGCGCGTTAAGTTTTGGGCAAGGTCCACTCTTCCAATGTCGTTCAACGCCGTTACAAGCTGATCTACCACTTCACGTTGATTATTGCTTGATTTTTTAAATGTCATTAACATTTCAAAAATCTGTTCTTCAATTCCAGTATGATAGCGTTTCAGTTGTCTAACTTTGTCGTACGAAATGTTAAGAAAAGTAGCAAGCTTCTCCCAATCTGCTCCTAGATGACTACCGAGTCTTCGCAGCAACGCCTCCGTGATTACAGCGGGATCTGTATCCGATGGCTGAACTCCAGACGTGGACGGTACGTCGTCTTCAGCATCCTGTTTCATCTTCTTCTTTTGCTCCTGTGATTAAAATAAAATAAGATAATAGGTTATTTAACATAATACACACATGTTACCACCAACAAAAATAAAATTGCATGTAAACAGTATCATTTTAATAAATAAATAATAATACACACCTCGACCTCTTTTGCTGCGTCGCTGATTGCCGGCATGTTTGCTACTAAGGTCTCCCATTCGTGAATGTTCAAGTTGATGCCCCGTTGAGTAGTCCGTAGATTCTTATCCTTGCGTTGAAAGTACTCCCGAATCTTGACGTACACCTGACCGTTAAACGACTCCACAACAATATGTCTAGTTCCCGTAAGATGAAACCGACATGTGGTGGATGGTTCTTCCAGCTTTCGCTTGGACGGTGTAGTATCATACTGCGAGGGGACGGCGTGGTCTTCTGCCCTGGTAATCATGCGCTGGTGTAACCGCTGAAGGCGGTCCGAATCCATATTTTCCGCACACTTCTGTTTTTTAGATGTACACTGTGGATTGTACTCCCGAACTTCGTGAAGACCACCGGCCGTATCGTATGAAAATGATGTTGGTTTCTGGTAGCTGGTCATTATGGTTATGTGGTCGGTCGGATGGATGTTAGAATCGGCTGATATAAAGCACTGAGAATTTCAGACTGAGATGAACTCGGGAGCGAATGACGTTGTAGGCTCAGGAGGGCTCGATTTATATCCCGAAGAACAAACCTTACACAATGTCTTGTCCGGACTTGTTCGTGACGTCACACGGTGACTTCATTCATCACGTCATCAACACGTCTTTGTTCTCCCAGACTTGCCCGGTGCTGTCCAATGGTCATCAAGACTTCTAGTAGTCCTTTTGTTTACCTAACAACTTACGAGTAATTCTATCCATTAAGATTTCTAGTAGTCCTTTTGTTTACCTAACAACTTACAAGTAATTCTACCCATTAAGATTTCTAGTAGTCCTTTTGTTTACCTAACAACTTATGATTATTTCTTTCCATTAAGATTTCTAGTAGTCCTTTTGTTTACCTAACAACTTACGAGTAATTCTATCCATTAAGATTTCTAGTAGTCCTTTTGTTTACCTAACAACTTATGATTATTTCTTTCCATTAAGATTTCTAGTCCTTTTGTTTACCTAACAACTTATTTCTGTTCAATTTAATAGTAAAAATAAATTATATATGTACATGTTTTTATTGCGTGTTTGCTCGTTCGCTCGTTCGTTTGTTTTGTTTTAAAGAAATTTATTACAAATCTCATTGTATTATACTATAAACCGCTGAATCATGTTACTGAAAAGGAACACACTAACGGGTTCAACGAAATATGTGTCCCAATATGAAAAAAACATAAACTCCACAAAAGCCCCACCCTCCATTTACCCCACATTTCCCCACCGGCTCCCACCCTCAATTCCACATTTGCCCCACCGGCCCCCACCCTCAATTCCACATTTGCCCCACCGGCCCCCACCCTCAATTGCCCCCACCAAACGGGGTGTCTCCTGCTCCTCTCCTTACTACTCCCTCCTCTCCTTACTACTCCCCCCTCCCTTGGAGGGATAATACATAAAGAATACCAGTATTTAGTTTCGTTTTGTTTTACTTATTTCAGTTCTTGATGGTCTCTCCCCCTACTGACGGATTAAGATTATATCCGTTACAGTTTTTGGTGGCAGCGGTGGGATTATATCTTAAATTGGGGAGGACTTAGTTGGGATGGGATCGAGAACAGATTTAGATAGTTATTTGAATCAAACATTAAGGCTTTTGGACGAGGAAATACAGTCCAGAAGAGAAAGGCTGGCTGAGTTAAGGACGACTTTACCGTTAAGTTCCAATGTCCCCAGCCGCAGGTCTGCCCCTTTGGGCAGATTAAGACTGTCACCTCAGGACACTTCTAGTATTGTTCGTTGCCACAGCGTACCCATAGGCCTAAGTCAAGAGCTAATGATGTACCAGTAGATTTAAGTAGTACTTTAAGACAGCCACTAATAGAAAAGTCGTTGAAACCAGTTATTCAGCCAGATAATTACGATGGTAGTAAGTCATTTGAGAATTGGTTAACTAATTTGAATTTATGTAGTCAGATAAACGGGTGGATGCTAGAACAGAAAACTAAATTCTTAGCCGTAAGATTGCGAGAGCCAGCCCTCCAGGTTTACACAGACTTAGCCGATTCAAGTAAACTTGATTTTTTTTTGGCAGTTGTCAATGCGTTGAAAGATCGATTTTCTCCGCAAGGACAGTCGGGTCTGTATAGGGCTAAGCTCAAGGTAAGAACACGCAGGAAAAACGAGAAATTACCCGAGTTAGCTAGTGACATTCGTAGACTTGTCTCTAAAGTATACTCTGATGTATCAGTAGAACTTAGAGAAGAGTTAGGCAGGGACCATTTTATAGAGGCATTGGATTTACCTGAAATTAGAATGCAAGTAAGAAGGGCAAAACCTAGAGATCTCGGGGGCGCCCTTACTGCAGCCCTGGAGGAAGAGGCCTTTATCCAGGTTGAGTATAACAAGACTGATATGTTACAGAGAATAGGTGCTAATGCATGTCAGAGTAAGCCAATTATTACTACTGCTATACCTGAACCTGAGCTACTTGATCAGGATGGTCTTAAACTTAAGGTCCATCAGTTAGAGCAAACCGTAAAAGAGCTTCAGACAGTTCTCAAAGATAAACAGGCTAGTGGTAGGACTAGACGACCTAGGGGCCCCATTATCTGTTGGAATTGTAGGCAGGAAGGCCACAGACAGTTTGAGTGTCCGTTTAATGCCCCACCACCCAACCAACAGCAAGTTATTCCGGATACTACAACTAACGAGCAGGGAAACCCGGGCCGGTGCCCAGCCATCGTTGAATTGTGAGGCCAAGAGTACAATTTTTGTTAGGGGCAAGATAAATAGTGTTAATATTAAATTTTTGTTAGACACAGGATCATCAGTAACTATTTTACACCCACTTTCATGGGAGTTGTTACCATTAAATGTTAGACAGAACCTGAATCCCTGTGATGAGTCTATAATAGCTGCCGAAGGTACGGCACTTAAGGTAATGGGTTGTGCAGAAGTAGTTATTAGACTTGGTAACCTAGTCAGACGTCATACAATTTTTGTTGCACCCATCACTCAGGCTGGCATTTTGGGACTAGATTTTCTTTCAATGCAAGAGGGAATTTTAGATTTGCCGAAAAAGAAATTAAGATTTGGCAACTATGAAGTGCCAGTGATGCTAGAGAATTTAAATACTGGTAACTGTTGTAGGATCTCTGTAGCAGAAACCGTTACGATTCCGGCAGGTCAAGAGGCCATAGTCCCTGGGGAAGTACATGTTCGAATTATAGGTACACGGGGTGGGTTGCTAGAACCATCAATAAGTTATATGACAAAAGATAAGTTTGTTAATTGGACGTACATTTGCTAATTGTGATAAAAATAACTATGTACCAATTAGAATGTTAAACTTGAAAACGGATGCAACTACAGTGTACAAAGGTACCCAAGTAGCAGTTTTGCAACGATGATTGTACAAGTAATGGTTCAGATCCCGAGTTAGAAGATTTGTACCAGAGAAGTTCAGAATATTTAACAGGTGAACAAAAAGTGAAGTTAAAGACAATGTTACGTGATTATGACCGAGTATTTTTGAAAGATGGGGAACTTGGTCGAACAAATGTAGTGTACCATAACATAGAAACCTTTGATGCTAAGCCAAAACGGCAACCTGCTCGTAGATTACATCATCACCAACGGGCAGAGGCCCAAAAGCAGGTCGAAGAAATGTTAGAAAAAGGGGTTATTTCTCCGTCCAGTAGCCCATGGGCCAGTCCTGTAATTTTGGTTTAAAAAAGAGACGGTACCTCTAGGTTTTGCATCGATTACAGAAAATTAAATGAAGTCACTTATAAAGATGCATACCCATTACCACGCATTGATGACAGCCTTGATACACTCTCTGGCTCTCAGTGGTTCTCGTCATTAGACTTAGCCAGTGGCTATTGGCAGGTTGAAGTTAACCCCAAAGATAAGTGTAAAACTGCTTTCACAACAGGTACGAGTTTAACATGATGCCTTTCGGCCTATGTAATGCTCCTAGTACTTTCGAAAGGCTCATGGAGCGTGTCCTAGCTGGTTTACATTGGCAGACTTGTTTTGTATATATTGATGATATTTTGGTATTTGCCAAGTCTTTCGAAGAACACATTTCACGACTGGGAGAAGTTTTTTACAGGCTTTCAGCAGCGGGCCTCAAACTGAAACCAACAAAATGTTTTCTATTTAAAACACATTGCGTCTGACCAAGGTGTGTCTACCGATCCAGAAAAGACACGCAAAATACTAGACTGGCCAACGCCATGTAACCTTACTGAAGTACGTGGTTTTCTTGGGTTATGTTCCTATTATCGACGTTTCATTCAAAATGTTGCCCATATAGCATCACCACTCCATAAATTGACTTATAAGAACGTAGGTTTTAAGTGGACAAATGAGTGTGAACAGGCTTTTCAGGAACTTATACTAACTTCTGCAAGTATTCTTACATTTCCTGACTTTTAAAAGCCTGTTATTCTATCTAGATACAGATGCTAGTGACAAAGGCATCGGTGGATTTCTTTCACAAGTCCAAGAGGGACAAGAGAAAGTTATAAGATATGGAAGTTGTAAGTTGACTAAAAGTGAACAAGATTACAATGTAACTAAGAGAACGTTTAGCTGTATGTTGTACATTTTGTGAAACACTTTAAACATTATTTATACGGGAGAAAATTTACCATACGCACTGACCATGGCCTACTAAGATGGCTGTGCAATTTCAAAGATGTACAAGGCCAACTAGCCAGAAGGATAGAAACTTTGAGTGGGTTTGACTATGAAATCTATTACAGACAGGGATGTCAACATAAAAATGCAGATTTACTTTCGAGAATGCCGTTTGAAAATGAAACTAGACCAGTAAATGTAAACGTTAATGATAAAGTTATTAGTTGTTCTCTTAGCGTCTTTTCAGGTTTGGACCCGGTCGGGCTGCGGGAGGCTCAGCGGAACGATGACGTGTTAGCACCAATCATAAAGATGAAGGACAGTTCTGCTGAGAGACCTCCTGGCAGTCTGATTGGTTGTCTAAGCCGGGAGACGAAGGGATACTGGTATATTTGGGACCAGCTAGAGCTAGAACAAGGTACGTTGTATAGACGTTATGTAGATAATTCATCGTCGAATATTAAGCAATTGGTAATTCCTAGATCATTGCAGAAGGAAGTGGTGCAATTAGCTCATGATTCTAGAACTGGTGGCCATTTATGTCGTACAAACACCTTTAAGAAAATCCAACGTCAGTATTATTGGATGAGCTACCGTTCATTCATAGCCAATTGGATTAAGCAGTGAAAAAATGTGCAAACCGAAAAACACCTGCCCCAAAAATTTCGTAGTTCACTCAAACCTTCTCTGGTTGGTGCCCCTTTTGAGAGAGTAGCTTTGGATATTCTTGGTCCCCTGCCTCATTCAAAAATGGGCAACCGATACATCTTGATAGTTATGGACTATTTCACAAAGTGGGCTGAGGCCTATCCTCTGAGAAATCAGGAGGCAGAAACAGTAGCCAAAGTGTTGGTTGAGCAATTTTTTTGCCGTTACGGAGTTCCGTTATCCCTTCATTCAGACCAAGGTTCGAATTTTCAAAGCAACGTATTTCAATCGGTATGCCGCCTTTTAGGAATTAGCAAAACTAGAACTACAGCTTATCATCCCCAGTCCGATGGTCTCGTAGAGAGATTTAATAGAACTATTTTGTCCATGTTAAATATGTATGTATGTGATGACCAAGCCGATTGGGATACACACATTCCATATGTTATGATGAGTGTCATGACATGACATGTTTTTTTCTTTCTTCCAATAAGGTAGCGTGGGGATTTGTTACTTGCGCCTTGTGCGAAGACTAGGCATCATTTACACGAGTTTCGTAAAGTCACAGCAACGTACTAAGTTTGATCACCAGATTTCCTTGCCTTTTCCCGTTCTTTGCTGTTCAAGGTACGTTAAAACTTGCATCAACCAATCGTAGATTTTATCGGGAATTGGCAGTTACAGTCTGTGTATTGCATTGCTCTTAAATATTTCTTTGAATAGACTTTTGTTGAGATTGTTTGTTCAAAATCTTCCACAGTGCTCGCCTTGTTCTATTTACTTGGTGCAGAGCCTGCGCCATGTTTTTTTTAGGTCGCTTGCTCTCGCGAACTGTTCTAAGATTTCTTATCACCGAAGGACCAATGTTTTTGGAGATGTTCAGATTTTATTGATATTTAGGTGTTTTCTAGTATCCATGTTTTGATTCCATCTCATTGTTGTTCTTCGATATACAAGGCAATTTAGTTACGTACTATTTTTGGTAATGTATTGATGTAGTAGTGTCACGGATCTACGCTCAATCAGACCCGCGGATTGATATTTTCTTGAGTCTTAGTGATCCGCCGCCCAGTCGTAGGCGCGTTGTCAGTCGTCATGAAGTAATGACATAGGCCACATTAGAATTAGGCTGTCTTTATGCATTTTAAGTTTATTAATTTCTACATAGATAAACACACTTGTGCAAACAAAGTAACATGAGTATTGCTCAATATCAAAATATAAGCGAGTTAGAAATAAGTTTAAGAAAAACTTTGCCTCAGTTTGGATAAATGATTCAGAGATTGAGTCAATGATGACTGGGATAGAGTTCCTTAATATAACTTTTTCTCTGTTTTAAGTTGTTTTTTTCATGATTCAGCAAATGGCATGACTTACGTGTGAATCCGTACTTAGGGTTTATTTTCTTTTCTTGATTTCAGGAATCACACACAGTTGTTGAATTGTTTTTGACTACTACTACGATATGTGTACTTCAATACTACAGTGAACAGTATAGCATATTAAATAAGCACATAGACAGTTAAACAGATGCTTTCTTATCGTCCTATTACAACAACGTGTCAGAACTTTACGATCTTGTAACATCTTCAACAACTCTAGTGTACTGCAACCTGTGCAACTTCAACTTACACCATGACTGACGTCAACAAGCTGAAGTTATCGAGACGGAACACCAAGGGCCAGTTGACCAGAACACTAATGACGATGGACCGCCTGGCAAAAGACGATGCTTGTGATTTGGAAATGTTACGGAAATACATCACCAAAGCAGAACAACAGTTCGGAAAGATTGAAGAAAAACATTCCGAACTAATGGATGCCATTGAAGACAAAGCAGAGTTTGAGATTGAGGAAAAATGGATGGCAGAGTGTGAAACGGAGTTCGTCCAGGTATTACTACGTACAAGACGGGTCATCGACTGCCAGTCGCAATCTCCCCTGGCCAACCAACCATTTCTCCTCTCTTCGCCTACGACTCAACCAGCCCTCATCGTCAACAGTTCCCATCCAGCCTGTGAGCACAGGAACGGTGACATCGGTATCCAGTTCTGCGCTACTAATACCATCGCCTATGACGTCAACAGTTCCTATCCAGCCTGTGAGCACAGGAACTCTGCCATGGGTATCCAGTCCAGCGCTACTAATACCATCGCCTATGACGTCAACAGTTCCTATCCAGCCTGTGAGCACAGGAACTCTGCCATCGGTATCCAGTCCAGCACCACTAGTACCGTCTCCTATGACGTCAACAGTTCCTATCTAGCCTGTGAGCACAGGAACTCTACCATGGGTATCCAGTCCAGCGCCACTAGTACCGTCTCCTATGACGTCAACAGTTCCTATCCAGCCTCTGAGCACAGGAACTCTACCATGGGTATCCAGTCCAGCGCCACTAGTACCGTCTCCTATGATGTCAACAGTTCCTATCCAGCCTGTGAGCACAGGAACTCTGCCATCGGTATCCAGTCCAGCCACATTAACAGTCTCCTGTATGTCGCCCTTTTACTTCATCCACTCCAAAGATGGCGAGAATGAAATTCCCAATGTTCAGTGGCGACCTCAAAGACTACAAGCGATTTAAGGAATTGTTTACTCATTGTTCTGCAGGCTTGACAGAGATAGAATGTTTCTATCAGCTGACAGAGTCGATGTTCAACGCCAGAGAACGTAACAAGATAAAAGGGTGCGTCAATACAGAGCGAGCCTGGCAGGTGCTGGACGAGTGCTATGGCGATCAGGACAATGTTGTAGACAGCTTACTGAAGGACCTTGAGAACCTGAAGCCATATGAGAGTAAGGCAGAACAAACCTCTGCCATGGATCGTTTTGTCCAGACCCTCCGGACCTTTGAGACTCGAGCAGAGACCGTCGGCCTATCCGGAGAGCTGAACAGTAAAATTATGTTGAGCCAAATTAAACAGAAGCTACCGGAGGAGCATCGTATTGCCTACTATAAGAGTATGAGAGATGACCACACTAATGATTCCCTCGCCGGTCTTGTCAAGTGGTTGTATAGCCAACTATTGTTACTGGAGAAGGCGAAGCCTGCCATTGTGGATAGTCCATCGGTCCCTCCACCACCACAACACAGAACGTCTAAGTCTTCAAATGCAGCCACAATACATGCGTCAAGTAAGCAGAGCCAACCAGGCAAGGATAGACGTTCAGGGTTCCTTAAGTGTGCGTTACACCCCAATGTACACTCACACTTCCTGAAACTTGCAACAAGTTCAGGAGCTTACCGCAGAAAGAGAAGTATGAAATAATGAAAAAGAACAGTATTTGCTACCGTTGTGGGCACAATAATTGCATAGCTGGCAAGCCTCCGTATGATCACAACTCCTGTCAGTTTGTGGCCCCATGTCGGTTCCAGACATGTGGTAGCGATCTTCATTTTGCAGCCATCTGGCCTGCCGTGTATTGAGAGAAAGGTAATGGTCCTCCAACGCAGTCGAGCAACAATGTAGAGCCCTCTCGTGCAAACAGTGGTTCCGTCAACGTGACAACCGTCACCACCAATGAGAGAGGTAAACTACAGGGGACCCTACCCACTGTCGTTGGGCATCTTCGATGCGGAAACATCCGTCACCTAGTGCGCATCCTGCTGGATGGTGGTAGCCAGGCCACACTTTTAAGAGAAGGTATCTTCCCAAGAACAGATCGAGATGTTTACCAGGATCATGATCTAAGTCTTGTTGGTGGCAGCAAAATCACAAGAAAATTGAGACTGTTGGACTGTCACATCGAAGACATTGAGGGAAATTGGTCATGTCCATTGACCATCACTGAAATTGACCAGCCCTGCGGTGACACTGCGATTATACTACCAGAACAGCTCCAACAGTACGATCATCTGAGTGAAGTTGACATTCGCATTGCCCCATCGCAGACAACACACATTTGATGATCTGGGAAGACTACATCCTTGGTGGAAGGTCTGACAGACTCAATGATCAGATACCATTTGGCTGGTTCAGTCAAGGTGGGCGATCTGCTAGTTCGGCTTCACTGTTGAACTACGTCAATGTGTCAGCCATCGGACAAATAAGGAGTTCATCGGCTAAAGACTGTTGGCCTGGAGCCAAATAGGTGTAAATGCTCTTCCGATCTCCTGAACAAGGGCGCGACCGAGGCCATGCAGCAAAGTGTAACCCAACTTCCAGATGGTTCCTATGATTCAACTGCCGTGGAAGAAATCACCCGACGACCTACCTGACAACTACATGCTATCAAAAAACTGAAAAGCCTCGAAAATCAGTTCAGGAACAGGCCTGAGGAATGGGAAACATACTGTAAGCAAATGGGAGACCAATTCAAGAGGGGTGTTTCTCGGCATGTCACAAAGGAAGAGCTGCAACGAGACAGAGATACTGCCAAGAATATGTGGTTCCTGCCACTTTTGCCGTCACCAAAGACTCAAGACAACCTCCTGTCAGAGTAGTATACGATGCAAAGGCAAGGTGCCAGGGTTGCTCACGAATGATTATCTCATCAAGGGTGAAATATAAACTCTGATCTGTTCGAGGTTGCACTGCAGTTCGAGAAAATGAAGTGGGCATCATTGCAGACATCAGCAAGATGTTTCAAAGCCATCAAAATCAAACCTGACGACGCCCGCTTTCACAGATTTGTGTTTCGAAAACCCCAATCACCCCATCCAAGTATATGAGTTGACAACGGTCACCTTTTGGGACAAAACCGTCTCCAACTACCGCCATTATGACCCTGAGGAACGTAGTTGCTGAGCATGCACCAGGTGATGAGCAGCTATGAAGAAAGTGGTCGTCGACCAATTCTACATGGACGACTTGAACAGATCCGTCGTTGACGCCAAAGAGGCTCTAGAACCAAAGTCCAAAACTCACAAAGACCCTTGAAAGAGGCAGCTTGCCATTGGGAAATGGCAATCAAACGTAGAGGAAGTGTGCGAAAACAGAAGATACCAAAGTCGCCACTGCTTTGGGACCTAAGTGGAACCTCTTGAAGGACACCTTGAAAGTTAAGGAGGTAAAGCCAACTCAGGACGTCCCAACCAAACGTAGCATCTTGGGACAAACTGCTTCCTACTATGATGTCTTTGGCATGTTGTCTGGGATCCTTGTTCGACCTAAGATTCTTTTGCAGAAGTTATGGCAGTTGAACCTTGACTGGGACACCCCTCTCAACGAAAAAGGCGAACTCTGTACCATACTGAAAGGGATCAACAGAGACCTTGGGGAGATGACCAGCATTGACATTCCGAGGTGTCTGATTCCAGAGCCATACAAAGGAATGAGACTTTTGCCTGAAGTGTCTCTACATGGTGCAAGTGATGCCTCTGAGGATGCTATGGGCATCGGAGTTTGGCTGAGATGGTCTCACCCCAGGGAAACTGAGGCCCATCTGTCATTATTTTGTGTGTAATGAGCCAGGCTTATATCACCACTGAAGGCAGGTCGAAAGGCATACCACGAAAGGAGCTCAAGCGATCCTCCTGGTGTCAAGGCTGATGCTCACTGTAAAGGAACGCTCTGCGGTTCAACATAGCCCTCACTCAAAGATCTGAGACGGACCTTGCATGACTGCCATCAGCTGGCTGAGGGGCAATCCAAGTCTCCTTCCTGCTCCTACACACCTTAAAACTCCCTGGTCAAACTGTTGCCACCCTTTGCCGGGTCAAATATTGTGTGTGACCATTTCTGGTCAATTTTCTTTTATATCGGTGACATCAGTCAACCAAATCAGCCATTTTGACAGTTGGACGAAAGAGAAATACGTCAAGCAGCTGTGCAGGTCACATTTTCCAACCGCCATTTTTAACTACGATAACGATGTCTTTTGTTTCCTGTCCCAATCGTTGGAGAATCTGTTTCACAATACAATGAATGGAGAGGGGTCTTCATTACTTTGTGTTTCATTGAAGGTACAATGGCCATTTCACATTTATTATATACATGTATGTTTTGTTTTAGTACAGATAATGACTACATAAAACCATATGGTTATAAGTATAACGTTAACATTAGTTTTTGCCACTTGGGTCACAAAGGGCTATGTAATCATGTATTTTGTGTGGTTGACTATGTATGTATGCTACTGTGTACTGTACAAACCCCATTGTCAGCTTGTTCTGTAAAATGGATGAGAGGGTCCATCATGATGATATATGTGACATGCAGTCTGTTAACTGTTTTATTAACAAAATACACACACACATGGGGGATGTTACAGCACTACTAGTACTGTGTTACTAGTTAGTGGGCAATTTTAGCATATCAGTGCTTCATATCGTGGTGGTTGTACTGCCACAGTTTATACTTGCACTTGTAATTCTTACTATAAGTAGGCCTGGAAACTACATCAATTTCCACCTTTATTGGAGATAATGGAAAATGCTCACATATGGAGGAGGGAAGGGTCACATGTATTATTT